>JBBDHG010000123.1:1200000-1767500 GCA_037951165.1 Lophius americanus
AACTCTCCCTTTCCACATTTTCAGCATATCTAGGTAGAATCAGTCACTACATTAATGTTTTCAACTTATTTTGCATTTCTTATTGACTTATTATGTGACTTTGATATTGACCACTATAGCTGAAAAATGCTATAAAGCAATTAAAACTAACAGTCAAATTCTATCTGTTAGCAAGATTACGGAAACACATACGGATGGATTTACATGGAATTTAACCCAGAGGCTGTTTTGGCATATCCTGCAGATGATGACATTTTGGTGACGTTAAGGGTTTCGCAGCATTTAAGATAAAATAAAATAAAATAATAAGCCATTTGGAATAATGCGGTCACAATGTGGCGAGGCACTCTCTTGAAACTGTGCCCATTATTATGATGCCTTTGTTCCTTTGATTCCTTTTAAGATCCTTTGGGGGTGGGGCTTGGGACTCCTCGGACAAAACAGAGATGTTGAAGTGAAAGGCTCAAGAGACGACCTGCAACATAGTATTTGAAAGATAATCCGAGAGTTTGTTGAAAGTGACGGTAAATTTAGGGGCTGGCAATGACGCAGACATTAATGGAGAAATCTGATTGAATTTATTCCTCATTCTAGAGTACCGTTGTACCTTGTTCCTTTGATGTTTTATACTTCAGAGGAATGGAAAATGATGCAACAGAGTCCGTTTAAGATAATACCAGCGCAAATTTTTGTAGTGTGGAGCAGAAAATAAAATAAGGTGCTGAACAGAGGAAAAGAGTAAAAGAGGAAGAAACAAAGTAGGTTCAGAGGTTGGTTTTGGTCCCCGGCGGAGGTTTGTGCTCTCTGAGTGCTTTTTGTAGTCAACAAGGAAGGAATGAAGATGGTTTGACTCCTGGGACTTGCAAGGAATGTCTTATGAAAGTAAAATACTATAAACATTTGGGTTCCCCTCACACACCACAACCAAGAGTCAGTGTAAGCTGGGGACAGAAAATAGTTAAATTCATGCCAAAAAAAACACTTAGTTTGACAAAAAGTACCAAAATCTAGTCCCACTCAATCAACAAACTGATTATGCGCTTAAGTTAAAATCCTTTTGAAAGTTTGTGCTGGCACCTATGGTATTGTCTCATTTTTTTAATCAGTAATATTAAATTTACTTAACTTTAATATTGCTTATTACAATTATATCTTGGACAGAGATGACTCAACCAAAAGTAATCATTGGGGAAGCCCTCTGTAATGACTCAGGTGCAATCTTGATATTAGGATCAGTAATCCATGCATCCTGCTTATTTCTGGGTTATAAAAAGAGGAAAATATTGAAGTTTAAATACAAATAAGATGTATTGAAAAAAATAGATTTGAGTTCACTGGCAGTTTTTCTTCCTGATGTAAAAAAATTATTACATTTTTAATCCTGATTGGAAAGTTTCAGCTTTGAATGATATAAATATGAAGAGATGTTTGGAATGTTGTGAAACACATCTTTATTAAGTTATTTCATGTAATAAAGCTGTCCTTGTGTCTATGTATACCTAATCATATGTAATCACCTGAGAGCTGCATCTGAATCATTTCCTCTGAGAGAAAGGAATAACTTTGATGTCAGTTCTAATAATTCCACATCCATCCGTCTTCCAGTGACATGCATTCACTCATTAATGCTGCAGGAGGCGGTCCGTGTTTGTTAATGGTCCTCCACTTCTGTGCAATCACAGCTGGTGCTCACCCAAAAGCATCCATGCATGCAAATGAGTTTGCTCAGTGGAGGTAGAGCACCTTGTGTAATCACGTGATTTTATGCAAAAGAAGGTTCAAGTGAAGTTCAGCCAAATGTTGAGTCCACCAGTAATACCCCAGTCAAATACCAACAAATATATGGACAGGTGAGAACCTTCATTGACAACTGCCCCCCTCAGAGTCCTATCCGCTCACCTATTCACCTTCACACACAGTATTTGAAACAAAACTGACAACCCATCAAGATGCAGAAACTATACAGGAAGTAAGATTTAGTGTCATTACCTCAAAATGTGTAATTGGATTGGTCTCCATCCAATCTGGACACATATCACATTTTGATGGCTAAATGGAGCCATATGTGTTTGAATGTGAGGCCGGATCAGAAATGAGATTCTCCGGTCTGCTCCCCCATGCTGTTCCCCATCAATCCACCGCTGAGAGTGGTCACTGCAAGGCATGGCAGACATGAAGGACATTTTCCATTTCCTGCTCTAGCAGCCCTATCAGTGTCCCATTCGCAGGATAAAATGGACCAAGCCTCCTCTGCGAGGAGACGTGATTTCACCCGAGCAGGCAGCTGGTGAGCTCAATGAATTTTCATGGAAAAGTGCGAGCTGTGGACGGTCAGCATAAAGCAACAGAAGGGAGGTACACATCGTAATCACTTGTTTGGAAAGCTTGGAAAGCTGGAGAGTGTTTTGGAGTGTTTTTTTCCTGGCTGGTGACCTTTTATTCCATGTTAAGATTTCATGGCACTCCTAGAAGTTCGATTTGAAAAACCTCTGCTCTTCATCCTCAGCAATAAGTTATAATATCCTTTATGTTAGAACTAAAAACTTTATGATTGATTCGATCGATGCAAGTGGATACAATTGGAAATTTTCAGTGGATCATCAGTTTATTATTCTGTGTGTTTGACCTATCCATCCACCCCAGTTCATCCCCTTGCTATGTAGACATTGTGGCTCTTGCATATGTTTAAACCATTAATGCCCTGCTCAACAGTCTGCTTGAACACATTTGAGTCATTATTTCTTATTGACATGTGTGTGCCGCCTAACTGAACCTGTTTACAATAAGATCCAGTGGCAGCATGTATGTGCTAAAGAGTATGGGGACACGGGTGGAGCCATGGTGGACCCCACATGTCAAAGGGACTGAGGGGTGAGCATTAACCATGGCTGTTGAAAACGTCCTATTCCATATATGATTTTTTTTGGCATGTTAAAACATGCAGCTAACTAAACTGTGCTGCAGTGGTTTAAATGGCTGGATGAGTTTCGGGCTGCTGTTCTTACCTGTGCAATGCGAAAAGCAATAAACAGACTCTGGAAACTGGTTTTGCTTGTGTTCAGCACTGAGAGTGAACAGAATTGGAGGAGGTTACATGGGGGTGCCATTTAGCTTTGCACCAGGAACTGAGTGGATATCAGCTGTCACCTGGAGCATTCTCGAACAGAAAAAATGAACGAGTGTTCTGTAAATGTATCTTATTTGTAGTTAAAGGTGAAACTAAAGTAAATACTCGTTTAACCAACAGCTGCTTCCCTCTAAACGGTTTGCTGTGTTACCATAAGATAAGATAAACCTTTATTAGTCCCAAAACGGGGACATTGCAGGGTTAGAGCAGCAAGAGCATATTACAGAATAACATTATATACAATTAAATTAAATTAAATTAAATGTGCTTATCCTGTAGCTGTAGCTATGTTTGCTCGCTCTCATTTGGATCTAACGGTCCAGTATCTGACTGGGTTGTGCTGGACCATGAGCTCAGATGGCTGGGGGAGTAACGGTTACGCAGTCCTCCGGTGAACGTGGCTGGACACCAGAGTGGGACCAGACACGCCTCTGAAACCAGCAAAGGCCAGTCTGCTGACGGGGGGCACAGTATGGAGGTGATTTACAGCGACTTCAACTAGGACTGTAATTTCAGATACGATAAAACACAGCGGGCAGAGACAGGGAAGAGATGAAGTGAAGGAGGAGGAGGAGGAGGAGGAAGAGGGGAGAGGATAGTCTGCCCTCAGCAGTGGATGGATTTTCACAGCTTACTCTTTGAATCGAGGATTTATCTCAAGCCAACCAGAGGTGGCTGTGGAAAAACAAACCGAGATGGTCTCATTTAAATGAGCTTCGTTTAATGATGACTCAACAAGTCAATTAACTTGATTTTGTTTTGTTTGTTTTTCAATCATTTCGATTTTTTGGTCGTATTTTTTAGTTAGCAAAAATGTTAATTATTTAGAGAGGTTGTTTACATCCTCCTGCTCAAACTATTTGACTCCTGCCTCCAGACTTACTATTAGGTGTTTGCTGGATAACATGCTTCCTTGATTAATTATCTCTCAAACACAATACACTGGTGTCTACGTCCTGTTTCACATCCACCCACCTGGAAACTAACATTTAAAAGTGACAATCTAAAGAAAGTGTCGATACACACTGCTGTCCCACAAACCGAAACCTATTGTTGTGTGTGCGTGCAAAACCATCTGCCAGTAGATGTTTAATGGATTCCATTACTTTTACCACAGAGCTGGCGTCATAGATGTTCATTGAAGACTAATCAACAGAGCGCAGTGTGTGCGTCGAGTGAAACTTGCCCGGTTTTAAGCTCATCCTGATCTTTTAATTAGTCTGATTATCCAAACAGCTGTCTGCTGGAGCTCCCTCCAACTTTATTGCTCAAAACCACACACACACACACACAAACACACACACACACACACACACACACGCACACAAACGCACACACACGCACACACACGCAGAGTGTGATAATAATACATATGTGAATGCCTACGGGGGCCCTCAGAGTGGGGTGTGATAAATACTGTCAGCGTGGATTTGATGATGGCGCTCCCAGCTCAGACTGTCAGCACACCCTCCATGCAGAACTTTTCTAGATAAATTAGAGAGTTCTGCAGGAGACTTATTAGACTCTGCTGAAGTCTATACTTTGATTAGGCTTCTCTATTGGTTTGTTTTCGGCACACATGTTCATTGTGATGACCTCGAGACTTTCCTCGGAACTCTCTCCGGGGCATCAACTGCAATGAAGTCCTTTATGATGATGATTTGCTCTGTGGCTGCAGTAAATAAGTCCATGTCTTAAGACAATGCTTCTCATGCAGGGACCATAAAACTTTGATTAAACGTTTACAACTTAGTGAGGACATTTTTAACTTCAAATTATTTTTCCCTGCAATGAATTATCAGATCCTCCGTTTGGGTGGTGGTTTATTAGATGATCTTTTTTTTTTTTAATTTATAATGAAACTCGTTTAAAAGGGCAAAATTATGCAATAAGTCACTGGTTCAAACACTTTTCAAAGTCAACAATCCTTAAAATTAGACCAAAGCCTCCCATTTGAGAACACATTTTATTTTTGGATGTTGTATTACAGGAAATGGATGAAATCCATGATCAATACATACTTTGTCATCCTGTCATTCACAGATTATAGTTCATCTGCTGAGGACAGACTAGAACTCCCTTTTGGTCCTAGGACTCCATTCTGAAAATCACTGTATGAGAAATAAAGTGAATGACTAATGCAGCAAATCGGATGTTTGCTCCTAATGGAGACATTGAAACCAGTCAGGTGCCAGTAAACTATTATAGTGGAAGAGTGCACTATAATGGTAATTGTATGAAGTATATGATAAAGTATATATGAAATATTTCATTGTTAAAGGAGATGTTACAGTCTCATCCTCGCTCACTCTGATCTGATCAGTTTTTGTCTGATGTCATTTTTGGCCTCTCCATTATGTCTCGTTTCTATTTTTTAAAATTGTTTTCAATCATGTCTCGGCATTTTTTAAATTGCTACACCAACATTGTAGTCTCACAGAACTTTGTTCTGATATAATTATTTTGAATTTCACTATGGTTATAACGGTTAATGTGTCTTTACTGACAGGTGAGGAAGTTCAGGTACGGATTCGTACTTATTTGGATCATATTGTCCAAAATAAGTTAGCGTCACAAATGATAGTTATATAGTATAAAGCATTCAGTCATAATGCTGTGTCTCTTCACCTTGCTGGTGGATTGATGAATGAATTCTTACACAAAATATTCACCTTTTTATACCAAATTGCATTTGGATTTCTGTCTATGAAATATGAATACTTTTCTTTTTGTGAAAACATTCTTTTACCTGTACAATGATACAATAACAAGAGTACGCTGCCTCGCTAATGGCTGTCAGATGTCAAATATATGGTGAAATATTCCACTGGATAATTCAAAGTTTGAAATGCTGATGCTGATGGATGGAAGGAGAAGGAATCAGCAAAGTCAGTTGAACTCTTCTGTGGACAAATGAAGCTCTCGTGAAAGTTCTGTCGACGACCCTTTCACTTCAACCTTTCACTCATGCTCTTTCTAAATTTCTCCTATTAAGGTCTAGGGCTATCAGGGACGAATCAGCTGTTCACATTTATCTACAGCACGGCCTCATTAATAGCTTATCATTTGATGCTGTCTTTTTTTTATAAATATGGGTCTTGTCTCACCTACTTCTTTCATTCTGCTATCATGGGTGCCCTCCATCACCAGCCATTCATGGCAGATTCACCAACTTAATTATTTGTCAGTTTTCTAGAGTTATCAGCCACCACCACCAATGTCTGCCCTCCATGGATATATATTCCTGCTGCTCATGGTGAATATCCATTGATCCCAATCTCCTTGAAGAGTCAAAGTGATAAAGACCTTCTGACTGACTAGTCATTAGTTGGCCTTTCCTCCATTTATTTGTCTCTCCTGATTGAACTGACGTTTCTTTGCAAACCTACGCAGACCTTTTGGGACATCTCAGTCTTGACCTAGTTGATGAACGGACAGACACTTCCATCCCTAGAATCATAGCGATGAAGGAATCACTACTAGTTTCAAAGCATAGTTTTCAACTGTCAATAACCCTTAAATAATTCATATAACATGGATCAGAATGTGTTCCTCCTGTTGGTCTGAGAACAAGTGAATAAGAAGAACACGTGCCTTTTGTTTAGAGCTCCGTCTTTATGGTTGAGTGCCACATCGGATTGGTTTCAGCAGAGTGGCGTTGCAGTGGTAGTCAGTGTTTCTCTATGAGCCTCGCTAGTTCGTGCCAGGGTATGAGGCAGTTAGCTGAGATAGCATCTCTATTCCCCGGAGGAGCCAGCTGCTCTCTTGTCTTTGGCTTTCCACAGGCTGTTCTTTCTCCCTCCTGGCCTCCCGGGGGATTTACACGACACCTGCTGAGCTGTAACGGTGGAATTTTTCTTCTTCTGCAGAACAACAATTATTTTCACTCACTCATATGTTTAGAAAATGGTGATCAGTGTGTCTCTCAACATAGTCAAAAAGGCTCCTTAACTAGAGGGTTGAGTCCTTTCCTCGTGTTTTTTGGGGTAATAGTACATCAAAATGGAAATCATGACTGAATAATTCGGAAATACGTTCTCTGCCTGGTCAAAGTTCAGCCATATTTTCATGTTTGGATGATCATCCAGTGGATTTAAGATGGCCAGAGAGAGAGAGAGAGAGACAGACAGACAGAGAGACAGAGACAGACAAATAGAAAGAGAGATTTTATTCATTTGGTTGTTACAGAAGTTTCACTAAACAGACATTCTAAAGGTAGCAATATATATTTATATTTATATAATGAAAAATATATTAGGAAATATTTTTCAAATAAAAATACACATGCATCCAAATATAGGAATACATTACAGAAAATATAGAGAAAAGGAAGAGTCTGATCTCCAAAGACCTGTATACATATGAATGAAATATAAATGAAAGCAGTCACGGTGCAGATGTGCAGGTTATCCTGAGGTCCTGAGTAGGTACGGTCGATCCGCTACCTCTGCTGATCCTGTTTCCCCCCAACAACATACATCGGACGTTATTTGTTAGCAGCACCGGCAGACTGATGAGGAACAACCTCGAGAGAGAATGGAGACATAAAGAGGGCATCACATCTGTTTAAATGACCTCCTTCACCCTCGTACACCTCACTGATTCCAGACCAGTGGAGGTGCTGTAGGATGTGAACTCTCTGACACGGCTGTATGAGCATACAGAAACACACACACAATCTATTTTGGGATATATGACCAATTATTGGACCATATGGAGAAAGCTTCGGGCTCCAGAGTGTGTTTGTACTGCTGCTCAGTGCAGATGAAAGGGACCTCTTTCTGATTTATTTCTTGAGCCCTGTTTTGTCATAAATAATTAATTGTTGATTCGATCAATAGAAAATCAACACTGGAACAAAAGGTGGTTGAATGAATCTGATTAATGTGGGATGTAGGACTGAAAAAAAAAAGGTTTTCTGATGCAAGCAAGAGTTCAAAGATTCACTTTTTTGACATTTTTTCAGCGAGACACATTTGTCATGGCAGAGAAGAAAAACTGGAGGAGCTTGTTGATCCCTCTTACCAGCTTATTTTGACTGGCCTTTTTTGTTTGTAGCATGGCAAACTGCATGAAAGAGGGATACGCTTATGCGCCTCGCAATGTTCTTTGTATGCAATTCAATCGGGCTTCTGGTGTTACCGATTGAGAAATGATACTGAAGTACCCATTTGGGATTGTGGAAGTGGGAGGAATGATGTTTTTTGTCATTCATGACTGGAAGGGAGTAGGACTGACAGTCTCACAAACACTGCTGGTTCTTGCTTCTGGAACAGAGACATTGCTTGATTTTTTTTTCTGTTTTAGTTCATTGCATATCTTGAAGGCTTTGGTTGTTGACTTGGGGTTAGACAAATTAAGCAACAGTAGAATGTCACATAAAACCGTGGTAAGGTTGGACTGGCTTTATTAATGAAAAAGAATCAAGAACATGTGTGTAGCCCCGCTATAAATATATAGTTCATACAGTGCTGTGCCACTGTGTGTGATGACCAGACATTCTCCTTAAGGATTTTCTCATTTAGTGCAGGATTCATGTCTCCTCAAATATCCCAAGTCGCCCTGGCCCAGAAGCAGCAAAGCATCCCCACAACATCACACTGCCACCTCCATGGTGACCTTATATGTTCTTTTTGTGAAACGCTGTGTTTGGTTTCCACCAGTTCCAATGGGACCGCTTTTATTCCAAATACTTCATTTAGTTACTTGAGGCATTAACAGTCCTTTGAATATTCTTCCATAAGCTTGGATAGACACGAAGATGTGTTATAAGAACATTTAGATGATGATTAATGTTCTTCTGGTAGCACTCGCCTCGCAATTCTTCTATGGTTGCTGTTTTTTTACCCAGTGTCTTATGAACAGTAGAGCAATGAAATATCACATTTTTTTGGCAATAGAGACCTGCAATTCGTTAGAAAGTTTTGGATACTTTGTGACTTCCTGTTCTTCACTGTGGTTAGGGAAGAATCTTTGAGCGTCGGCTGCCTCTGGGAAGGTTTTTTATTGTCATTATATTTAAGTCTTCTCCATTTGTAGATTGTGCGTCACTGTGGATCTGTAGAGTCCTAATGCCTTAGAAATAGCTTTGTAAGCCTTGCCAGAATGATGCATTCAATCATATTCTTCTTTGTCTCCTCTGGAATTTCTATTGATTTTGGCATAGTTTGCAACTGGTGAGGCCAAATACCTGCTTCTGAAAATGTTGTATTTAAGTGATGATGTGATTGAACTGGGCTGGTAGTAATCAGATCTGAGTGTCTGTAGTCCAGCTGAAACCTGTTATTCATGCACTTAAGTCGTTTTATTTTATTTTATTTAGTTTCTAAGGGGAGGGGGACTTTTCAACAGAGTTGGTATTCAACAGACATTTTGGTTCAATAAATGAAATTTGACTTATTTTAGATATTTTTATTTTGTGTTTTCTCAGGTTGACAGTAGGCGATCAATTATCTTTTCACAGCACTAGTTTTAAATAAATTGACAGGCATTTCAAATGCATTATCTTATTTATACCAGATATCTACAAACTCTTGAATTATTTTTGATTTTTATTGCCCTCCTATAACCCCCTTAAAATCTGACATGGCTCCTTCTCCATGTCCCAGGCTTTATCGTTTGTGGGTTTGGAAATATGAGCACATAAATATGCATCACTACCAAAAAGGAAAAGGTGAAGAGAAGTTGATAAATGCGAGATGGCTTGAGCATGAAAAGGGAAAAGAATTGTCACCAGAAACCAGTTATGTCAGGTTGCTGAAAACAGTCGTGAATGAATTCAGTCCTTTTGTACGGAGACAGCCCTGAGATACGACGTTCACTATCACCACATTGGTGGTAGCTGTGGAGGTTCATGCAGATGTTATAAGCTGTGGAGAGGGCTGTAATGTGGCAGGGGATGGCTTTTAATGGGGAAGATGCATAAACAGATGCAGTGCCCTTAGCTGCAGTTGGGGGGCATTGTAAGACCTGGGAAACTGTAAGAATAGAGGATCTGTGTATGATAGGTCCCCATCACCAGAGTCGTGCCTCATCGGTCGCTCTCCCTCACTCGCTCGATCGCTCGCTGCAACACGCACTCTCTTACACACACTTCTTTCCCGCTTGCTCTCTCACACACTCTCTCTCTTTGCCTTGGTGTAAGTCAGGCACTCTTCGTTCCTTACTCTCCTGTTTCGTCTGTCCACCGTGGAGTGTATAGAGCGGTGATTCCGATCCTTCGCTGGCTGTCTGGCAGCGGCTAGATTGGGGCAAACTGAGGCAGAGTTGAGGACCTGAGGGACAGGACAGTACGGTGGGCATTCCAGCAGGAAAGATCTAGCCGGAGATTTTTTTCCTGTGGAGACTATTTGCATCATAGAACCTGTGGAGAGAGGACTCTGATACTGGCAACACAATCCTGTCTACACAAGAGGTGCCTTTTAGTGTCTTAATATATATATGGCTGTGTGTCTGTCTATCTGTCTGAGTGTGTGTGTGTGTGTGTGTGTGTGTGTGTTTGTCTTAGTCTGCTCACCTTTTCAGTATGCACATTCATTGGCTTTGCTTCCTTTCTTATGTAAATGTGAATTGGCTGCTGGTGCCGCTCCATATCTTTGACAGAAGCACAGATGGAGCCGGTCACTGTGATTCAGGTTTGCACGATTATAATGCAGTGGTGGATGTTCCAGTTCAGCTCTGATGGGCTAGTGCATGTCTGCGTGTGTTTTAAGAGCACACGATTGTAAAGCCAGAATGCGCTGCATTACACATCACCCCATTATGACAGAAAACTTCCAAACTAGGTTATTCTTCAATTGATGTATAAAGCGTTATCTCTCCTATGATTGATGATTGTGTCCAGCGTTTGTCCGTCCGTTTGGTCGTAGGGGATTGTGTGTGTTCACATGCATCAGCCTGCACATGTGTGTGTTGCTGACATGTGCAGTCTCTGGTATATCATGCTAAGATGTCAATGCCTGGGGATCACTAAGGGGAAAGAAGGGGGGGGGGCTGAATTCTATATGGCACTCTGCCAAGTTGGTATCAAATGACGAATGTCTTCTCAGCCCAGGCATCCACTCTGAGCAACAAGAAGTGTGTTGGTTAAAGCACCGCCATGAGGAATCCCTTAAGAAACGTCAGTCAAGCGACCCCCACCTTCTCTCATCACTGATGTCCTTCCTCCATTTCTCATCTGACTGTCTGTGGCGGAGTAAGAAGATGGAGTATTTGTTTGGAAACACGGGGTGGAGTTGATGCTTGTTTTAGCTGGCTCCCCTTTTCTACCAACCCCCACCCTTTGGATTTGCCCTTCCATCTCTCTTATCCCATGATTCCATTCCTCTGTCGCTTCCTCCATCACTTTTTTTTATGTTCTGCCTTGCTGAGCCAGCAAGATTTACTGGTTTGGAGTGGAAGTCCACTTGCACAACTGGGACGGCTGGAAAGGCAGAGAGGAAAGGCGGGATGGAAGTAGAAACAGCCCCGGGGGGAGTAAGCAGGTGATTTATATGTAGACATTTCTCCACACGTGTTTGGCCACCGCTCCAATTAACACCTCCACCAATCATGGCTGGAGTTGACAGATGCTGAGTCCTGGAGAGGGCAGCATGTATTCATTATCACAGGCTATGTTTGCTTGTAGGGATTAAGCCAGTTGAAATTGTTTACTGTGGTTTGCAGGGATTTCTGGGTCATTTATCACTGCAGTGTTTTCAGCTTCCTCAGCCGGCACCTGAAATTTGGATTTTGTACAGAAATGGCTTTTCTGGATAATTCACAAACACCTCATGCCGTCTCCATTTCTGAGACTTCGTCTGCCTCCACGAAATTCTCTAGTTCTTCACAAAACATTTTCCGTAACCTTTCATGTCAGAGCGATTGAGTTGATGGAGTGGGTCTCATTCTGATTACTCATCTCTGCCCATGTATTCCTCCAGGGGGCGTGATAGACCAAGACCTACGCCACTACCTCAACCTGCGCTTCCAGAAAGGCTCGGTGGACCACGAGCTGCAGCAGATTATCCGGGACAACCTCTATCTCCGCACCGTCCCCTGTGAGTAACCATGGGCTCAGCCGGCCTCGTGTCATACCCTCGTCACCTTCCCTTCTCTTCATTGAGGGAATCCTGTTGGTATTGTCTCGCTTAAAAGCTTCACGTTTCCAGTGTGGTCATTAATTGAATATTTTTTAAAAGGGTCTTTTTAGAGATTTGCTTGAGCACGATATATTGAAACTTCTGAGGGACAGATTAAAGATGGATTTTTTCAGATCCCCAGTTTGAGTCACACTCCAAAAACACTGCATCCCACATTTCCCATAATGCAGCTAAAACACATAACTCCCTGCTTTCTTAATGGCCCCTTCATTCAAATCCCACTTGCTTTATATTGAATCTTGAATGTCCAGTTCAATCAAAGATGATCCTGATGACCTCATTAGTGATGTGTTTAGTTGATGTGTTTTTTCTGTATTTATTGAAAGCTGTCTGCGATTATCCTTGACAGCTGCACAAACTCAGTGATGCTATTAATAATATGAGAGTGGAACTTTTTAATTATCAGTGCAATGGACCTCGCTAGGCTCAATTTGCAATCTCCAAATAATGAGAACATGCAGCGATGGTCTAAGTCAAAATATTTGAGGAGCTTCGGTTTTTGGGATCTCAAGGAAAATTTAGTCACATGGTGCATATTTCTAAATGCATCAAAATACCGCTGTTGACATACAAGCTATACCTTTGGTCGTTCGTGGAAACGTTTTATGGGATTATGAGATGAACGTTACCAATTTAGAAAAATCTTCAGATTTGCAGTGTTGGACATTGCTGAAGGTTCCAGAAACGAGAGACTAATTAGTTGATAAGTTGAGAATGTTTGTGTGTTCATTCCAGAGCCCAAGAATGATTTGTTGAGATTAACGGCTGACCAAACTTTTTTCTTATTTATTACTGTAAACTCAGAACAACCTTGAAGACAGGTGACACTGGTCGGTTCTTAGAGCTCCAGGGAAAAATAACCAACCGTAAACCTGCCATGTGTAACCTTGATCTGAGATCAGCAGGGAACGTATACAAGCACAGAGAGTCGGTGTCAATAGGAGCGCCCTAACACCTGAAACCAAGCTTCTCAGCAAACAGTCATCTTTCACTGGGCTTTAACCTTTGTCAAATGTTTGCTGCCAACTTATTGTGATACACATAATTGCAATCAACAGTGGAATTGACTTCTGTTTGTCTGGTCCCAACTCTACAGTACCAGTCTAATTACAGTGCAGTCATACAACTAAAGTTAATGAAGAAGAAAAGCCATTTCCTGACATATTTAGACTCATCAAAAAGCTTCAATGATGGCTTATTTTTCCTCCATGGACAATATTGTTATCCTTAAGCACCATAGAGATGCTAAATGGCTGATTCAAGGGCAATGAGATGAAAGCATAAATGCCAATAAAAGTCTCAATCTTATCTAACAGTAGAAAACAGTTGAAAGATTGAGGAAATAAGACATTTCTGTTACGTCACACATTTTTACACAGATGACTGGAGACGATTATCAAGATTATGAAAAATGATTGCTATTAATTGAAAGAATTGCAATTAGATGATTATTTAATTACTGTGACAGGCCTAATTTACAATTACAATACTGTAAATATAGAGAACACGTGGAAAAGGATACGCAACTAAGATGTCCAATAGGGATGAGTTAACTGAGTGAGAGAGAGAGATGAGTAGCCTTCTAAAACAATGAAGAAATGAAGTGGTAGAAAGAGAAAAGATACTCTTACAGGTAACTTAAGTGACCTGAAGAAGAGTTGTAGGAGTGAAAAGAGACCACAACTCCTGTTTCTGCCAGTTTGAACAAAAATTTTACGAATGGTAATCAGGTGCACAGATTAACCCGTGTCTCACTCTGGTGACGTTCAAGGGGAATCAATATATCTTTTCAGCTGCTACTGTTACATAGCATTGCATGCAATGTGCATAATTGTGACTTTCATCTTTTTATCTTCGTCTCACTCACACGACCAGACAGATTCCCTCCTCCACTCTCTCTCTCTCTTGCTCGCGCTGCAGTTACATTTCAGCACTTCCGCTCTCTAATTGGTTGAGGTAGAAAAGTACAGGCGCTAGCTTTGCTTCAGTTTATGTTATGAATTAAAATTTGGCAGACCCAGCCATACCTCCAATACGGATTAAAACATTGAATTATGCACAAGTCTATCCTATACCATTCTATTAGTAACAGGACCAGTAGACATTTATGTCATTTCAGATTTTTATAGCGAACAGGAGGCCAATATACATAATTGAAATTGATTGGTCGTCTCTATTAGTGTCATTGGTGGGAAAGAAAAACAAATGGTATCTGGCTGGTATTGAGGTTATAAAATCTGCCCTCTGTTTTCTGTTTTAATCACATTAAATGCGTCTCAAGAGTGTTGACTTGTTACGTTTACTATCAAGGATTATTCTTTGGGCCGATTTGAGTTTTCAATACTTCTTTTCTTAATAGAAAGCTTATGGATCTCTGCTACAGTATGTGTGTGTGTGTGTTTGTGTGTTTGTCAGCTCTATCAAGCTTATTAAGCCCCACTGCTTAATGTATATGAGATTAGGCTTACTGATATTTAATCCATATTCTTCTGATTCCTAAATGCCATTTGTTTGCTCAACATTCGCTCGCTGGCGTCATTGAATGGGCTGAGATCTTGACGGGTGTTTGTGTATACGAGCTCTTATCTCATTATGGAGTGTGTGCTAGCTCTGCTTTTAGCCTTGCCATTCCATTAAGCCCAGCTGTCTGGTGGCTAACTCTCCCCAGAATCCTTAATGGAAGTACATTCCTCAAGACCAGGAGCTGGCAGATGTTGCCAAAGCCAATTTTTCCATCACCCTCTCTGAACAAAATGTTACAGGAGAGACCAAAAAGAACAATTTGAAGAAGCGTAATTTCCTCTGATAAAAACTCACAGAGCTGCCAGTGAGGGCCTGTGGATAGGGAAAGAGGTGAGGAGGGAGAACAAATAGGGGGGGAGATAAAAGGGAATGGCAAAAAGGGAGAGGAGGCATGATGATGGGATACAGACAATGATAATCACAGTGCATATAAACTGTTGCAAAAGCAGGGGAGAGAGAGAGGGAGGGAGAAGAAGAGGGAGGGGGGTTAATTTCTGCAATAATGAAGCTTTGACAGTGACCTCAGTGCTGCAGAGAGGAGTCCTGATGGTTTCTTCAATGTTGTAAACATAGTTATGGAAGTGTTAAAATCTTCCCTTCTGTGTCTGTTTTTCTTCTATGGTTGTGTAGATTTTTGTATTTCATAAACTTTGATAACCATTATTTTCTTATATGGTTATATGGGTTCCATTAGCTCCAGAATATACTGCAAGGGTCCACATTACACCACCTATGTTACTTCGATGGCGGGATTCATATATTATTAAATCACCAAAACCTTTAGGTATGATTAAAAAGATGCAATAAGAGGGCGGAGTCGATGGGCGACGGGAGACAGCAACACCTGACTTGTGTTTCTCACTTCTCAATTCACATTTTTGGAAATGGAAGTACAACTTTCAGCTTTTTTGTGGGGAGCGCAGCATATTCAGCCTTGACTTTGATCCAGAGTACTGGTGCAGATGTGAAGTCAAACAAACCCCTCAGCCCAGCATTATTGCCAAGTTCAAGGATTGATCTTTTCACACAGACACAGATGATTTGCTGGGGATCTTCACATATGGTGCAGGAATTTCCTCCAGCCTCTTTCATTTATGGCATTTGGATGTTGTCACCCCCAACCCAGGACCCTTTAAAAAAATGCTTTTATGCTTTAGTTAGAAAACTTTCTTTAACTACAGAACACATTTATTCATGATCAAATACATGCTTTTACGACAAATCTAAAAATCTGTGTCACCTAAACTGAAAACACATACAACACACACACACACAGCAACTGCAGCAAGAATTCAATATTTCCTTTTGTAAAGCGGTTTGAGGTCAATGTTGAGTGCTCTTATTTTGAAGGAGTAGAGCGGAGTAGAGTCTGCCAGTGTGTTGAGAGCGTTCTGCTTTGTTCAGAAAATAAACTTGTGTTACACTACATCACCTGTGTGCTTTATTATTTTGTAGTTTTAAAATATAAGTGTTTGTTATAAATGTTTGGCTACACGCACGCACGCACGCACACACACACACACACACAGACACACACACACACACACAAAACAAAAATAAGAAACTGTTCCAAAGGCATCCTTACTTGTACCTTTTTTTTAGGGTTTCTAGCTAGCCCCTAAGCTAACAAGCTATCTGCTGAAGTTGAATTTATTCATAAAGTCACTCCTCAGTCCAATAAACACGTAGTAAGGTAAAGTAATTAATTAAAACTGTGCTCCCCTGATAGACAAGCAGTAACAAGAATGTGACAGTAGTACAAAAGTTTAGCCTTTTCATCTGTCGTTAATCTCATATTTTTGGCGCTTCGCTGTCATGTGATTTAGAATAAAACTTCAATCAATGTTGGATCGGAATTTCTTCTGTTTCAGCCAATAGCCGAATCATACTGAGATTTGGTAATGGTTAACTTCAACCAATTACTCTGTATTTTTGGATATCCTGACCAGCCTCCTCTGTCACAGATGTATTAAGGATTACTTTATGTCCCTGCGAGGAGGTCCAGATTTTGGTTCACGCCGGATCACTGCCTCTATTACTGGGACACTTGATGGAACCCAACCGTTGTCCGACTGTGTTATTCCAACTGTGAGAAAACACATTGTCTGCTCTGGAACCAGTCAGTCCTCCAAAAAGAAATATTGACTTCTCACTTTTCATAATCTAGGACTTTTCTAGGTTTTCTTGTTCGTGGAACATCGGTGGCAAACGGTCCCCTGAATCCTTAATGGAGGTTCATACCTCAATGCTAGTCGATGTCAGATTTGGCGCATTTGGCCTGATTTACTTCTAGCACATAGTAGCCAGACCCATATGGCGGGTATGAGGCTGGTATTGTGATTTGAACAACCTTACCTCTATGTATGTATGTATAAAAAGACACATCAAAAGGTTAATACCAGGTTTAAATTGGACACCAGATTTAAAGGAGCTACGTGTGGACAGATAATCTGGAGATTTAGTGATTTTTTTACACCAGGTAGACGTAAATAAGGAAAACCCTTATCTTAAATGTAGGCCCTGTAATGTATAGTCGTGACATCTTTGAGAAACTTTAAATCTGATTGGGGGGAATAACTTCAGCTCAGCCCTTGACCCTCTTTGGTTTGGAGGCTGACTCTAATGACGGTTGGAGAGTTACTGCCTCCTTCTCCAATCTTGGATCTTTGACAGAGTCAGTCAGGGCACCTAAGGCTGTGCTAGCTTTTAGACAAATTGGCTGGTTGAAATCCAGGGCCAGAGTGTTAATAGCCTGAGCTCATGTGAAATCAGGCCCATCGTCTGGTAATCCACATAGATTTGATGGAGGAAATAGAGGCGTAAGTGCTCCTCAACTAGTCATGCCTTCTCACTTGGCTACACTGATCCAGATTGGTTTAGGCATTTAGGTAAAATTGAACTGAAAGCTCAGCAATAAAGCATATAGATTTTGGTAATTCAACTTGCACATTGTTGCAGACAAACTAATTCAAAGCCAGAATCTTTGTGCTTTAATTCATGGATCCAAAGCTGAGCGGAATAAATATATTTGAAGACAGCTTTGAATATTTGAGCTGATGTTGGAGCACAAGTGACTTAAAGGTTTGATATCATCTCAACATGAAGAAGTCAACTGGATTATCTGGATTAGAATGTTTCCTCTACCGATTGTACGTTTCTTTCTTTCTTGCCCTCATCTTTGTTTCTGTTATTCCTCCACACAAGAAGACACACATTTTTTCATACTTTTTTGAGAATACCCTTTAATCTTTTTGTGCTGAATAAAGCTCAGTCTCTTTCGATGATTTGAGTCGATGATTCAGACATTGATTGCAGGTATAAAGGTGAAGAGAAGCCCCTTTCAGTGTCTGACTTCTTATCAGGCCATCTGAATGACATCACAATTACAGTTGCACCGAGTGCGATTTTCTTGGCCGATTTAACGATTAATGATTTTTATAAAGTCTGACCAGCTGATACTATTGGCCGATTTAGATATTTTTTTCTTAAAAGTTTTAAAACCAAAATGACTAGTGTATTTCAAGTGCTTTTCTATTGGAGGATTACAGTTGAAGTAATGCTGGTCGGCATTGTGTATGTATTCTGACCTGTTGAGAATCATTTATTCTCTGACGATGCCTCTCTTAAACCAGTTGTATGACATTTCCAAGTAACACTTTCATGTCGGCTTTGAACAGGGACTTCAGGGCTCCTGGATGGATCTATGCTGTCACTAGCTTTAGCTGCGCTGCCAACGTTAGCTTCTTGAAACTTGCTTTGTTCTTCAGGGTGATTCACTTTGAATTGTCTGAATAAGTTCACGTTTTTGGGGTTGTTCCACAACTTCCTTTGTGTTTTATGTTTTACACCATAATTGACAGCATACATACATAATACATAAATACAGCTGGCTCGGGGGCTGGCGCTGCACTATTGCTAGTTCTAGCCACTCTGCTAATGTTAGCTTCTTGAAACTTGCCATTTATCTCGGGGTGATTATGTTTGAAATTTGATCAAGTTTGTTGTGCCGAACATTTTCGGGTTTGTTCCTCTCCAGCTTATTTTGTTCTTCCTGGTGTTTCCAATTGTGAGCTCTGTGTTTTCTGGTGTTTACTGTTTTACTTGCAAGATGTTTGTAGCCACGGTAGCCCATGCTTGGTGTGCGTTCAACCAGCACGGTAGTTATTCATTCGTCATAGTAAAATGTCGTTTGTTTTTTAGCCTGCTTGTTCACGATGTACTGCAAAAAGGGTTGAGTGATCTTGTCTGCGTTGGCTCCAAATGTGACTTTTACTGTATTCATTCAAGTATTATTGCAGCCAGAATAGTTACTTTAATGTGAGGAGATGATCCTAGCAGAATGTAAGGAGGAATAAAATATTGCTTCCGCCCGTGTGCGCTCAGGCATGGCAGTGAAAATAAACACGATGTCAGATGAGAAGGACTCTCACATTGAGAGAGCAGAAGATCTAATAAAAAAGAAGTCAGTCTTTGTCCCCAGAGGTCACTCACAAAGTATCAGGAACAATAATTGTGTCCTCACCTCTAAAAGCTACAAAATCAAACATTTGACATCTATAGCACTGTGCTATTAGGATTCAGGTAATAATGTGAGCCTCTAGCCACAAAGCTACATCGTCTTTAATTGAGTAGGCTCCAAGTTTTTTAGGCCTCTATGTTATTGGCTTATATAAACCGATATAATTATTTCCTTAATAAAATGGAAATCCTGATCAGGAAATTAGATTTTATTCATAGCGGACATTAACCTATTTTGTTATATAGAAAATCAATTATTTCCTTTTTTTAGTTAATAACTATATGTGTTTTAATTAAGGTTATCAGTTGGTTTTAAGCGCGTTAATGCAAGTAAATATTATTCATAAAACAAATGTTGTTTTGAGCGGTTTACTCAAACTTTCAAGGTTCACTTCAGGATATTACTAGAAAACGTTCTGGAACTATGGGTTCAGCCTCCCCTGAACTGACGTAACTCCTGAGGGATAAATGATGCTTAACCGAACATCATTCTAATGGCTACACCTCTTGAAGTTGACATATACAGACTGGTCAGCCACAACATTAAAACCACCTGACTTATACTGTGGAGAAGCCCTTTTGTCACACACAGCTCTGTTTTAACAAGCATTTGCTTTTTTCAGCAATTTGTGTGAGTTTGTCGGATCAGGGTATCCTTCGCTGGCTTCATACCGGTTTACTGCTTTGTTGCACTGCATGTTTGTGTGTTTCAGTCTTTACATGCTCTAACATGTGCCTCAATTGCAGAAAGCAGACTGGGAGTTAATGGGGAGTCTGATGCCAACAGAGCAATTGAGTTTAATAATAATAATGGCTTTGGCAACTGCATGCAACACGGATGGTGTTTATTAATGACTGAGAGAGAGAGAGAGAGAGAGAGAGAGAGAGAGAGAGGCGTTCTGTCAGACGTCCATCTGTCAGCACACAGTTGTTGGACTGATCAATCTTGAATCTTGCTTCATAGCAGGGAACATTAATCTTTGTCAGATTAATTCATTATTAGTTATTCCCTCTGCTTATTGTTTCTTTCTTTTTTAATGCGTTAAATCCGTGTGTTTATTATGACACAGTCAAGAGATTTGAAAATGTTACCTTGAACAGCAACATTTCAAACCTGAATAATAATAATAATAATAATAATAATAATAATTATAATAATAATACATTAAATTTATAAGGCACTTTACATTTGGATCAAATCTCAAAGTGCTACAAAGTAAAAGCAGATAAAAGCATCAATAAAATACATAATAATAATTATATAAAAATTTGACCAAAAGCAGCAATGATAATTAAAAGTTATAGGTGCTGCTAAAAAGGAAAGTTTTAAGTGCTTTTTTAAATGAATACATGAAGTTGTCTGCCAGGTCCCTGCAAATGGCCTTCCTCTCTTTTCTTATTATGTCATGTGAGTGTCTGATGGATGAAAGTAATAATCAGGATAATAACAAAGAGATCCACATGTCCTTGGTTGCCCTTCATGTTTTATTTAACTTTTTTGTGAAAAAACTAATAGAAGTTTGAGCCTATCAGAGGAGCCCAGACAGATGGGGGCCTCACTGCGGAGCTCTGAGCTGGGGCCCAGTGCGGGCCTGCACGAGGAGAGAGATTGAGTCTTCTAGGGCAGAGGTGTACTCAAGGGTATGCAGCAGGTTGTTTTTTTGTCTTGTTGAATGAGAAATTGGAACACCTGGTGTTGTTTTGCTTGTGTATTAATTTGTCTCGCTATAGTTTTCCTTTTGACAAAGGTTACACGGATCAGACGAAACACTTTTATTCAAAAGCTCCCTTTCTCTCCTCCCACCATTTAATCTCTTTTCCTGTGTTTTCTACTCACCTACTCATTGACTCATTGGATGCAGGGTGGAGTTTCCATGGCAACTGTTTCCACTCCCCGTCTGCGTCAAAGGTTCCACTCCTCTTAAAGTCTCATCCCGCATACATATTCTTCTGTACCCCTCCTACTCCAGGCATCTTCCACTTTCTGCAAGGGAACTCATCTAGAAACACAAGTACACTGCTTGCTGCAAAGGGGATTTGATTCCATCTTTAATGTTTTTATTGTGCATAAATCATAAATCCAAGCACAACATAAATCATGATCCATATGTTCTATGGTTTCTTTAAAATTATGCTAGTTTTCACAAGCAATCCCCTCTCCACAATCATTCTGATAGGGGGTATGGAGGATGTGGGTGTGCGGGCTGGTGGGTGAGGGATTGACTGACAAGGCGGGACACAGATGCAGATGTGCCTGGTGGTGAGCGTGACACGATGCTGGAAGCTCGTCAGCAGATGCAGCCCACAGACTTTACGGGGGAGATGCGTGAAATTTTCACTCTAATTGGCCTTCATTACACAAAGATACCCCCCATCCAAACTCCAGCTGTCGTATGCCCTTGTCAGTCCAGTGATGGTGTTGGGTAAACAAATCCATCAGGTGGATCACTGTAATGCTGTCGTGGGAGCTTCCTGCGCTGTTGTCAATAATATGATCTAATGAAGAAATGTGAAACCTTGATCCTTCTTCGGAGAGAGCTCTCCCAGTTTGGGATCTGATCCTATTTCCAGACTCAAAAGTCTATGCGGCACCGGAACCCACACAGAGCCACTACCTGTCATACAGTTTACAACTTATTCCTCTTTTTGAGGTTTTGACAGCTCAACTGTAATCGCAGCGGAGCTCCACTTAACCCCTTCACTCCCATGACGTCCTACAGCTCGCCGACTTTTACAGTAATAAATCTGTGAGGGAGACGTGACAGAAAAATTACACTGGCTTTAGAGCTGGAGATGATCAAATCTGGTGGTTACTACAATGAAAACTTAATTGTATCCATAAGGAATTCTCTAAGTATATATATTCACGCCGGGTGGTCACCACGGGGTCCAGGGTGTAAGATTTAGCAATCAGCGGTTGGACAAATTTTATTTCCAGTTTTTACATATTGATTTGTTTGAGAGGATAAAGTTGGTATGAAGAGGTTTGTACCGTGAAAACACGACTGAAACTCTCACCTCACACCTCCTCACACCTTAGCAGCACATTTTCATACTATCGGTTCGAACATAGAAAGAACAATACATCATCACAGCAAGCGTTCCACGCAATTCTGCAGAATTGATATGTATCTGTGACCCTTGAACTTTCCTTTATCTCCTGTGGAGCAACTGCAGTTATTGCCTCCATCCTTTTCAGCCACTGTCAAAAATCCAGCGGGCAAAGAAATCACTTTCATTAACCGTTACTGGAGCATTGTGTTTTACCGAACTCTACTCATAGCGCTATCATTCCTCTAAATGCTGGGTGTCCATTTTGGAAAGACAGCACACAGAGGTGCAAGGCTCAAACCCTGGTTCACCCACGAGTGGAGAATGCTGGCCTTATCTCTGGAAAAGTAAATGACACCAAAATCCATGAGCCATCATTTAAAACCCAGCCTTAACGTCACATTCTTTTTCAAACAGTGACACAGCAGAGATTACAACGTATTTTTTTCAGGAAAATCCTGGGTCTGGGTGTGAAACACGAATTGCTGAGAGCTTTTGGAGTCTCACTTATCCTGCCTTCAAGTGAACGTGAGATACGTATTTTCCGTCACATCAGAATTACAGTGTGTGTTCGGCCATGAAAAACCTTCTAAAGTTGCCATTAAGCAGCAGGTATTTGCTTTTTTTGAGGTTTTTGTTTGAACCAAGGAGGTTATATTTTCACTCCTGTGCATTTGTCTGTTCATTTGTTTGTGAGCATGATTACGTAAAAAAATTGGACAGATTTGCATGAAATTGTACCTAGAGGTAGGTTTTGCTATATCCTGAAGGTGGTTAATTTTGGCCATATCATGTGTTTCTTAGCATTTAAAATGAAATTAATAAAAAGCTGTTTGGAATAGTGATGTCACAAAGTGGCCGTTGTTCCTTTGATTCCCTTAATGTTTCTATGGGGTTGGAGCTGGGGGCTCAGTTTCGAGACTCTCTTTGATGTTCCTTTGGGGGTGGAGCTGGGGGCTCCGTGGGCTGAACATAGACACTGAAGTGGAAAGCACAGGAGAAGATGGCTACAGAATATTTGACAGATACTCAGAGAGTTTACTAGAGTTGTCAGTAGATTCAGATGCTGGCAATAACTGGAGCTGGAAATCTACATTAATTTTTCCTTAACTTAGAGAACTGTTGTACTATTCAGTTCTTGCACAGAACATGTGTACTTCATCCACAAGCCCAAAGCCCATGTGCTGCTTATCCAGTATGTGTCATTTCTACCAACATGCTACAGTGTCAATAAACAGATGATGTTTCCTCTAGTGCGCACTGGAGGGACCCTCATCGGCAGTTGTACGATAGCAATAGATTCAATAAAGGCATGAAAGTAAAGTCAATACTGGACTTTTTTTCATTACAACAGTCGAGAGAGACTAAAATATTTATGTTTTTAGACTGTGGTTTCCTTAGATAAGATTTCACTAGTGTGTTTACAGTTTCCGCACAAATTAAGGTTGGGTGGAGAGGTATCGATTCCAAATCGGATTGAACTCGATTACCTGGACTACGATTCCCTGTCACCAGTCCCAAAGGGGGAAAAAAAGGTTCAAGCATTTACTGAAGATTCATTACTGATATAATATTTATTATTCACTAGTATATTGAGTAAAGACATACAGCAGTTACTTAAACTAACTGCTTGTTGTTTTGGAGGGATAGTTTTAGTGATGTGGTGACACTAAGTGTGTCATTATTTCTCCTATTTTTAAATACATCCTTGTAGATTTGTGGCATTTGTTTGAAATTACAAAGTGTGGCAGCGTTAAGGAACCAATAGGTCAAACAGAAAATCTGTTTTTGACTAAGGCACCCTTATTCAAAAATACATTTTATGCAGGAATGGAAATAAAAAGTTCTTTTTTTTACCCCTTATCAGTGTATGGCATTTTGGACTCAAATCTAATTTGCAGTTTCAGTTCCAACCCAAGCATGATGATGTCAGGAAATAAAAAATCAAGATTGCAAGCCAGAACTCTAAGTACCTCATTGATTTAAGAAGGTTTTTTACATTTTTCTTAAATTTTTTTTGCATTAATGATTCCACCCTCCTGTTTGGCTCGTAATTTTCTGCTTCCTTCTCTGTGTCTCGGAGTGCATTTCCATGACTATGACCATTACTGAATATTTTGCGTCTTCTTTTCTGAGCCCTGCTATGTAAATAATTTCTTCCATGGAAATCCCTCCATAGGATTGCATACCTCCGTACTATCTCCCACCTGCCTCCCCCCTATCCTACTATGTTCTTGAAAATGAGACAGTTCCAGTGGGAGCGATAAGCACTATCCATTGAGAGCAGAACATTTAGCGAGGCCCGAAACGAGGGAAGAGAATCCCCGGGGTTTGTCTCATTAGAGACAGTTTCTTTGTCACAATGCTCCAGCTTCTTTGCAGCATTAGGTTTCACCATCCCTTCTGTTAATTACTGGTGCTGTGTGAGTAATTGGCTCCTCTTGGATACTAAAGCCAAGGAGGAAGAACAGACTGAGAAAGAGAGGCGCTGGGTAAAGACCAAAAAGAGATCACAATTCTTTTCAACGGCATATTCAGGAATTTTTTAGACCCATGAATCCAGTTTCAGTGGTTGAGCCTAATATGAAGGATCATTCTTTTTCCCATCTCATTTCTCCACATCTCCATTCCGTTTTGAGAAAAGTATTTGTTTATTTTCTCATTCCCAGTGTTTCTCCATTGATCCCAGTCAAAGGGGAACGGGTGGGTTACGTCAGTCACCAGTAAGGTTCACCTCCATCCAGGCTGACCTCGAATGACAAGAGTGTCGTCAGAGTATTTATATAGAAATTTAAATACGTTCTGCACCTTTGGCTGAATTCTACAATCTTCTTTTTTTTCCCTAATATTAAACCAATTACATAGTCTGGGTGGTCTCTACAATCAGAGATCCAATCTGCGTAGCTGCCGCTCTCTGTGGCTTTAGGTAATCGTGAGCTCCAGACATATCAGAGCTCTGATTCTGTTTATCACAGCTTCTAATGAAATGTTCCATCTTTGCCACATCACTAGGATGGGGAATAGAATGTGTCGAGGCTGCCACGTTATCTGAGACTGTGACCTTCTGAATGAGACAAAGCTATCTTAATGTCAGATGGTCTCTGTCATTATTTGCTTGGAGCAGAGGCAATAAACTCAAAACTCAAGTATTCAATTTGAAAGATCATATAAGGGAGTGTATGCATATGTTTAAACCACTTAATTGAAAGTGAATAGGACAGACTGAAACGTGCAATTGGTGTTGACTTTACTTTAGGACTAGTTGTTATTCATTGTCCACATGGCATGCGGTTTTGCCATGGATACTCAGCCGCTCAGTAGTCACTTCACACAGGCGCGGCCAGAAATAGGCGCTGACGTCAGCGTAACGTGTGGCTCTGCTTCAACTGTGCAAAAGCTTGAGTCACCTGACCAAAGTGTCTGACATGTAAAATAACCCATCGGATCGTCCAACAACCCCTCGCGTCCCCTCGCACACTGCACAACAAACGAGTCCCGAGGCGTCTGCGAGGCTCAAGATCAGGAATAAAATGGGCTTGAATCATACAGTGTACTCCTGCCTGAGGCACTTTGAGAAATCAAACTATCAGGTCTAATCTGTACGATAAAGGCTAGATTATTGATTGGTTTGGGCAATGCAGCAACTCTAGAGGTCAAAAGAGCATCTTTATCCAGCAAAATGGGTTTATTACTCACATGTTAGGGTGAAATCCAGACGCTAGAAAACTATTTTCTCCCTTGAGGGTCCAGGAAAGTAACAAATCAATCTTTCAAAACTGGGATGAAAAAAGGGGTAAACTGAAGAAGGCTAAAACCAATAAATAGTTTATTTACAACGTAACAAAAGTCAACTGTTCAGCAAAGAGAAAACTAGCCAACAGCAAACTTCTTCTCGAGCTCTTACTTTGAACAGAAGATACCTCTCTTCCTTCAAAATCAGGAAATGCACATCTAATCAATAGAATTCAAAAACATTTGCTCACACAGAGGGCACCTCTGCCATCGTGCGACCCACAGGCACAACTCGAGGAGCTGGACTTTTAAATATCCATGCCTTAATTAAGAAATAGCCTTCCTGGTCCGGTTCAGAGCCATGTCTTATTGGTTTCTTTGCATTTCCACGGCCGAAGAACGGACTCTGGGCCAGGACAGTAGTGCCAGAGTGGAACTGAGCCTTGCTGGTTTTGATACAAGAATTGGTTTGTCAGTGGCTGGGGGCAGGATTGTCATAACCTACTACAACTTTATGTCCACCATTTTTAAAATCATGTTAAGAAAATGAGTTTCGATCTTAAACCAAACCAATGAGATGGTCTTTCAAGAACAAAGCCGGTTTTTGTTCTTGAAAGACACGCGACACATCGTGAGTGTTAATGGGTGAAAGGAGACCAGTTTTTGACACAAGGAACCAGCGCCACAAACTAAACTGGTTCTTGGAACATATGCTGCTGTCTCAGGTGAACTGGCAGATGAAGTATTAAACACATATTGCCGGAGCGATGGTGCTAGCAGCCACACGAGACTTCACCTTCAAGACTTGAGCTACGACTGATCAGCATTTCTCACAGCGGCAGGTTATTTCTCAGAGGCTCTGCTGTCTTTCACTGTAATCCCGTCAGGCTCCAGAAACTTTCTGCTGAACAATATCAAAAGGGAAAACAGGAAGTTGTTGATTGAATTTTCATGTTATCACCTCATTCCACTAAGAGCATGCCACAACTGGTTTGGATCCTCCAGACAGTTTTTGCTGTTTTATCTTTGTGGAACTCACCAACCATAAATAACTAGAGGCTCCTTTTTTCCCACATCTACCTATCAATGTACTTTACATCCTCCTCTCCTCCTCTCCTCCTCTCCTCCTCTCCTCCTCTCCTCCTCTCCTCCTCTCCTCCTCCCAATTGTGTTTTCTTTTTTTTCCTTTTTTTACAATATGCTTCATTGCTCAGGGTTTGATTGTGATTTTTCTTTTGACAAGCTGAAGCTTTCCTCCCCTGACAAACACGTCGCTCACTTATATTGAGATGTACATACAACTGTGCTTCCAAGTAGGGCGGAAAAGATGAATGGCTAGCTAGGCACATAACATATCAATTAAATAGTGATTTTTTTTCTGAACAGCTGATTGTTTTTTTGTTTAAAACATACCCACATTTAATCTTTATCATTTTCTATTATATGATTAAAGCAATGGAAGAATTTCTAACAGTCTTAGATGTTCATAGCAAACAGTTATCATATCCTGTTCATTCTTAAGTTGCTCAAAAATGTTCCATGTCAAGAAAACAATGTTTGATAAGGAATGCAGTTATGGTAAATGGAATCCATACTGAGTTCAGAACCTCAGTGCTTGTATGAAGTGACCAGCGTTTCTGCCTCAGCTGCTGTGTTTTTTGCTCAGGATCAGAAAGACTGATCCCCCTCTGGCGACACCAATCGGTTTGAGCCGTGCATTTAGTGTTTCATTATATTCTTACATCTTTTCTCGCCCACCTTCTCCCTTTAATATTCACACATACTGTAAGAGAGTAACTGAACTCTACCTTGTTTTTGGATAAGTGGGTCAGATGTTTGTTTCTTCACTTTACAGCGAGGGTTTCGTCCCAGCAGGTAACTGGTGGCTTGTTTACTGGATAGTAGCATGACTTCAAGCGAGACACAGAGCAGGCAATTTGTCGCATGTGCATGTGTGTCATCACACTGCATCTCTGTGGGGACAGTGAAAGATTGTTTAGGATGTCTGGGTGGAGATCCGCAGGACAGAATATAATTATGTTACTATAAACAAATGTTTATTATGTGACTGTAACATCACTTTTTCCATGTTTATTTATGTTTTGGTCCCCTAGTGCATCCTGCCTTGTTGTCTGAAATTTTGCATTGTACGTTTACACCATGAACAAATAAATTTTTGGGAAACATGAAGTGAAATATGCCACCTTAGCTGGAAAGAACTGGTGGCAGTATGCCTAAGAGCTATTTCCATAAATGCGAACGCCTGTAAAAGAGGCCTGTGGCTTTATCCAATCTGCAAATACGATGAAAATATTTGAATTCCATTCCTTATGTGTACATTTGTGCCAAACTCGTCAATCATAGGCCTCAGACCTGCAGAGAGGGGCACATGGAAAATCATTTTTGGGAAGATGGCGCCAGTGTGTGTGGCTTACCGTCTGCCGCTGTCAGTTTCTGATGTGTTTGTGCTGTTTTTGTTGCTTGTCACAAAACATGTCAACTGTCTACTGGTATATGGTTACCAGACACTCTTGGATGTCAGACTTTCCGCTGATAAGTTGGTGAAGTCAAATGTGTGTGGACCGAATGCATTTCCTCCTCCGTTTTTGTTGGGAATACCTGCTCACCTCCGGCGCGCCCATGCTCCACCTCCGCGGAGGAAGCGTTTCAAGCGCCGTGGATGGCTGCTGAAATTAAAGCCTCGCTGTCTCCTGGGAATGATCAGAGGATTTCTCTAGAGTTCTGGCCAGGCACAGATTGGTCCATCACCACTTTGACTCCCGCCACTCCGTGGAACCCGTTGGCACCCGGCTGGTACCTGTTGTCAGCTCGGTTAAGGAGATCCAGCTCCCACGCCTCTGTTCACCCCGTCTCCACAGCTTTATGTGTTTCATGTATTGTGTTTATTGAATGGAAAACATTTTGGTCAACTTTGTGTTTTTAAATGTGCTGTATAAATAAAGTTGGATTGGATTGGTTTGAATGTTATCTTGTATTTGCCTTATAGTTCCTTAAGATTGAAGTGGATCACACAGCAGGGAACATCTGTCTCTTTCTGTCTGTCTGCAGAGCATGTGCCACGCCCCATGCATAGTAGATGGAAACTGAGTGGAGATGGTCCTTTGGTTAATCACGCCGGGATAGTGTGGTTCCATCTGATGACATACAGCTCCAAAAAATCATAATTAAAGGAACAAGTGGCAAATATTTCTGATACTGATAGTGTAATGAGCTGACACAAATAACTGAACGTACGTTAAACTGTGGACTGAAAGGCTTCTAATCAAACCATATTACTTCATTTTATCCATTTACGATCCTCATCATGGACAAACCCGGCCTCCTTCCTTGCTACAGCACCCTTCCTTGGCAGTGATGTTGACGGTGATTGATGGCATCTGGAGGGAATGGATGAGGTACCAATTATGGGCCAATTATGCAAATTAATAGGATTATAGCTAGTATCTCTCCTGGTAGCCCCTGGCACGTCAAAATCGATCCATTCATTCTCAAACTGCCGCAAATGAATGCCATCTCACACATGATTCCCTCACTGTGCAACAACACGCGCTTTCTGAATCAAGGACACAAAGTTGGTTATTGAAGCATTTGTTGCTTAGTCTCATGTAGGGCTGCTACCTTTTTTAGTAGGTGGGAGTCTTTCTTTGAACACCTAAATTGATATGTGTAGTAAGTATTTTCTGGCTGTTTTCCATGAGCAGTTTGACTTTGCTTCTCCTCATGGTGTGGCACAAACAATAAAAGTAGTATTGGTCGTGGTGGGCATTAAAGGCTCTGCTCAGGTTGAAAAGGAGCTCTTTGACAGAAAACAAGGACAACGGAGAAGGGGGCCTGTCCTCACATCTCCTATATGCACCACCTCTCCCAGGGGTCTGGTTGAGAGGAATGAAGTGTCGACAGTGCGACGCCGCCTTCATACAAAGACCTTTAGCCATCTCTTACCTGAACGTGTGAGTTCATGGGGGTTGATCAGACATAATGTCAAAGAGGGACTCCATTTATAATGTCTGTTTGAGAGAGAACGACGTACAAACAAGTAGAATGTCGCCTGTTATCCCAGAGAGCTACGTTGCTTTATTTATCAGACAAAATACAAAGAACAACACAAAAATGTAAAGGTGAAGTGTGTTTGTGTGGCTATAGGCCTCATCCCTGTTCCAATACTATAAAGCCCATTTTCTTCCTCAAATAACCATCCATTAATGATGAACTAATTGGGACCAGCCATGTCAAGACTATACTCATAAATGATTCATGAAAATGTCTGGAGATAAAGACGCCCGTACTGTTGGAAATATACAACCGTCTTTTCCCAAAATCTCTCCAGTACCTCCTCGCACCAAGGTCTATATGGGTACAAAAATTTTAAAAGTTCCAATGGCGTGAAGCTGTGGTGATAAATGTTTTTGCTTCATAGGAAAAGCTGTGTTGAAAGACGCTCTTCATAAACCATTGTATGAAATGTTAAATTTTTATAGACTGATTATAAGTGTTAACTTAACTTAATGGACTTTGATTTACATTCTGCTTTTTTCAAATGGGTTTTCTCTATCTATTATTCATTTTAGGCCATAACATCACATAATACTGAAAGTATTATTTCCCAGACTCCATTCAACATCTTCATATTTCTTGTTTTGTCATAATAACAACCAGAAACACAAATTGTGGCGATTTTCACCCACCAGTATAATTAAAATGACTGGCACTGGTGCATCACATCTGTGCATCACTAATTGTACCATGATGCTCTACATAATTAGCATGTTGATTAAATAGATGGTTGAATCAGTCATTGTGTACTACATCAAATCAAAGCTAAAAATAAACTCCACTTAGAGCAGGGGTGCCTGATTTAATCCACATATTCAATTCTGCAGTTCTGCTCTATGAGCCTGCAGCAGAACAACACACTACAGAAGTGTGAGAGGCTTCCCTGACCATATGCATTGTTAACAGGCTAACAGGGTGTTTAGCTTCAGGCTACATTCATTATTGATCCTTACATGATGGCAAGACTCCCTCGGCAGGAGTCAGGTAATCTCAGGCGAGCGAGCAAGACTCCGGTCTCAGCGACTCTGATTTGCAAAGGTTGATTGGAGCCTTTTACTTCCTGACATCAGATGGTTAAAAAAATATGAGAATTTACACCAGGGTATCTTTCTGTCTTATCGATTATTAAGTAGTACTGACATCACCTGCATTCAATCCTTGTCATCTTAAAATATTTACAAAAATTCACTGGCAGCCAAACCCGTCAGGCATTTTTGGCGATTAAATGTGACCCCCGGCTGACCCTCTACCGAAGCTCATATAAAAAAAACTATAGTGTGTTGAAGGCCGTCATAGTGTATCTGAAAGAGAAAGTTGTTTAGCAAGCCAAGATGCGACCCTAACATTCAAAAGTGCTCTTCTAACACACTTTAACACATTGGTCACTTAAAGAACGTTACAACCGATAATGACATTTTTTAAGTGATATCCAGCCATAGTTCTATGACATTCTCGCAGACGGCATTGATATTTTGTGGTTTGCATTTGCTTGTGTGGGCATACTCCATCTCCCCCTTAGCGAGACGTTGTACCCACAGCGTGACTCATTTAGGCGCCGGGCAGCTCCGAGTACACATTCCCCTTAATCTCCATGCTCCCCGGAGCAGAGAAAATGGCTGCAGTTAGCCAATTAGAGCACTGGGACTGGATTAGGTGGACAAGCAATGTTGCCTTGGAAGGAACAGCCCCGATAGAGGATGCATACACACATAGAAGAAGTCTCACAGCACAGAAATATGTACAAGCACAGCATGTACTATTCATGCACCCACACATAAAAATTCTCACCTTAGGTAAAAAAAACAAAAAACGTATAAAGCTGCTTCAAGCGCAATGGCTCTCTAGTGAAGGAGGTGTTGTCTTTGTGAAGAAAAGCTAACAAAGCAGCAGAATCAAGCCTCGGAGACGTGAATAAGAAGAGAAGGCCTGTGGAGAACACTTTCATGAACCAACCAAATTATATGGTGATGCATGCTCGCCGTACAATACAACCTGAAATCAGCAGAAATGGAAACATGACGCTTCATAAGTCAGAGACCGTTAGCAGCCGGCTGATGAAATAAAAACCAGAGAGCAGGTAAAAAGAGCTGGTAGCAGAAGGAATGCAGTCAAATATTATGTGACAACACGGTTTTGTGTTTGCATTGCTTCCTCTGTGCCTCAGCTAATTATGCCATTTTCCTTTATCCTTTTTCACTGCCTTTCTGTTTGTCTCCTTCATTCTCCCCCTTTCCCCTTTTTTTCCCGTAAAAAGTTGCTTTAATTCAATCTGAGCCAAACCAGAAAGCACTTTGATAATCTGCCTCCTCCTCTTGTCCCTTCCACGTCCCTGTAAACCCCCTCAAAGTCCTTATTTGGATGAGTGACTTTACTTAACAGGGTTAGAGCTGGGGAAGATGACATCGTACGGAACCCCTCACAGCTCTTTGAGGGTTTAATGATACGGCTGGAGATCAAGATTGAATCTGTTCAAACATTAATCTCATTGCACTGGCGATACAGTGTGATCTGATCTGTCATGATTATTTTGTTGTATCTTAACAGCTGCTAAGACGCACCGTCTAATTGAGCCAGACATGACAGACAAAAGGTTTAATCCTCAGAAAAACTACATTCTTGTACCCTTCTATAACTCTAAAAACATTCATCTCGCTGCAGGATTTTGACTCTTATGGTGGCGATATCTTCCATAAAGAAAGCACTGACCTCAGGTGTTCACCTCTTAGAACCTTCTTATAATAATAATAATACATTTAATTTATAATGCACTTTACATTTGGATCAAATCTCAAAGTGCTACAAAGTAAAAGCAGAAAAAAGCATCAATAAAAAATTGATGGTTTTAAAAAAAAATTTAAAAAGAGGAAAGTTTTAAGTCCTTTTTTAAATGTGTAAGTCGTCTGTGGAGCCCTCAGATGGTCAGGGACATTCCACAGACGAGGGGCAGCAGAACAGAAGTCCCGATCACCCATGGTGCTGAGCTTAGTCCGGGGAGGGAGGAGGCGGTATGAGTGGGTAGAACGGAGGAATCATGTTGAGGTCAGTGGGATGAGTAGTTCTTTAAGGTAAGGGGGGGATCTTGTGTCTTATGACACAACAAAACCTTTACTGTGAATAGTTCAGCCACTTGCAGGAAAATGAAAGTAGTACTTTAACGAAAAAATGTTATGATCGTATAGTCCCTGTCAGGTTCTTCACTTTTAGTCCCTTATATAGTTCGAAGAGGTTCAGTAGATTGTCTTCAGATTTATTCTAAAATCACGTCTTAACTATCACTTATTACTGATAAGGGCTTAACAGTTAGTAATCGATGAGTCGAGCAATCGAAAAATAAATACTGCATGCTCTGCAATTTCTTAATTGAAATCACATTTGCTTTGTTCAGGAGTAATTGTAATTTACAAACCAGAACATAAGACAGGTCTCTTGAATGAACAACTAATTGTTCACCTTTTTAAGAAATAACATGTTTACTGCTTAAGTTTTAATATTATCTGTGTCTGCATTGTGTACTAAAACAATTATAACAATAAATGAGATGGGTGACCATCATGAAATATGGGGAGTTTTTTGCTGTGGTTGTGATACTTTTAATGTAGATATAGCTTTATAATAACTGACTTTTCTCCTATAGCCTACTGGTGACACCAGGGAGGGAGGAACAGGCGTTCCCAACTAAAGCCTTGTTGGTGCCTCAGAGTTGTTTTGCTCGTTACTCGACGTTAGCGAACCTGGAGTTATTAGCGAGGCCATGTTGTGTGGTAAACTCCCCACAAATGTTACTATAACATCAACATCATCAGAATTAAACCTAAAAGCAGAAACTCACGTAATTCATCATGAAAATGCAGATCCACCGATGATCAGAGACATTCAAAGAGGTCTACCTCCTCTTCAATCCCTCCATTCACGTAATTTGTTGCATAACAAGTGAAGTTGGTTGTTCGAATCCCTTTTTGTTGTTGGGAGATTTATCCTTTCAATCGTTATCCTCAAAGTTTCCCGGTCCTTTTTAATTCGTTCACGGCGTCAGTCTGTCACGGCTACTGACATCTTTTTGGGACGTGTTTGCAGAGTTCGATATTTCTTACTGTCCCAGTTATATTTATGAGAAGTCTGTAGTAGAAAAAGCCTCTGTGGTGGTCTAGATCATTAGACCACACATCGGGCACGCAGTTATTATTCATAAACACCATTAACATACTGCAGCTGCCTTTCCAAATGTCATTCTGAAAGGACTCATACTACCCCCATGCAAAGGAATGAAATATCAATCAGAAAGGGTTGTTTACACAGATTTTTTCTTTTTCTAATGAGGCATTTCATTCATTCATTATCTACCGCTTATCCAGTTGAGGGTCACGGGTGAGCTGGAACCTATCCCAGCTAACATCGGGCGAGAGGCAGGGTAAACCCTGGACAAGTCACCAGTTCATCGAAGGGCAGACACACATAGAGACACACAACCACACACATTTACCGGAATTTTTTTTTGTGTCACCAATTCACCTACATCACATGCTTTTGGACTGTGGGAGGAAGCCAGAGTTCCCTGACAGAACCCACGCCGACACAGGGAGAACAAGCAAACTCCGCACAGAAAGGCTGGCAGAGGTGGATTTGAACCCGGGACCTTCTTGCTGTGAGGCAGCAGCGCTAACCTCTACTCCACCGTGCCGCCTTAATGATGTATTTCTTCCGATTTAATTCTGAACAAGGCGGACATTTAAACCAACCTAATGTCTGAATGAAAACAAATGCTCTACAAATTTACTCTCATCACATCCGTTCGGATGATGACTGCGGCTGCAGCTCCTTACATGAGTCACATTCATGCCTCATTATGCTGCTCCTACAGTGTTCCAGGAGAAATAGATAAAGCAGTTGCGTTGGCGCCCGAAACCTTTTCATACCTTTTTATCAGGTATTAAAAGTGGAATTTATAATGACTCAGACCAATACACAGAATTGACCGTGATATGGATATCAATGAAGTCTTATCGATTCATGTCCATATTTAGACCTGCAAAATAGGCAAAGGTTGTGTCAAGTCACCAATATTGAACGTTTTGGGAATAGATTTCAAGATTCTCTCTTAGTCTGAATCTGAAAACAGATTCTAATAAAAGCAAAAGGATTTTTGGTCATCTGAGGTTTTTTCTTGAATCAGCGAGGGTTCAAGGTCATAATCACCTCACATCATTTCTTTTAGTCTTGAAGGAGAGGCCGTTGAAACCTGAAGGAGCACAACCTTGGGTCCAAAGATGAATCGACATCTTTAAAAGATGGGTTGGTGACCATCGTGACCACTTAGACGTTACAGAAACTTGCAGCCCTACTTTTCCGACGCAAGAAGTTCTCGCCAGAATCGATGTGATCTCTGAGGGTGAAAAACGGTCGACACTCGACACAAATTTTCATGAGCTTTTAGGCTAAAAGAATAAAATGACCCCATCTTATCTCCATTTTGTGAAACTGACGTACGCAGCTATATCTGTATCAGACCTGAGCAGAGGTTGTCACATTCATTCCTTGTTTCCTTCGATCACTCTAACCCTTTAGTCCAACGGTCTATAATGTCACAGTTGGCTCCTGTGACATTTATGCTCAAAGGCTATTCTTCTCTTGATGCGACTGACTGTTGACAAAACGGAGAGACGCGGTGCCCACCAGCACTGACTGGTGTGTGTATGCACCCGTCTGACCATCCAAGCCTCTGCTATTAGTATTCAGAGCCGGTAGCTTCCTGACACTATGTTCCTTCACGCCTCTCCTGGAGGATTTCCGACCCTCTGTCTGTCTCTCTCTATCTCTCTTCCTCTCCTCTCTCTTATAGACACAAACATCCTACATTTCTTGCTTATCGCCATGGAGACAGATGTGATGTCAGTGCCAGTCTGTGGAGCTTTGTTCAACAACAAACTTATTCCTTCTCCCTGATCACACTAAAGATTATTAAACTGCACATTAGCTCGGTGGACCACCTACCGCAAGGAATCGAATGTTTTCTCGAGGACCAGCGATCGATATTCTCCTCTGTTAGAGAGCACATTCTATTTGGCTAACTTGAGCAGAGAGGGGAGGGAGGTGTCGTCCTCACTTGTTATTTAGAGATGTAGTGGGGGAGGGATCTGAAACCAGCGCAGGTGGTTGAGTAGAGATATGTTCAGTTTGAAGGAACAGACGGAAGGAGAGATTCAAAACAACCCAAGAGGCTGCTTTTATTCTTTTCATTTCAATTCTTCGATTGAAATCTGTGCAGACCAGACAAGAAGTTCAATGTAGGAATCACACACTTCCTAACAAGTTGGATTTGTGAAATCACATAAATCAGATCTAAATCACATATAACACAAACACAAGAGGGTTGACACTGAGCGCGACCCAAAAATGTATCTTCTCTTAAGACGATCTAATATTAGGTTAGTATTTGCCCATAAGAGTCGTTTGGTTTGTCAGCAAGAGCTTAAAGGGGGAAAAAAGTTGTGAAACCAAGAGTTAAGTTAACCTTGTTAGTTTCAAGAATGACGTGAACTTTAAAAGTTCAGAAGATAAAAACAAAACAGCCTTTGTTTGTCTCTTGTTGAGTTATTTAAAAGCATGTGTACTTACTATCCTAGCTGACACTGGGTTAGGAGTGGGAACACCCAAGACTATTTCATCCTGCAGGGTCACAAGGATCAGGCCCACATCTGTTCTAATAATTATTAGTTGAAATAGTTGTAGTGGTGGTGGTAGTACTAATAGTGGTAATAATAGTACTAGTCATGGTAGTGTTAGTAGAAGTTGTAGTTGTAGTAGAAGCACTCGCAGTACTTGTATTAATAGTATTAGTAATAGCGGTGCCAGTTGTAGTTGTAGTAGTAGCAGTAGTAGTTGTAGTAGTGGTAGTGGTAGTAGTAGCAGTGGTAGTAGTAGTAGTAGTAGTAGTAGCAGTAGTAGTTGTAGTGGTAGTAGTAGTAGTAGTAGTAGTTGTAGTAGTGGTAGTGGTAGTAGTGGTAGTAGTAGCAGTAGTAGTAGTAGTAGTAGTAGTAATTGCAGTATTAATTGTGCTAGTGGCTGTAGTAGTAGTGGTATTAGTTGTATAAGTAGTTGTAGTAGTGGTAGTAGTTGTGGTAATACTAGTAGTGGTACTAGTAGTAGTACTAGTAGTTGTGGTAGTGGCATACATCCTCCCCACCCCACTGGTCTGATCTTCGAAAACAGACATTATTGCCACATTGTGGCTGTAATCAGCCAAAATATCATGACCCCCTTTTCCTGAGGGAAGCTAATTCACTCTTTTGGGAAGGTAAATATTCCACCATCGATCAAAAGCAGGAGTGCTGCTGGAGACTGAATGTGGAGTCTGTCATCATGTGTTAGCAGGGGTCAGCTGAAATACGTTTGTGGCACATCTGGGCATTTATTTTCAAGTGTGATGTTTAAACCTTTCACATTTCTTGAAATTTCCAGCAGACGTATATTTTGGAGGCGGTTGTTATACACGGCACCATTTCCTCATGTAATTTCTGGTTCAAACCCGCCAGACGCATCAGTTATTGTTAAATATCATAGCTTTTCCCCCCCCCCCCATAATATTCAATTTATCACATTGAATGGAGCACTTTCTGGCTAACTTGTTGTTCTGCGTATCTCTCCTACATAATTGCCTCTGCGCTGCATGAAATTTTCCTCATTCTGCTGTGTGTCAAAGCGTTTTTTCATCAAGCTTCACACAACCTTTTCAGGCCATTCAGTAACATACCTGGGCTAAATTGATCAGATAACAAGTTGCATTTTCCACTGATAATGAATACATTTTGGATTTATAAGTAGCCCTCCAGGACGCTTTTAAAATATGCAAAATTTTCTAAGTACATTGCAGTTGCAATCGATATTACTGCTGTCAACTTGTACAAATACCTCGGCGTGAAAGAGGCCACGGTTACTTGTTTTTATTTAATGGGATCGCAAGATCAAATCAGCTGCAACAGTATTGCTCACTGAAAAAGGCCATCCACTGTGCTCGTGCTCTGACTACTCCCCGAAAATGTACCCAGGCTTTGCTGACAACGTTGGTAGCTTATTAAAATGCTCGTATGCTCTCTGCCTCTCATCTGTTACTGTTACATTTGGATCGCAAAAATTATTTTTGTTTCGGAAATCTGTTGAAGAAAGGTTTCACGTCTAGCTACGTCGCTACAAAACACGAACACCTTTGTTTTTTATAATAATATTGAGGATGAGTTCTTAAGAGAAGTAGTTTGTATTGTTACACGACCTCATCAGATGTTCATCCTCAAGAATAAGAGAGTATATGTTTAATCGCGTCATTAAGAATGTGGTGATGGCATGGATAGCTCTTGTTGTTTTACATCATGTTGTATTTCTTCATTTCAAAATGTGTGATTGGCTGCTACATCGTGCCGGGTCCCTCTTGTGAAAGACAAATTCAATTTCAAAGAGTCCTCGTAGTTAAATAAAGGTTAAATAGTATAATTGAACCCATAGCCTAACACGATCAAATCTCCGACCAAACAGAGCCTTACAACAGCCAAACGCTGCTACAAGCCATTTTGGAGTGAAACAACCATCGATACATGTTGAAAGGACTACATCTAATCCAATGCAGACAAGAGTAAACACAGACACACTTTCCTACATGGTAGGACATGCACTGATTACAAACTCAGCGCTACTTAAGCTGAATGCATACATTTATACACAAGAGTGGAGGAATGTAGGCCATCGTCATAGCGATGCAGACTCCTGACTGAAGATGAGGGTCCTTGAGGATTACAGCTCAGAGAAGGTTTCACTGATGACAGTGTGCATGAGGATTGGTAGCAGGTGGATGCTGGACTTTTAATGCATTTTGTGTGAGTGTGTGTGTGTGTGTGTGTGTGTGTGTGTGGGTGTGTGTGTAAAGCAATAATGAATATATGCTGCTCCTCACGGCTCCTATGAGTGGATTCAACCTGCTGTTCTTTGATTAGCCCAAACACACTCACATACTTTCAGAGTTTGTGTGTGTCTGTGAGTGTCTCTCTCTCTCTCTCTCTCTCTCTCTCTCTCTCTCTACTATCTATCTATCTATCTATCTATCTATCTATCTATCTATCTATCTATCTATCTATCTATCTATCTATCTATCTATCTATCTATCTATCTATCTATCTATCTATCTATCTATCTATCTATCTATCTATCTATCTATCTATCTATCTATCTATCTATCTATCTATCTATCTATCTATCTATCTCTCTCTCTCTCTCTCTCTCTCTCTCTCTCTCTCTCTCTCTCTCTCTCTCTCTCTCTCTCTCTTCTCTCTCTCTCTCTCTCTCTCTCTCTCTCTCTCTCTCTCTCTCTCTCTCTCTCTCTCTCTCTCTCTCTCTCTCTCTCTCTCTCTCAGGCACATACACACTCATCATGGAGAACTTGCAGCACACTGAAACGATGCATACTGGCACATGTTCCCAAAGAGAAGGTGAAAGGAGTCATACGGTGGAACTGGTTGGTGTAGAAACCTTTATGGCAACAGAAGAGAGAAGATTAAATCCTCCAGTGCCTCCATCCTTATGTGTCCGAACTTAAAGCAGTGCTTTGACATTGATGAATTAGATGTGAAGATTCCCTCCATCTTTATGTCTGTGCAATAAATATAAAACAGGACCATAGAGATTCTTGGCTTATCTTAGCAAAAGAAATGTGAAAAAAGCAGGAAATAGCAGAGCTGGTTCAATCAAAAATAGAAAATCCACCTACAGCACCTCTACAGCTTTGGAATCACTGTAATATGTGAATTAACTGTGGAACACTAGCTGCCCTTATTCTTTATGCTACGCTAGGCTAAACGGCAGCTGGCTGTTTTGTGCTTATTAAAGGAGAGAATAGGGGAAGTGTATTGATTTTCTTGTGTAACTCGCAGCAGGAAACAGGTGGGGCACTTTTTTCTCTAATTGTTCCTTTTTTTACATAAAGGCCACATGGTGTGGTCATGCTGAGCGCTGGGTTCAAATCCACCTGAGGGCCTTTCTGTGGAGTTTGCATGTTCTTACAGTCTTTGAGTTAGTTAACTCCAGGTTGTTAGCTTCCTCCCACAGTCCAAAACTTCTCCAGGTTGCACCTAACGTCTCACCCAATGTCAGGTGGGATCGGATCTAGCCCCCTGGAGCCTATACCAGCTGACATATAATATCATTACTGACACCCACACATAATATCATTAGTATATCATATATCTGCGGCGATGACAATTCCATAATCTACCGGACTTTTGGGGATATTATCATCCGCATCCGCAGATCCTTCGTGTTAATTCGATGGAGAAATGCATTCTAGCTGTACTTACCTTCACTGACTTAGATCTCATTTAACTTTTTAGTTCATAATATGGCATATATTGTAATAAGTAATTGTCATATGGCAAGACGTAAAGGTGGTGTCAAAAATGAAGCTTTATGAAATGTGATGCTAACACACTCATTCCTGATTGGCGGATGTGTTTTCTCTCTCTCTCCATCAGAATGTTATCTTCTCAAGGAGAATTCTGGCAAACAGGCATGAACTCCATATCTCTTCTATTTCGCATGATCAAAGTCGCATGTCAAGATGACCACTTTTTTGGGGGAAAGGGGAGAGGCTTAGCGGGAAAGAAAGGCATTAATAGGGAAGTTATAATATCTGGGCAATTACACTCAATCCAAAAGTTTTAGGCAGTAATTGTTAAAACAGTAATTGTCCAGAACATTATGTTCGGGTACCTGTTGCCTGTGCCTTCGATGCCTCAGGACTGAAACTCAGCCTTAACCTCCCTCATGGGCAACTCATTACACTCACCATAATTTGTGCTGTTAAATATCTCCCAGTTCAAATAAAAATTATTCAATCTCCCTCTGCTTTCCTTGGCAGACTTACTACTTATGACCCGAAAGTTCATAATTCAATCTCCAATTAAAAACTATGTTAGTCCCGCAGTACCAACGATTGCGTAACGGCCCAGTTCCACACTATTGTAATGCAGCGCAGATAAAATCAATAGCATGGCTGTACGATATAATTACATGCACAGATTTCCCACACTGGCGGGTCATGAGTCCAAGACCCGCCAGTGTTTTCACTGTCATTACGTAAACTCCCTTTTTAACACATTCAAAGTTATCTACCGGAGCAATATTTGTAACGAGGATTACCAACTTGCATTCTCATAAATGCATTTGAACACAAGGGATTATAAAATCCCCATCTCGTGTTTATACGAATACAAGAACTATTCTATTTTGACACAATCTCAGTTATGATGCCCCAGCTTTCAGCTTCCTGCAGATGTCATTTTCTCCCCGATCTCTGCGTCTTTTTATAGAAGTGGGTTAGTTCAACAAGGGAGCGGTCAGCTGGGATTAGTTTGATAAATTCTTTTGTAGCTCTTTCTCTGAAAAAGTACTCAAGCTTCACCAAGCCTCACACTTTGACAATCGTCACTGAAACCCTGTCCTTCCTTTTGAGAGTTGTGCCAAAACATATTATTTTGTTATAAATGTCATGGGTGTACTTCTGTTTGAAACTGACCGAGCCACGGTGGAAATCCTTTGGACAGAAACAACGCTCAAATATTCAGTAAGCCCCTTCCAGCTTCTCCTAAAAGCCCCTTGACTTTGCTGGACCCAACTATGTTTTAGAAATTAAAGGAGGTCTTGTGGGTCTTTAGAGGCCCTCCTCACGTTTTCTGGCCTTGTTTTTCTGTCAGAGTTCCACTCCTGGCCCTGTCCTCCCATCTCCTCTCTCCACTCGCCCTCCCTGGGGTCTGCTTGAGAGAAATGAACTGTCAACAGTGTGTTGCCTCCGCCATACAGAGAGACCTCTAGTGATGTCCTACCTGTCTCTGATTTTATGTGGGTCGTGCAGACATGTCGGTCAACTATTTGCTTTCTCCCTAATGTCTGTCGGTGTAGTGAGAGGATTGTACCCTGATACCGGCCGTGTTTTCTTGCCAGACCATAGAAGCTCTGCCAAAAGTCATGTGTCTGTCAACCGACATCCAGTTCTCTTCTGCTTTCACTGAGGTCAACAATATCCATAGGATATAAAAGTGTCAGAAAAAACATGAACATCAGGAGACTCTTCGCAGTGGTCATTATTTAATGTCTCATTTTGTTAATAAATGTATTTCTCACAGGCTGTGTAGTAATAAATCTGGAAAGGGATTGCTAAATACTACTTTGAGCATCAATAAATTGTTTTGCTTTTCGTTTTTTCTTATATTCAACTATCAAGTAATTTAATAAAATGCCACTAAATGAAAATAATCCAGAGTCAGAAGTTTTTTGTTTGATGATTATTTGACTGATTTTCGAAGCACAGCGTAGTATCTAAATAGTAAATTCTACATTCTGAAAAGAAGCATTGCTCTCCATGAATGCTAACACTGCTCTGAGTCTGCTAAATATATTACTGTCAGTGTCTCCAAACAGGTTTGTAATAACAAGTATAAGCTGGTATCATTTTTTTTGTGTGAGCTGGTAATAGGTTTGTAGCCAGTTGATGAAAAGCAATCAACAAATGGAACTATTTTGTGTTTTAAGAGTGCAAACACATGAGTTGGTTCATTTTTGGGCCGTTTTTATTTGTGTAATTGGGCCAAAATGCTGAAAAGGACTGTGAAGCTGAGTCCTTGCTGCATCTTGCTGGTAAGAGCCTCTCAATTTTTTCATAATTACCTTTGCAGTTCTTAGAAATTGTATGTTTCTTCTCCACTACATCCTTTTTTCCCCCTTTCTCTATTTAATACAACTGTCCATCCTTTCCCAGTTAAATTCCAGCAGAGAATACTTCCTCAGCCATCAGGGACTTTTTGAATGAAGTGCAACATGAACAAGGTTTCATGCCCTGCAAAAACAGAGACACTTTTAGTCCAAGGAGCTTGAAAACAGATGTATCTAAAAGCAGCTTCAAATAGAAGCGCACCGCTGTAACTCAAGGTCGGCCGATGTGGGTAAACCAATGCCGTCCGTGTCAGTGGAAGATGAGCAGAAAACGATTACTGATTACATTACGTTGAAGCACAGAGACTTTAAGCTACAGCTAAAGATGCGTCGCTTCTGGGATCGTTTGTAGATCTTTTCAGGGACATTGATGTTGCGTTCTGTTCTTGCATGTAGTCCTGTTTTGTGTTTTATGTTCTTTATTCGGCATGAACATTTTCCAGCCAACAACACTTGTTTTCATGAGAAGAGTTGCTGCTTAATGCAGAGCGGCTGTCAGTGAGGAATAAAACAACCCAAAGACAAACCTTATTTAATTGAAAACCTGAGAAAGGCAGAGATAGATTTATCATAAACAACAGCGTTCAAGAGACTCTTCGCTGCTGTACACTTTGAAAATCAAAGAGCACATTTAATTTGAATGTTTATTGTAGCTCACTCGACTCGTCCGGTGCATAAATATGAAATCACTTTAAATCTGTGTTCAAGTGGTGCTGTGGTCATCACTCTCACCTCACAGCAAGGAGGTTTTGGGTTCCAAAAACCTCTGGACTTTGTCCTTGTGTCTGCAATCATAAATTATGATCTCCTCTCATTTTTTCAAATTTAATGGTCCTATTATTAAGACTGTTAAGTTCATAATTTTCTCTTTCAGTGTCCCAAATAGAGAAATTCAGAAAGACTTTCCAGCTCTTCAAGTGTCAGTGATGATCTGTTCACCTTTAGTGATTTCTAGTTCTAGATGTTTTCACTCCAGAATTAATTAATTCCTAGTCTTCCTTTGGGGCTGGAGCTCGGAGTTCAGTGTTCTTAACAGAGACACTGAAGTGGAATGGGCAGGAGACGACCGGCTACAGAGTATTTGAGAGATACATAAAGAGTTCATTGGGGTTGTCAGTAGATTCAGATGCTGGCAATAATTCAGACATTAATGGAAAAAATCTGCATTGATTAAATTTCATCTCCAGTACCGTTGTGCCTTGGCGGAGTTTAAGTTTTGTAATTATGCTTCAAGTTCAGGTAATGGACCTGAACTTGAAATTATTTGCAACAATTTGCATTGACTGTACAAATACTCCGTGTACATAAACATACACACATAGGCGTTCAACAGTGTCCTGGACAAGTAGGATTGCATCCCATCCACACTTCCAAATAGACGTCGGTACTATGTGAGCGGCAATCTACAGGTGATAAATGAAACGATCGGACAAAATTTTTGCCAGAAATTTCAAACAAAAAATGTTTACAGTTGTTTGAACTGACTGTTTTTTTAGACGAGTGAAGAAGACCTCATTAATTTTCCTGAGCCAGCATTGAATTTTTCTATAATTAATTTAGAATAACAATCTTAATGAAATGCATTAATCCGCTTAAATACTGCAGTAAAAAAAGACAACCTTCATTCACCGTGACAATTTTGAATATTTGATATGAAAATTTTGCTTCAGATATAAATGCAAACATTTCTACACAGAGAGACAATTTTTGGCAGTTTGATCTGTATGCATGCGGAATCTTTTTCAGTCTGTGCACATTGTCATGGTATTTGTTACTTCCGATGCCAAACACATTTTTTAACCAAATTGAATTTGCTCTGAAATGGTAAAAAATGATTCTGGAATCTGAATATTCTCTGCTTCCTGCTCATGTTTTTCTTTCTCTGACCAAATACCACTCTACTCTCTGACTGACAAGACAGCTGAGGAAGGTTGGGAGCCCGTGTGTGTTTGTTTGAATCTGAGGAGAAAGGGCTTAGAGACAGCTGAATGAAGATGGATAAGCAACAAGGGAGAAACTCGATGGCAAATTAAGCGAGTGTGGAGGCAGCGTTAGTTGGCAGCGGAGGGGAAGTAAAAGGCCTGATGTCCTTGAAGAGGTGGGTGAAAGAAAAGGAAGCTCTAGATAACAATGAATATGCAGTGGGTGTGATTTCTAGACCTTTCAGAAGCATTTGATACTGTAAATCATACTATTCTGCTTTCAAAAATGTATAGATATGGCTTTCAAGGTAACATTTATAAGTAAGTTTTTTTGAAATTTGAATGTGCCAATATATGAAACATATTGGTCATTTTGTATAATGCTTCTACTTTTGGGTTTAAATAGTTGGTTAGAAGAGTACTACATGTATACACCTCTACATGTGGAGGTTTATCTCAGTTCTTAATGCCTCTTTTATCTCAAACTCATCCTGGGCTAATTTAAACTTGGCCACTTACACTGAAATAGACGTTAGCGATAAGAGCAAGTATTGTTCTAAAGGGAAAAATTGCACCAATATTGTCACATGTGTAGTTGAATCCAGCTAAATGTGCATGAGTGTGTCAATTAAGCAGTCCGGTTTCCTTCCAGTGGGAGGACAGGCTTTATGAGGGGAAATGGTGGGCTGTACACAGAACAGGACAGAGGACCTTGCATTATTTACTGTGAGAGCCATGGGATCAAGTAACAACGTGTGAAACGATGTCTAGACATTCCATGCCATAAACGTGTTTGGCCAAGTGATTGGCTCAGATAGAGGTGGACGATTAACACATGCTGACAGCCCAGATCAATCACAGAGTACAAAGATGAGGGCTTCACAGGTACCAAATCAAGGCCTGTCAAGATCAGACTCTCAGAACCCAATGTCACTCTTCCTAATGTACAGCGTTTTGAAGTATTTTAAGGTGTTTTATGACAGTCAACCGTCGAAAGATGACAGGAAATGGGTGTGGATAGATATGGAAAATGACATTGAGCAAATGTCCGGCCATATGTGAACCAAGGACAATGAGAATCAGCCACTCGGGTGCAATCTTTTTTGGTTGCAGCTTCCTTTTCCCATTAACAGCCACTCTAAGTCCATCATTTCTATTTTCTCCATCACTATGATGAGCTTTCGCCAAGCGCCATGACATAATTAAACATTTCAAATGCAGTCCCGCAAACACGGCAAAGCTGAAAGTTGAGCAGGCCCCTCATGGTAAAAAAGAGAAGTCGCTCATCAAGGGTGATGGCGACGGTGGCACAGCAGAAGTACAACGTACCGGTGCTAACCTCAGTTCAATACCACAAGCAGGCAAAGTTAGAAACACTGCTATAATACAATTAATATAAAAGTCACTTTCTAAGTGGTGCCCCATTTTCTGAGCCAAATCCGAAAAAAAAAGTCATCAAAAGTCTTCCCCTTTTTTTCCGTATTCTTAGGAGCACCAGCATCATGCATTCCTTATCGCTTTCATTGCGTTTATGCGGTCATGATGCCAGTGTTCATTAAATTAACAAACATAACAATTAACAATATCCAGAGTATCTAAAAGTGTGACTATGAAACGGTGTCATCTTCTATGGCAGTCGGAGTCTGTCTCAGACATTACAGCCGGTAAACAGGTAGACAATGCATTTTTATGCCTCTGCATTACCACGTCTCATCAAAAAAACGCTGGGCAAATTCCAATACAAAGTGGTTTGTGTGGGCCATAAAGGTTTGTGTCTCCAAATGAATTTCTTTAGTTTGCTTCTCTTCTACTCTTTAAACAGATTTCTCAGTTGATTTCCATGTCTGTTTGCTCACGTTCACCTTTGATAGATGATATCATCTTTCCAGAGTAGATTATGTTGAGTTTTTCTCTGTATCAGGCGAATCTGTCCTTGGACAATTTTTGTAATTGTTTTCTTGGATGGTCCCAATCCTTTCATTTTCTACTGTTTTTGATTCACTGTCACTATTTCAAAAAAGTGTGCAACTTGGCTTTACCTGTTTATAATATTACCTACTAGCAGCACACCCAAGCTACAGAGTAGGGGGCCAAGGAGGGAGCCCTGAGGGATGCCATAGGTCAAAGGGGCCACAAAGAGGCATTAACCATTGCTATTGAGAGGTCATATTTTATAAGAAGGATATTGTTTTTGTTTGGCATACTCGGGCATGTAAGGATTTACTGAACAAAGTTGTGTAACTTGATACAGACAAAAAAAAAGTCTAAAGATGGTAAAATATTGTATCTAAAAACATATAATCTTATTATAATTGAGTATTTTCCATGAAATACAAAATCTCCACTTTGTAAAAACCCGCTTGTCCAAAAGAAATGTCATTTTAGGGTAAATTAAGTGACTGAGATATTAAATTAATACATTCCACAAAGAAATAAAATATGCAAAGAAATAATTTTTCCATAGGACAAATGATTCCAAAATTCAAGGGGCCACTTTGTTTTCACCCTCATTTGAATGCGATTGATATGTTAAAAGACTCTGAATGTTGCGATCTAATGAAGACAGTTTTGAAGACACTTAGAGAACTTACCTTAAAGTTCTCTAAGAATTTGGATGAGTCTCTTGTTAAACTATGTCTCTGTTAATGTTCAACCTAATCCCGTTCTACATTTTATCCAATGGTCCCTGCCCCTCTAACGACTGCTGTGTTGTTCACCTGCAGGTTTTTCTCTCATTGGATTCACTCGAGACGGTTTCTTGTATCCATGCTCACAAGATGGTGTGTTTGAATTATTATAGATGCAAATCCAGGAAAAAGTAACTGGAGACTGAACTCCAACATCAAAAGATCCAAACATGTTTGTTGTTTTTTTTAGGTCGGTGCAGACGTCTGAGGTAAAATTAGCCTTTTCATGAGGAGTGGTGATAAACAGAGAGTGAACCTTCATTATAATGCTGCCTGAGCCTCCACCTCCTGTCCTGATGCTGCGCTGTCATTGCACCCAGGATGGGATGGATTAGGCAGAGAGGCCATTCCTCCCCTGCCACCGCAAAAAGCGACGTACTCCCATTCTCCTTTTCTTTCTGCCCACATCATAGGAGAAAGAAATTGATGAGGAAAGGTACACAAAAATTCAAGTAGTTCATGTTTTTTTGAAAAATAAATATGGAGCTTCATCTCTTCTGAAAGCCTCAGCATCGGTCTTGGCTTTGTCTCCAGACGACTGAATATGTTCCTTCTCCGACTCTTTTGTCACTCTGACCGGGACAGCAGAGGCCCAGGTTTTTGCAAACTCTTTGTATGAACTGATCCTTGAATGAATATTGTGGGTTTGGTATCACGTCCGTGTTAAAGCTAAATGCTAAAGGAATTAACATTGACGGCGCGACCATAATAAGACAATGAACAAGTATGTAAAAATAAACTGTTTCACTTTAGATAATTTGTCAGTTAAACTTGAGTTTAAAGTTTTTTTCTACTAGCTAGATACAACGTTCAGTTCAGACATTTGATTGATTTCTTACTTAGGGAAAGGACATACGTATGATAGATGGAAAGGCTCGAGTGTACTGCTCAGGATTTTTGAATGAAAAGGCTAATACTTGAATGTGTTTTATTCCCGGGAGTCATCTGAGTCACTCTCAGCGTTTCATTCCTGCCTTTGTCGGGACCTTTCGAGAGGTTTGAATAAATGCCAGAGGAGAAGTGAGGTTATGCTCTTAAATGTCAACCATTGAGCAGAATCTATCAAAAATGATAACATATAAAAAGAATTATATTTGAATGAATCTGAAAACATTCTAGACTCATCTGGTTAAAGTGGGCGGTCAGCATTATGAGGTGAAGGTGGTCTCTTCTGAAACAACGTTTCCAGTGATACACGTGGCTGCGTGATCATCATCTGGTGTAATGTTTGGCCACCATTATGTTCCTCTTTTGTGTAATATCTCAACCTTTTTCTTTCCTTTTCTTTTACGCTGTCATTTGTTGGCAGATTATAAATTCCAGAGAATTCATGAAAATATTATTAAACTCCACCTCAGCCAAAAGAAATTCTGATTTGATTAATATGACTTTAGGCAGGATTATCGCCATGGTACCTATTATAATAAACATTAATTCACAAGCAATTATGTGTATGTATATATATGTATATATATAAAAAACATATGTTTTTAAACCTCCATCAAGACTCGGTGATGTTTCCCTGTGAAGCTCACTTAAGGCAACCTGACAAACAACTGCTTTGATGAATTGGATAATTATTTTTCTCCTGGTTAAATAAGGTTAAGTAAAAATAGAAATGAATACAAAATGCTCTTATTTCGCTGTCAGCGCTTTAATTTAGCTTTAGGTTGTTTTAGGCACACGCACACTAACAATAGAAACAATAAAGATGAATTCTTCTTTCCAAAATGTCTTTAACGAACTTTACTGCTTTTATAAAAGAGTTTCATCACATCACTGCTGATACGAAAGGTAAATAAAATGTATGAATAAAAAAAATATATATACAGCAGTTTCTCTGGAATGTAATTGAAAACATCCATGTAAATTCAGGAAAATAAAGAAGGGAGGGAAGAAAAAAAAACAGTCAGTGCTTTTATGCATTTTGTAGAGAGGTGTGCAATCAGAGACAGAAACAAAAACATGCCGTCTGTCGAGTGCAACACACTTTCAGTGGTGATGCGAGACCTCTCCATGAGCGACGCCACAAGTACGATTTAACGTTAGGGGACATTTGTGACGTCAGCTTTGTGAATCTTGCCCGTGGCCCTGTCTATGTTTTCAACGTTTTTGGCCGTGTTGAGGGAAAAATGCTCCCAAAGCTTGGATGTTTTCTTCCGCGATGGTGTTGCCATGGCGATCCTGTTTACTTCCTTCTTATTACACGGTGTCAGAGGCAGTGTCTGATGACGTCACCGACTAATCGACTATTAAATTCGTCGACAATTAATTTTATAATCGATTATTGGATGCATCCCTACCCTACCTGAAATTCAGGTGCAGCTTGTCTTCTCTCATCCCCCTGATGAACACTTTGAGTAGGCGGCGAAACATTGACAGTGCCTCATTGATCTGAAATTATCCAGCTCACCACTAAATTCATGATTGTCCGTTGGATCATACCCTACCTGTCCAAGACATTTCATCAAAATCTGCCCCTGACATTTTGAGTAATCCTTCAACAAACCAGAATTCAAATGCTGGCAAAACTTTAATCTAGGTAATAAATGATGTGGACTCTGCAGCTTCTCTTCTTTTTCATGAATTTTTCTTTTAATTAAAAATAATTTGGTCCTGTCTATCGTTCTGCCCCATTCATTCTTCTCAAACGATTTTACAGCTCTTTCATCTGAAGACTTGATGATGTACACGGCATTTAAGTTCATCAGAGCGTCCTGTAACGGTTATGAAAGCAGGGTTTGTTTGATCACCACCGCACGCCCAGAGTGAAACAATACACACCGGCTCACCGCTGCAGCTTTTAAAGTTTGCTCACGCAGAAAGGAACTCTCTGCACAAGAGTGATTGTGATATTAGTCTAACAAGCACTTTTGGCTGTCCTCCATTTTAACCTCCATATCTAAAGGATTGGAAAGTGAAGGGCTAATTGAGAAGGAAACAGTCAATTGAGACTTCATCAAAAGGAACGCCTTTATTGTTCTGGGTTTTTTTCATGCCTTCCTGATAAACAGATTTGTTTGTCTTTGAACTGAATATTGTGTTTTCCTCCTGTGGTTCGTGCTCCACAAGAACAATCCAGGTTGTTCTCTGAACATGACTTTAATGTCGGCGTCTACCATTGTCACATATTTATGCCAGGCTACAAAGGCCACCGGTGTGACGAGGCGTTGAATGTCTGTTCTGCACTGCCTGCTGCAGGTTCGATGCTTTTGTCTGGTCAGAGAGCTTGAAATGTTCATCTTCGCAGAAAACGCTGTGATTAGCAAATGTTTGAACAGTCATACATCCTGTTGTTGTTGATAAGTTTGCATGGACCTTGTTCTCAGGAGCTATTAAAATATTTTACAGGCCCGTTCTTATGTAAGATTTTAAATGTAGGTATGGATAGTCCATCTATTATTGATTAGGTAAACACAGATCCACTGCTCTGATAGATTGGCAGGAACAAGTAACAAGCTAATAATGGATTTGTAATATCATCTCAATGTTTATCTAAACTGTCATTGATCATGACACAAATACATCATTCATGTTGTATTATCTGTTAAGTAATAAAACTAAGACAGGAAAGAGCCCCGTTAACAATGCATGATCAATAGTCTTGGGAGTGTCTTGTAAATAAGGACATTTAATCATTCTATGCTCCTTTAACATTTAAAGGTGCCGTTTGTAAAGTGTAGGTGTATGTCTTTGAATAATTGGAAGATTTATTCACCTCTATGGACCACAAGGACTCCATCTCTCCTCAGGGAAGGGTCAATGCAGCGAATACATTTGCTGTACTGTGTATACCTTATAATGTCATTAGATATTAATTCATTTTGTTAATGTATACCCGACTGAAATCCAGATTTATTTATTTTTTAATGTTATTTTAGTAAAAGCTCTTTCGTATCTACAGTGGGAGCAGATCCTCTTCCATGGAGGCCAATGTGTTATGCTGCCAAGCCTGTACAGGAACCTGAAACGAACAGACGGAACATACTGGCTTTAGATTGTCTTTAGATTGTAATAGGCAGAAAGACAATCAAGAAATGTTTTGTGTCTAGCAACCAATGAGGACGAAGATGATGAATGCTGATGAAGTTGATGCCGACCAATTTGTCTTCTTTTTTTTTCATCTTAGAAGAATTTCTTATTATTTAGCATCAGAAAAAGAAAAGGAGCTTTAAACCTTGCTGTCAAAGAAGGCTAAACGTGAAGACTAGACTTTTGAAAGGGTTGGGAGGAAACCTTACCCGTCATAATTATTATTTGTATTTGTATTTTCTTGCTTCTTTCTTGGCTGAAACGTTTCTTTTGGTGAATCTTCAAAGTCTGATATCTTTTTCTGTACACTTTCTGACCCTTATCTTCACTCTTGCAAAGAGGAGACAGTTCCAGTGGCTTTCCAACACTCTGAGGCTGAGAGGTGAATGAGTGGCTCAGCAGGGGCAATATTCAGACCTTGTGCTGTGCAGTGAGACCCGGCCACGGCTAAGAGTAATTCCGATCTGTCAGGATCTATAGCGCTCTAGCCCTCGTCTCTTCGTCTGTTAAGATACGTAGTGGGACAAGTTGTGTCCTCATCTCCTCAATACTAATTGGCAGAATCTAATGAAATTTCACAAATGCTTTGCAGGAGCCATAGAGGTGTGCATCGCATAATTGGTTTCTTCAGATTGCTTGTTTGTACGCTTTTAGGCCCTTGTTAACTTGGTGAAGTTGTGATTGTCATGTCAGAAGGCTCACATTCAGCTGTGACAGAGGGAATGGTCCGACCACATCAGCAAACGTGTAGTTACTGAAGTGAACACTCAAACGTAGGTTTGAACAGGTTTGGAGCACATCTACTTTAGTCTTGCTTCCAGGCCTCCATCATTTCACCGCTGTCCTCAAAGGAAGGATAAATGAGCAGGTGTTTGGTTTGATATTTCAGATCGCCTCCGTTCACTGCAGCTGAACTTTAGAGGATAAATCTCTCGGCTCTGCAGGCGCAGCAAGCGGCCAAATGCACCTAATGAAATTAATCACTGTAAGGTTTGAAAACTCCGTCAGGCTTAATTTTGTTCAAAGCAAAGTGACAGTTTGGTGATTGGTTTTGGAAACATTTCAGAAAATATAGTTACATGTTAAAGATAACATCAGCAATTCAATCATAAATAGTATTTTTGCAATATCTGGTTAAATTGTTGTGTTTGACTTTAAAATATGTTTTTAACAAGGTCTTTAAACCACATAGGGAGAGTCTACCAGACTTACCAGAAGAAAATATCCCATTTTCAAGACACTTCAACACTGCATCATTCTTTAATATTTGATTAATTTAAATTCATAACATGGGCCAGCGGTCAGCTGCTGTCTGCCCTTTTGTTGCCGTTTTCATCCGAGATTTTGAATTATTTTCAGACTTCCAAACTACGGTTAGAATATTGATCATAATCCCTGGTAGAGTTATGGGTAGGAGCTATTCATAAATCACAATTTTAGAAATAAGAGGCTTTCCAAGTCATTTATATCAAGAGAACCCAAATCAAAAATCCACTGAACTCATTTATGCCGAGTCAGAGTAGGTTAGATGGAAATAAATGAGATTTACCAGCTAGATAGCTTGATTATAAGTAACCAAACAAGCACTGTGGAGAAATTATCCTGGGTTTTGGGAGCGTTTTATAAGCCATAAGTCTTCAAAGGTAACAGAGGCAGATAAACTGAATGTCATGAGAAGGAGCCGCAGATCTTGACAGGTGGGTTTTTCCTGTTTTCATGATGATCTGGAGCTTTACAGGCCCTCAATGATCTCCTGCCCGATCAAGGTGTTCGCCAGGGATCGGGGAAAACCTCACCCTGTAATGATCCTATCAGGAGATTGCTAAAAGTTTCCTGTACAGGTGAACTCCACTACGGATTTGTTTAGAAAGGGAACATGTGCTATGAGAGATAAAAGTCCAGCTACTAATTGCGTTTCGAAATCAGCTTAAGAGGAGCAATGCCATGGCAGAGGTTTGCTCTCTCTGGATGGTGTCCAACAGCTTTACTCCAACTTCCTCACCCGACTCAAGCCCTGCCTCCCTACAGGGGAACCTTAATCTGTCCACCTGTAACCGCTACCAAATGATGTAGAATGTATGAAACATCGTTGGAGTTACTGAAGCAGGTTTTGGCTCAGGTAGCATCACATGCTTTTGTCCTTTTGGTTGAAAAGAGCCAGGCGGTTGATGTTTCAAACCGCCTGATCAGCTGCATGTCAACATTGACACAACTTTATCCTTTTTACATTATGTGGATAAACTGACCTTATATTTGGAACCTAAATCTACTTTATTGCCAAAGAATATACAGTTTAGGTGACTCATGACAGTCTGACACCGAGACAAATTGTAGTTTTCAGTCGGGCTCCGCAGCTGGTTTGTTTCCCCTGTATAAAGATGCTGTAAAATGTGTTGCTGAATTTAAAAGCTTTTGTTCCTGACGGTGGTTGTTGAATTAGTTTTAACTGACAGAGGCTCAACCTTCTTTTTAAACTGACCCGAAGCCTCACTTAGTGTTGTGGAGGGCAAAATACTGTTAACAGTTGAGAGGAAATACAGTACAGGAGTTGTTTTTTTTGTAGGATTTTTAGTTTCTGAAGTGTACTGTATTAAAATTATATTGTTTTTGAAGCACATTATGTCATTATGAAAAACATGCTTTGTTAATATTGTTTTTTTTATACGACACTTAAGTATCACAGGGCTTCTTTAAAACATAATTTGCCAGGAATATTGCTCCATATCACTAACATTTTTAACCCACAAGTACTTTACAAGTATTTCTTGATTCTTCTGAGAGATCTCATTTTCTCTGATATCCATTGCGATAAAATACCTATAAATCCTGCTGAGAAATCACACACAGAGTTCATCTTGTATCATAGTAATTACTTCTACAATCTACATCCTTCAACCCTCTGGAGCCTCACCATCAAAACTCATCACGTCTTTTTCAAATATATTTTCAAATTTTCCATATCACAGATATTTGCCTAAAAATGATGTTAATGAAGTGATTAAAAATAATCAGATTTTCTTCTTTACATTAAATTTCAGACCATCCATCCATCCGTCCCTGAAATGTTCCGACCCTTTGATAATCTTTTCTTCGATGCAATTGTCTTTCTCTTAATCGCAGTCTCAACAGACTCCTTCTTTGCGTTTCCCATCTTTATCTCCCACCGCCTTCTCCATGACATATACTCCTGCAGGGATTGTGGGAGGGTTAAGATTGATCTTCGTCTCGCCCTGTGTGGTCAGCCCCATAGGAAATGTTTGTGTAAAGGCTTTTTTACGAGAGCTGTCAAAGTGGATGAGGATCCAATGCTCTCGGCAGCCAGCGTGAACACTGTCGACAAGCCCCAGCAGGAAACGCTAAACCCCCTTTTAACCCCTGCCGCTTTGTCACTTCCATCGAGTCTCCTCATTAATTCAACATGACTGTATGTTTCTCCAATGGTGAAACATGAGCTCCGCGTGGGCAAACCATGTAGTTTGTAATGCAAGCAGGAGTGTCACCCATGAAATATGCACATAAGGGTGTTGAGACCATGGCTTATGCATGACATTGGCTTTTATGAATGATTAAAAAACTAGAGCTAATACTTCACCCGCCTCTCACAAAGGTTCTCATTGGAGTTGTCCTTCGCTACTCACACCACTTCACACTCCATGTCTGGATGAGAATATCTTCCACCTCCAGCTCCTCACTGACTATGCTGAATCATTTAGTGAAAGCAAACCACAAAAATAGTTATCAAGACCAGTATTTCCCCTCGCATCTGTCTCCGAATCTTCCTACTTACAGAAAACCTTCAGCAACATTTTTTTTCCAATCCCAATCCTCCTGTTTTCCTTTTCCTGTCTATTTGAAGATGTGGATGAAGTCTTGCCTTGGCCCAGTCCATCACTCCACATCAAAGCCTTGCTTGTTCTCCAGCTCTCTTCTCTTCATGCTCTATTACTCTGAACTCTCTTGTTGACACAGAGATGCTGCTAAGCCTGTGTGTGTGTGTGTGCGTGTGCGTGTGTGTGTGCGTGTGCATGCGTGCGTGCGTGCGTGCAGTTAAAGAGACCTCTCTGTCTTCATTTGCATCTTCTGAACAACCGATCCCCAATCACTAGAGATGTTTTACTTCCATAGTCGACAGTGAACTCTCCTCTTAACATTTTGGGAAAATGGCAACCAGTTGGACTTGCTTTGCTTTCCTCGTGATGTTCGCCCTCAGAGACACAAGTTTGCTCATTTGTTTTGGAGAAAAAGAAAGTCTGTTTGTGCAATCGGGAACCTTTGAAGCTTTCACCAGCTTTCCTAGAGCTCGGTCGCACCAAACAAAGACGACACACTTGGTAAAAAGTGTGCAGAGCAGCACTTTGTGATTTGTTGACACCTTCCTGCCAGAGTAATTCAAGCTTTGTGAAATCTGGGACATAGACTGTATTTACTGTATTTACTCAGTAAATAGTACTCAGTTCTCAGTAATCAGTTTGGACTCATTTCAACGCCAAACTTAACTAGAACAAGTCAAACTTAAAGAAACATCTTTGACCCCTGTCCTCAAATTTCAATCCTACGGCCAGAAACCTTGGTGTGATATTTGATAGTGACCTTTGCTTTGAAACACAAACAGTTAATGTTGTTAAAACTCGCTTGTATCAATTAAGGACCACCTCCAAGACAAAGTCCTTCCACCCTTGCTCAGATCTGGAGAAGGTCATCCATGCCTTAATGTCATCTTTTATGTGATATTGTAATTCTTTGTATTCAGGGTTAAGCCAAAGAGCACTTTCACTTCTCTATCATGTTCCGAATGACGCAGGTTATAACAAACACTAGAAGACACGACCACATCAGCCCGGTTTTTGCCCCTCTTCACTGGTTACCAGTTAGTTTAAGAATCAATTTCAAGATCTCGCTGATTACCTTCAAGGGTCTTAATGGATTAGTTTCCAGCTACATAACTGAACTCTTCCATCCATATGAGGCCGGGCGAAGTCTCAGATCTTCAAACAGAGCTTTGCTAGCTGTTACTCAGCACTAAAGGTTACCGTTCTTTTTCAGTCAGGGCCCATCAGCTCTGGAAATCGCTTCCGAAGGAGCTCATTCTCATTTCCCAGTTGGTCTCTATCGTTGTTGTTATTTGTAATTGTTTTCTGACATGTTTGGTGCCTCATAATCCTTTTTTTAAAAATCATTTAAAGGACTGTTATGTCATACAGATGTCTGATTATTATTATCATTATCATTAAATCGTCTTATAAATTGGAAATCATTACATTCAATATTGACACTGCAGATATTGTATATAAAACTTGCCGTGAATACTTTGACTCACTATGAAGATAACATGAACAAGCTCTCTCTCTCTCTCTCTCCTCTATAAAATAAAACACTTGGATGTGGCGTTTACACAACCTGTGCACAGACTTATTGAGCTCATCGGAGCAGTTTTTCTGTTAGAACCCCGTCTTTGAGATCCTTTATTTCAGAACTCTTTATGATCTATATAATAACTGCAAAAGGTACTCTTTGCTCCGTCTCTATATTTTCTCCAGATTTTCCAATCTCAACGTTGAATGACTTCTGCTTCAGAGGAGCTTTCAACCACATCTCATCGTTTTCTTCAGCAAATGAATTTATGAAGGTGGCATTCGTTGAGCATCACTTGAGCAAGGACAGGGTGCCAGGACCCGATGTAGGAGAGGCAAACAGAATGGGGAAAAGCCAATCAGATGCTGTTTCAAACATAGGAATTAATGGCTAATCGACAGCCGCCTAATGCAGATAATTATGAAAACTGCACATCATGTGAAGAGTGTTAAAACCCTTAGCAACAGAATAAGACAATGAAACAAAGCTTATAGCAACCAAATTATACAAATTTTAATAGTGAGTCAAAGCTGCATGTGTGTTCCCAATGGTAAGTTCACTATAATCATCGTTTTCCTTTTTGATTTTATAATCATATTTTTTTGTTCTAAAAATAGAACTACATTAATTGCTTTGTTTTTGATTGATTTATTTGTTGCATGTTTGTGTGTGTTCACATTAGTGTAGAACCTTTTTACACATGCCAAAAGCAGTGAGGGTTTATGAAACACCTGTAACTATATAAAATTACACCACACAAACAACAAAAGCCAATAACAGATAATAGTGATACATTTGCCAGACCTCAGGCCTAAGCACCCACTAAGGTAATGGCCGCACCTTATTACAACCTAGAGGGCTGTAATAAGGTTAAACAGTAGGCCTTAGAAAATAACCCCGGAGGTCAGTGCCCCCTGTAGTACAGTGATGGAACTTAATTGCCTAAAGTGTGGTTATTTTGCCTCCAGGGTCTATTCCTGTCTCTTAGTGTCTAATGTCACATGCCTCCCTCTGTCTGGATAGTTTGACTCTGGTGGGCGGAATCTCTACCCACCAGAGCATCAAAGATGCACATCAAGACGTGTGATGTCGTTTGTGACCGATCGCAAATGGCAGCAGCACCTCAGCGGTTTCTCCAAACTCTCTAATGCAACACCATTCGTCCAGATGCTCTGCCTAGAGGCTGTCCAGTCCGCCGTGACTCACTCAAACACTTTAACCTGCACTCCATGATGACGCCACCAGCTCATACGTTTAGAACTGAAGTCCTCTACAACGGAGAGATTTTTGATTTCCTGAGGCTATTCGCTCGTGCCGTTAGTTTGTTGATTTCTTTTTCTGTGTTGTTGTTAGCAGGATAATTTTTTGTTTGTTTGGGTTTTGTTGAAATTCAACCATATCTTTTGCAAATGGAGATGACTTGGAAAAATAGGTAGGGACCTTCCCAAAAGTGGTCAACCTTTAAAACTCATTCTGTACGGGCCTCTCTCACCGTAACCCTTTAATGTCTTCACCGAGAAAAAAAAACACATTGAAAAATACTTTTTTGCATTTAACATTTAAGACACACTTAAAGTCCGGCTTATGAAATAATTCAGAATGCTAACCCTTGTCCTGAACCTCATGATGAAAGTTAAGATTAGATTACCTCAAACTTTTGATAAAACGTGTTAAAAAAAACTTTTTTTGAAAACTATTTGATCCTTATTCGACATTCCCAGTTCAGTCAAGTCACATAACTTTGTTTAGTAAGTCGTCACATCCTTTAATATGCCAAGAAAAATCCGTCTTATCAAATATGGTTTTGTCTATAGCCATGGATAACGCCTCCTCCTCGGTGGCCCCTTTCACCTGTGGTGTTCCCCAAGGCTCCGTCCTCGGCCACTTACTCTTTAGCATATACTGTACATGCTGGCTTCTCTGCAACGCCACACATGAAAATACAAACACACAGACAGACACTGGGCACACACATTTAATTCTGCTCTTCACCGCTGCTGCCTCACATGTCTGTGCAGCAGCAGCAGGCAGGTATAAAGGCTCGTTCAGTGCGCTTCATGACTCTAGAAGTGGTTGTATCACGCTTGAGCAGGAATGCACGTACTCTGTACATACGCTTATACATATGCTTTCACACAAACAGACACACACTCACACACACACACGCACACGGCCTTGCTAAATGATCATGCTAGAAGCAGACCCACATGGACACGGTATGTGAATGTAGTGATGACAGATGCTCTCCCAGGAGCAGACTCTGTGGTAGAGTACAAATGAAGTCCAGCGTAGAGTAAAAGCTCCTGAGAGCACAGCGAGGGTCCTGACGTTTGGAGGATGCTGTGTCGGAGAGAGCTTTATCATGCTTGCAGGACGGAATAGATTGTAATGAAATTGGGTCGGAGTGTGATGTGCGATAGGTTAGCTTACTCCATTTCTCTCTTTATATGTCGCAGTGACTTGCCGACGGCTTCCCTTTTCTGCTCTCAAGATTCATGTCTTCTGCTCAATAAGAGATCAAAAGGAGGGGGAAGCAATGATAAACCATTTCTCCTCCCCTCTTTGTCTCCACGCCTCTGTCTCCCTCTCTCTCTCTTCAAGGTTGTATTTCTTCCTGCCATAGTCTGTTAGCAGCCTCTCCCATGACACAGAATGTCTTTTACAAAGTTGGATGCAGATTAATGGAAAAATAATCAGAAGGGCATAAATAAGCAAAGCTGTCCTGTTGAATAAGGATGTGTTCCCCTTCTTCTAGACGCACACTCACCATGTGTGCGTCTGGTGGCATGCATGCTCAGCACTAATGCAGCACCTGCGTCATAATCAAGGCTTCTCAGACAGAAGGATTTGTCACAAGTTTGGCTACACTGTCAGACCACGCAACCTGCATTCCCCCATTCCCCCATTCCCCCACCTGCATTCCCTCATTCCCACACCTGCAAACCCCCAGATATTCGTACATACTAAATATATTGAATGATCAGCAAATACACTTAAAAAAGCACATAAAAATAAGTAATCTCTTGAATAAGAGATCTCTTACAAATATAAAGGCACCTCTCTCCCTGAATTTGCTGGCAATATTTATGCGAGGCCACAACATTTATTAGGCTCAACTATGTATCTGAAGTGTAACTTCTTTTCTTTCCACTTGCCGTTGCATAGTTTCTAACAAACATACCGGGTCCACAAGAGAAACGTTAATTTCGATCCGGTATTTAAAAAAATAATATTTTTTTATTATTATTTTTTCAGCAACTCTCTTTTGAACTCTCTGAGGGAAATAGCAATCTGAAGTTTTCACTTTTGTATCAGAAGAATTACCGTTGCCATGGTAATCACCGTTACAATGCATTCAAGGAAATTTCACACATGCTTTGTGGAGACCCTGAAACTGTGAACCTCTGTCCACCTAATTTCTCTTACTGCTTATCCTGGGCTGGGTTTTGCAGTGTTGGAGCCTATCCCAGCAGACATTTGTCAAGAGACAGGATAGACCCTCTAAAACTCAAAGGTTCATCACTGGACCAACGCATTGGAAGAGAAAACAGCCATTCACATAGAGGGGTAATTCACAGTCAGCTCATGCAGTGGTCCCGTGTCGTCAACACCACGTATTGAAGGGCATTTGTGTCCTTGGATACAAATGTTCTACTGTTTTGGACCCTTATAACATTTAATAAGACCCTTAACCCGTATACATAGGAACAAAGAGTGACCACAAACGAGGATGCACAAAAGCAGTCTCGTTAGTTCAGGGTAGAGGCAACAGCAGCTGCTTCTCCACTTATATGAGAGGCCCGCTCCAAAGGTTCATGGGTAATTCTCACCGAAGTGATATAACTTTTTGATATTTCGTGGATTAAATGATTAATCGGTGCATTGGCAGCATCCCTGTACATATGCCTGCATTAGATGTGGAAATGCAGACAACAGGGTTCTTTATTAATCATTAATCAGATCTGCTGCATTTTCCTCAATAAACTTGAACTTTTGCAGGTGTTTATTGCCTCTGTTTCATCTATAACAATAAACATACACAGACTAAAATGTCGAACTAAGCTGTGCTCTCGTCTGATCCGCAGTGACAGTTCATCTGAACTGAGCATGATCAGATTAAATGCCCACTTCACCAACTATCCAGCTCTCATTTGTCTCCACCCCTCTTTTATCCCCCCATGTAAATCCCAGAATTTGTCCTAATTAGTCGCTTTTGTTATTCCGGCCCTTTGTTAGACTCAATGCGCAGCAAAGAGATCAGTGAGCACCGAGCCTGGGATTCGACACAAGAAAGAAAGAAAAAACCATTAAAAAAACATCAAGGCTGAGACTTAAATCAACAATGGCACAAGATTGTAACCCGAGGCGCTGCAGACAGGTCTCACGCATGTGAACACGCACTAACTTTAACAACATGCTCACAGAAAACATTTGGTTCACTCATTTCAAACCACGTCTAGTGGCTTGTGATCCCTTTCACAATATATGTGAATTGTATTTAATAAAGGAACTGCAGTCAACAATAAATTGCACTGAATTAACACAAAGCTTTGAAATATGGAGTAATTAAAATTTCTGGTTCACAGCAGGTGATAACGTTCATTAAATGGCCGTTTAATGCTTTTGCAAACTTGAAGAAACACTGATTGTCAAATTATGTCAAAATCTGTTTTTGACACAATTCAGGATAAACTTTTTCTGCAACAGCCATTAAATGTTTTTACGTCAAGTCATTATCTCTATAGTAGTTCTTCTAGTAACAAGAGTCCATTGTTCTCGCACAGGATTGAAATAGATTTTTTGAAGAATGACGGGTTTGTAGGAAACGCTATATCTTGTAAACCAGGGTTAATGTTTTGAATCATATCTGATATCAGTGTACCAGTTTACTGTCCTACAGCTGGATGACATCTAAGTTCACTTTCTGCTTCCTGCTGCTGCTTATCCTGGAAACATTAAAAGTATGCAACCTGGGGAACTTCATTTTGAAGCAGTCGCATGAAACACTGTCTACATGACAGTGAGGGTTTTCTTTCATAGCTGCAGGGTTAACTGAAGAAACAGTTTTAGCATGTTTCTTAGGAGATGTTTTCTTCCGTTTTACCAGCGAACCAGGACTGTGACTGGTGCTTTTTGCCCTTTTTGTTGACAGTTTGGATCTTTCCTTCAAACTAAGGCATTTAGAATAAACCTTTAAAAAATGCAACACATGCTATTTTACTCGTTTGGTTGGCTGTTATTACAACCTCACCTCCAAGCTTTCACTTTAACTACTTCCTCTGAGCCTGTCAGCCTGCCGGGCCTCTGGGGAAGACTGTTACGCCTTTTTCCCACCTATCCATCACTTTTTCAAGGCCATGCCCATCTGCCACTCAAACAGACAACCACCCATCGTGATGTGCTGTCAAATTTTACCAACCTGGTGTGTGTGTGTGTGTGTGTGTGTGTGTGTGTGTGTGTGTGTCTCACTCACTCACTCACTCACTCACTCACTCACTCACTCACTCTACGTTGGGGTTATATTGTTCAGAACGTCTTTTTCTTTAAAATGTGGTGATTTGCATGAATTTTGTAGCACAGATTTGCACCAGAGACGACAAAATGTGCTAAAATTTTGAAATTGATTTTCCCAGTGGAACAGGAAGTACTGAGTCAGATAGTTATGGACGTAGTAGTGGCGTCTTCGTTGGTCTTTTTGTTTTTTTGGACACATGTCTTTCGTTCGTGAGGTCAACTTGTCTCTGTTTGCTGAATCGACTCATAAAATCTCCTCCATCAGTTCTAAATCCAAATTACTTATAATCAACGGATGATGAGCTGTTTCGAGGGACGTCCTCTTCTCCTTCTACTCCTGCAGGCGTTGAGTTCTATTTCGACTGTCTTCATACTTGTTATATTTTAGTCTGGAATGCATCCAGGTAATGTTTTCATCCAGGTAATGTTTTCATGTGTTTTCATGTGCAGCATGCTGCATGAAGGGAACAGCTTCCCTTGGTCTGGCTGTGGGTTCAGGAACGCCTCTTATGCTCTGTCGTGTGGCTGGAGCGTTTTAAACATTAAAATTATTCAACAATGGTTATTATATCCACAAAAAGTTGGGGATATTACGGAATAACCCTGTCCATTTAAGTGCGAGGAAGAACTGGGTTGATTTGGGGAAAGGTCAGTTGCATATTTTCGCTAATAGAAGGAGCTTCATATCCAAAAGTTTTTGGGCCATGATTTGTCCACTGTTGGTCTGATTTACTCCAAATGTGGTGAATATGAATCGGCTGAATATGAATTACAGGATCATTCCTGTAATTATCGTATTTCCCTCCCATAGATCAAGTTTTACTCACAAGGAGCTTTTTATGAAAGAAACATCTTCAGACATAACCTCATTACCATTAAACCGGTGTGGACTGTTTGAGGTTATTACTGAGTGACATTTCATTTGAGGAGTTCAGTAAGGGGGAATTGCTTGTACAACGCATGAGACTGGGGGCTTTAGGGGATATACCAATTGCTGTCGGAGACGACAGCTTCGTCCTCGCTTAATCTGTGGGAAGCCAGAATTGTGATCTAAATTAAATGTGATTAATCTTGCAGCGCTACAAAAAGGATAAAAGACTGGAGAGTATTGTTTGAAGATAATTCATCAGCTCTAGTAAGTCTCTTCACATCGTTCACTCAATCAACATCATCTTTACACCTTTTGCCTCCTTGTCACTTTCTTCATTTTTTCAATTGTTTCTGTTTTTCCTTTTTTACGCTTTCTTTCCTCTCTCTGTCAAATCAGCACTGAGGCGGAAAAGAGCTATATGGCCTCTTGGGACACAGGAATGAATGTGTCCCTGACAAATATTTCTTATGATACACACACACACACACACACACACACACACACACACACACACACACACACACACACACACACACACACACACACACACACACACACACACACACACACACACACACACACACACACACACACACACACACACGCAAATTATGTTCAACCCAAGTGCTCTTTCTTCAGAAGAAATCGACTTCTTGATGTTCTTTGTGTTTTACTCGTACTTCTCCTCTTTGGCTTTTAAGTATCATCCATCACCAGCTGCCAATAACTTAACTGTGTCTCAAAAAGTAAGGCTGATTATTTCACGACCTCCTCGTCCTCTCAGAGTGTCTCCATAACCGTTATTCATTGATAGTAGTCCAGGGCTTTAAGGTTGTGGCAGAAGCATAGAATGGGAGCCTCAACTCCAGGCAAAAAATGTATGTAAACTTGTTTTCTCTTCCTTTCTCGCATATATTCTATTTTTGCCTCACGGTCACAAGCAGTCTGGGGTTTAAGGGCTCTGAGGGTCCAGGATAAGGGGCTTCCTGCAACTCACTGGAGGGAAAGACTGGATGAAATGAGCACAAAGCTGAACACTGCATGGTTATCTGCCAACACACACACACACGGACACACTCACACATACACATTCATACACACACACACAACTTTAACACACACAGACACACACCACTCCACACACACACACACACACACAGATACACACACGGACACACGTACACAACTTTAACACACACAACACACACACACACATTTTAAGACACGCACACACACACAGACACATACACGCTCACACACACACACACACACATACAGAGCTATTTTTCACTATATAAAGTCAAATTGAGACAATGACTTAAACATACATGTTTAATATGATTGATACTGTAAGACCTCATTATTCATTATTATTTTATAATATTTAAACTAGTAAAGCCTAGCCCTTAAAAGAATGAAATGAAACAAAATCCGACTCATAAAAGTAGTCATCTTTGGATACAGCTCAACTCTCTTGTAATTACTCATCCAGAGGAACTCTTCAGAAATGGAGGATGTTTAATTAAACGGTGTAACTTCTAAAAGTTCATAAAATATGCAATGAAACAGGAAATTATCCGTAGTTAACTCGATCATGAAACGAGTCCTCACTCTGGAACTGGACCAGTACTTTTTCTCTTTTCTGTACTGTAGCAAAAAAGGAATGTACATATTTTTTGCCCCATTATCCTTTCAACTTCATCAACAAGTGTGTGAGTTAGGCGCCATGAAGTCGGTTTACACAGCGCCGATAAGGCTAATGCATCTTTAATTAAGTGTTAATTTGGGATTATTTTTAATGATTGGGGTTTAATGATCCTCTCATACCACAGAGAACAGATAATGTCACTATCAGACGGAGTAAAAAAGTCGAGCAGGACTTAAACTCTGGAGGCCTCAAGCTTTAATTAGAAATGATATTGTAACCAGTAGATATTTGATGTTTTTCTATTTTACTTCGCCTGACCTTCATGAAAATAAGATTTGTATTTAAATACTGTATAAAAGTTATTTCTTTTGAAACCATTATTATAACCTACAAATAATTACACAACTCAAAGTCTTTGAAGAGTTCCCAGGTCTCCCTAAAGCCCAGTCTGTTGACTTTACTCCAGAACCTTCAGTACGTGATGCTCAATAAATACAGTGAGTCAGTTTTTAACAGGTGACTCGTTCTTTACTGGAACACCTGAGGAAAAACACTTTTCATTGGAGAATCCTGATTCCAGCGGTCTCTTTCATCCGGTTCCAAATAAATACCATCACGAAATCGGATAGTGTCACATAGTTCTGTTGTAGAATAAACATGGGTAAAGAGGTCGCACGCCCACTCATCGGCTCGGGGCTCTACCTCCAAAATTTTTAGGGCCGTATCTTCCTAATAGTTGGTCCAATTTAGTCCAAATTCGATGCAAATGAATTTACTGAAGGAGATCTACCTAGTAATATTTTGATCATTACCGGGGGCTTTTTTATTAAAAAAAAACAAAAACGTTCCCTTTTTCTGTTCTGATCATGCCAGCAGACCATGTGACCAGCAGACCGTGATTAACGGAAAAACTACGTAGTGATTCCGATATCTGGACCAGATAGCACTAATTATAATCGAAGCAAATGCAGATTTCTATGGTATTAACTCTAACATCTGACTACAAAGCAAACAAAAAAGCCTAATTGTTATACAAGACGTTCTGCACAATATGTATTTTACACTTTTTCTGAATTTGCAGCTTTGACTGAATAGTTAATGGAAAATAATCTGTGTTTTGTTCTCGCTTAACCTTTAATGATTTGAATCTTTTTCTAAAATTCAATCAGTTAAAAAAAATACCAGAGACAAAACAAAAACAAAATACATTATTAATTCATTTTTCACTTTGGACAACATTTTGCATCAGTAATTGACGTGTACCCCATCAGAATTCATTCCAGCAGTAATCCTCCCCCTCATGAACTGGCACAACCTTTGGATGACGTCATCCTGTGGGGCCGCGGCCAACTCTTCGGTCCCAGACATGCTGCAGATTTCGATGATACTCAAGCTGTTGCTCTCACTCCAGCAACCCAGCAGGTTTTCAGCGAGGTTCAGGTCAGGACTCATTCCTGGTCGGTCCAGACACGCCTCCAGCTTGCCAACGGCACAATCTCAGCAATGTTGCTTCAGCTGTGGCATTCTCAAAGATGTCACTTCCCCTTCAATGCACGTGCCCTTTCATAGCATAGTTGTTGTTTATTTTAGCAGTGGAGTAGACCTTTTGAGATGAGTGGGATAAAAACAGACTCCAGGCTACCCACAGGAACCAGTCAAGCTTGACCCAACCTCATATAAAGAGAATTCCCACGAAAACTTCTCCGTGGATGAACAACCAATTTTTAAAAACAGACATCCCCCCCCCCCCCCCCCCCCCCCCCCCCCCCCCCCAAACTGGTCCATAAAATGAGTTTTGAATTCCTATGACTGTACAGTTACATTCTTCAAGGTTTGAAGCTTTTCCACCTCAACATGCACGCGGTACCACGCGTAACCGTCGTGAGCTGCCATTCATAAGCGTTTGTGACGCTCAGCATGTGTGCGGCTCGCTCCCTCCATTCGGTCCTCATTAGCACTAACACACGGAAGCAGATTAGTGTGTGATGTTTCCAACAGGTGGGAGCGGCAGAAAGGTTAATATAACAGAAGTGATGAATGAATCACTTGGACGCCATCCTTTCCTAATTCTCCATCAATGAATTTAATACCACGCAGAAATTGTCCTTTAGCCATAATCAAAGACAATATTTGTTTTTTCTGCCCCTCTCTGTTTGTCATTGTATGAATTTGTTGCATATGCTTGAATATGATTAAGAGAATTTAATTAAGCCGCAGCCAGATGGTCGATTTTATGCTGCCATATGTTTAATAGTATACATTATAACCTTCCAGTACTTTCCAATGTTGGGGTGGTGTCGTGAATGGAACTGCTTTCATCCCAGAGATGTGGAGTCCATCTCTCTGCTGCCTTTTTTTTTCTTTTTAGATTAACACTTTCTGTCCTCTTCACTTCTTCTCTCCTGTTATTCCTGATTTCTTGCTTCCTCTTTGCAACTGATTCAATTTGCATCCCTGGGGAAGTAGAAATATGATCTGATGGAGTCACAGCAGAGACTGCCTTCCTCTCAGTCACAGAATCTGTGACAACTGCTGCTTTGAGGGGATTCTGCGCTGAACATGTCTGCACCCAACGTTATTTTACTTTCATTGTTCAATTTGTTCAGTTTACCGTTTTGCTTATTTTTTATTTTTTATTTTTTCTCTCAATCTGATGAACTGGCGACCTTTCCAGAGTTTACTCCGCTTATTGTTATTATTTCAATTGATGTCATGTAGGGTTCCTGTAAGTGATCGTCTGATTTTAGACCTCAAAAAGTATAAAATACATTATTGTATCACATATGCGGATTATATTTTTCATTCTAATTTGCAACACCATGATTGGGAATGATATTTAATGATGACTCCATCTTTATTTAGAAATCAAATAAGTGTTTTAGTGGCGTGAACATCACTAATGGCAGACGTAATGACAAATGTGCCGTCTCCTCTCCCGAGTGGTGATGGACGGTCCTGACGCTCTTCTAGCAGCAGCTAGTTTGAAGGCTAAGATGATCAATTTTCATGATAAACAGGATGTTTGAGATTAATTTCCAGGTAAAAACAAATACTTTTTTTTTTCATTTTGGAGTTATGAACTGTCAGCGCAGTCACCTAGAATTTCCGAGCATCCTTTCCCACAGGGACAGATGAGAGAGTCGTCTGTCTGCAGCACGTCTGCCATGTCATTTCCCCTCGCCGCTCTCGTCTCCGTCAGCCGTCTTCAATCCCTTTGAGGCCGTGTCTCATCGTATTTGTTGTTAATAATAAGCTGCTTACTGTTCTCTCATCATCCATTCATCACTGTGACTGCGCCACTTCCCTTTGATAAAGCGCTTATACATATATTATGCATTTGATCGACTCCCGCTAATCTCCTCGCAAGTGGCAGAATTGAATAATTCCGGGAATCCAGTCATTTGCATCGTGTCCAGCGAGTTCTGGAGGTGGCGTTTAGAAAATCCCGAGGGATTCTTCCTCATGGCTGAGCTCTGCATTAGGTAGGTGAGCCAGTTGGAAAAGGTGCGCTCCGGAAAGAGACTCACTCTAGCCCAAAAAGGCAATGAGGTAAATTTCAACACGAGTCTATTGTTTTTATGGTGGCCCATAAAATCCATTATTAAAGGTACGTATGGCATGAGATGATTCTTCTGTGGGTGAAATTGGATTAAGCCGAGTGTAAAATGGAAGGTCTGGCCTTTTTTTTTTAACCCTCAATTGTGTCTCTATCTCCCCCCCTGCTCGACTCACCTACCCCTAAACCACTAGACTCTATCGGAAGAGAAACCTTACTACATGGCTAAAAGTGAGCACTATTAAACGGATCCAATTAGAGTTTGTGCTGTGTTGGCAGCAGCTTTCTGGTGAGGAATAATTTGTGGAGGTGTAATTTGATCTGTCGGGTTGAAAGAGTTGTTCATTGGCTGAGCAATCGGAGATGGATGGCCACTGGGAGGGTCCCCAGGAGGACCCCTGTAATTGGATCCTGGATAAATGGACGCTTGTATCAAAGAAGGTTTTAAAAGAGAGTGAAAGAAGAAGAAATTACTGGAAAAAAAGATGAATAGCAAAGGCCTCATTATCTTTGTATGTGAATGTAAGTTCCACAGGGATACTTGTTATAAACGCTCATCCTCCAGTTTGATTCAATATTCCAAAATGCTAATTTGTATAGGAGTCATTGTAAGGAGAGGAAGTCGTCTTTGTCTTTATGAATTGATTCATTGAATGGTAGGCTAATGGCAGACTTTACATAGTTGATGCAGAACGGCGAGTACATTTACTCAAACTCTCCTTTTCTGTAACTGTGACTGAGTGGCAAATTCCTACAATGTGCAACAAATACACTAAGATCTCCCTTATTGACCTCAACTTCTTTCTGCAGAATTAACAAACTAAACTCCTCATGCCTTCCATTTGTCACCTGCAGACCAAATACAGCAGTATCTCTTTTTTAGATCTTTCTGTACACAGGATGGTAGAGACTGAGTGAAGTCTCTTACAGCAAACTTTTGATGGAGAAAATTCTCCTTACACAGCCTCTATTCATCGTTTATCGCCATCAGCGACACCACAGATCATACGAGTTAACCCGATAACTCTAAGGTCTATGTGTTTATACCCACATAGACCTTAGAGAGAAAAAGACATGGATCGATTTAGGTAACTTCGATTGCATAATTCTGTCACTAGGGGGGGCTTTTCAATTAACTGTAAAGATAATCATTGAATCATAAATTTTGTTTCTGTAAAGTTGATCATTGATTATCATATCATATCATATATCTTTTTTTTTTCATGAGGTGAAAGCTACGTAGTTTTAGAATCAGTTATTTTATGATTAGCAATCTATATTTACCAGGTCACTTAAGCTTGTTTTATTTCCTAAATTTCTAAATTAGGTTTCATCAAATACATATCGCAAATCTTTTTCATTGTTATTCTCTCAGAACCCAAACAGGCACGTTCGTCAAGATTTGAAAACAAACAAGCCTCACAAATTATAGAATTTCATTAAGATGAGGACAAAGATTAGTCCGCCTCATACCGGCTTTGAGAAGCTGCCGTGTAACCAAATCAAAGCTGAAGCTAGCATAGAAAATTAAAATGTGTACTGTTGCTAAGCAACGCCACAAGCTCGCTACAGGACGACTCTCACTGGCTAGAGTACCTTCGTTCAGAAAGTCTGGATTTGAACTTCGAAAAATCCTGTTTGAAAGTCAACAGGACGGTTCATGCTGTTCTTGAAAAGATCTGGATTGTTGGTCCTCTGATTGTCTGGAGAAATCAGCGTGATTCTCCTGTAGTCTGAGCCCACCTCATCCTAACAGCTGTGTTTCTTCAAGGAAAAAATGACTCATTCATAGCCGGCTATTATCCGGCTATTAATATAAATATAGTTTCTATTTAACTCACAGAAACGATTTTTTTGTCACTAAGTAAAAAAAACATGATTCTATTTCTGTCCCGACAAACGGCTTCTACATTTGTTGGACTCAGCACCACCTCCTTCCTTTTATCCACCTTCAGAGAAATGAGTCAATCTAAACACAACCTTCGTCGCTGTTAAGTTTTACTGTGGAACTATTTTTGTTTGGAAGGAGGATAAAGATCATGATTCATTTGCTTTAGTTTTTTTTTAAAAAAAGACTCATTATCATTCATTACCTTGTATTAGCATTTAATGACATCTTTTGAACACCTGTGGAGGTTGTTTTATAGTTTGTAGTGAGGCGTGAAAAACCGGGAGAGCCACGAACTCAACTCGGTCAAAATTACGCCACAAGTTCCACAATTGTGTATTCTTTATTTTGCTTTTCACGGTTTCCATCGTTATAGGTTTGTGAAGTCACTGCAACATCACATTGTACGAGAACACAACACACCTCACTTCTTCTCAGAAAAGAAATCTCTTTCAGCACCTGAGGTCATGCTGGCACTTAAACTGCAAAGCAGGAGCGATAGAAAAACCTGTTTGAATAGACCTCTTATTTGATTTGTACACTCTAGATTAGATTTACACTTGCATCTGATTGATGCAATTTGCATCAAAATCACAGCCTCAGTCATACTATTCGTCTCACACTCTTGCACAGATGCTACTAGAATCTTCTCTCCCTGAAAAGGTCCATAAGGAGGCTTTCAAATTGAAATGCTCTGAATGGTGTCAGATTTAGTCTCATACCAGATATCAGATTTTGTCCAGTTCTATATTAAAAGCCCAATGCCATGTTCTCCATCAGAACCTTGTAAAAACAAATGTGTTGCTAATTCAGAATTCTTTATTGTACAATACCTCAAATTTAGAATTTATACATCAATAATCTTAGAAATAAATCGTTGGTGTACTAACAACACCCAACCACACTTTAATTCTAGGCACAGAAATAAAATAATTGGAGTTAAAAACTATTAAATTTTTTTTGAAAGAGCATGATTTTAAAGGGTTTTATAGGGAGCAGTTTGTGGAATAAAGTGAGAGATATCTCTGCAGTCATAATGCTGGTCTGTTAGTAGAGGTAGGTCTTTCAAAGGGCTTTCAAACACATTCCATTAACACACACAGACACACACACACACTCAGTGTGGGCTCAATAACAGCGAAGGGGACAGAGGTGATGGCAGTACGAGATAGCGCATTCTCAGGTTTAGAGGGCCAAAAGGTCTCAGTGTGAGAAGATTACCACCATGAAGGGTGTGGAGATCATTCTAGCCTCGCTGACCAAGCGGGCTGTAGGTTCAAATCCTTCATTTGCTCTGTGGACATTATTGGAAACATAAATTGGCCCACCTAACGCGGCGGCAGTTGACAGTGGAGCAGTGGGGTGCAGGGTATTGACTAAAGATCAGGGCTGAGGTTGATGGGATACGCGTCAGGTTGTTGTTCTGGTGGAGCGGGTGTCCTCAGGCTTCGTGCAGAGCAGTCGTGACGGGGCCTTGTGAACATATAGAAGTGGTGCGGGGCGTCCTGACAAACAGATTGTGTCATTGAGTGGTAATGTGCTCGAGCTTGGCTGGGGGGGGATTAGGCTGACAAAGCAGCATGTTCACATCCCTGATCACTGCGCACACACACCCAGAACAACACCCACCCCTGGGCGACATATCCAAACGGATGACATCAGCTCTCTCTTAATCTCTCTCTATCTCTTTCCTCTTTTTCTGCTCCTCTCTCCATTGTCAGCCGTGTTTGCATCAGTACGTGTTCTAGGATGCACCGATCCTCCATGGATTCAGAGAATTGGAGTAGCTGCTGAGAAAATGAAATTGGTTTTCTGGGTTTTTCTGGGGGTTTTTTGGTGAGGGGCTTCCTCAGTTTGAACACGGTTGGTGTTAGTGTTTGCTTAATCTTTGCTCAGCCACTGAGAGTCTCCTCAATGATTCTGAATTATTAGGGTCTGTGTTTTTTCTTCTCCTTCTTTTCTTCATCTCAACGTTCTCCTCCCCTCCTACATAAATGACGACTTTGATCCTAAAGGCTGCTGAGATGTTGTGCGAAACCAAAGGCGATCTCTTTTAGTTACATGCTGGAGGAGCAAGAAGAAATAAAGGGAGCTTGAGATGAGATGAAAGGAGCCATTCACCACTTCCTGCCGGAGAAACGGATGCAAGGATAGAGGGGCTCTGAGTCAGTTCTCGATGATAACAGATATGATGACATCCCTGTGTAGGGGTAGGTTGTTTTTACACTGTGTATATTTATCTTGGTTGAATACTGTATCACATGTGTGGGACAGGCTCACAAATGCCTCTGCGGCGACATCCTGAATGTCACACTTAGGTTTTGCTGCCAATTTCTGGGAGTCTTTGCCAATGTGTGGTCCCGATTGTGTTTGATAAAGCACTTAATCAATAGAGAGAACTTTCTGCATTGACACGGCGATCTGTCACTGTCAAAGACATCCGGGCTGAGCTTTGTGGACTTTTTATTTGATCAGAACAGATAAAGATCAAGGTGTCATTACTGGCCAATAACTAGAGGATCTCTGCATCTGTTTGCAGAAGGAATGTTGTAGCAATGTATCTCTTTATTTACTTATCTTCTGGTTGTCTACTATTTAAGTAAGTCAAGTAGGTGTTGTGCAGTTATTCTGCTGAAAACAGAATTTCAGGATGTATTAGTTACCAATATAATAATAATGTATTAATTATGAGTGTCTCAAGCTGAATTTCTATGCAAAACATGAAGAGCTCAGTTTAAACCTCGGCTAAATTTCTGTACTTTGTTCCGTGAATGGTGAAGGTCTTCTTCTTCATTTTTTTGAAAAGACTCAGAGATATCCGAGAATAAAAAAATATATCAGATGAATGATTTATTAAAACAGATGATAACAGATGACAGTGTGATAATTAGTCTATTAGAAAGGAGATTGAGATCGAAGGGTCTCTGTCCTGAGCAGCACCATCCACCTGGAAACTGGTGGTGGTGGCTGATGACTCTGCTGAGCCTTCGAATGACCAGTCTGATGGATCTACTTGATGTGTATTTATCAAACTTGGTAGAAAGGTTGGACTTGTAGCAAGATACAATCCATTTGAATTGAACTAGACAGGGATTCAAAATTGTTCTGACTTTTTTTAACATTACAAGTTAAAGCTTTAATTACACATAAACTACTACAACAAATTGCATTGAAACTTATTCGGAGTGTGGGACAGGATGTGTCTAACAGTGTCACGATGTTTCCAAATCTAAATACAAATGCTCCCCAGTAACATCAGGGTTGAAAGTGGACAAACTCCTTCGGAGATGTGAGTAATATAAATTCAGTTTGAAAATGCCCCTAGTGGAACAGACAGTATTATTGTTGGATTTCTCAGGGAGGGACCTCTGGCTGCTTTCTGTTGACAAGGAAAGGATTGTACACACAGAGTTGAAACCCAAATAAATTTGATTAGGAACATCTGAGGAAACATGCAAGAAGTTGTGTTACTTCTTTCTACTTGTTTGTCACTGAAATGTCCATTAATACCAGAATTGCAAATGTAAAATAGTGAAATATTCCCTTCCAGAATGGTTGAATAGGAACAGACCTGGAGATTGATACCTACCACTTTGTAAGACCCGGGCCCTCGTGATGAGTCAACCCTTCACATTCCCCTTTTTACCACCTCTTTATCACTTTATCAGTCCTCTCCTATTTGTTTCCCTCCTTCTCCTCCTTCTTTTGGGGGAGTACGCAGTCATCAATATCTCTGGCTGGTTTTGTTACACCCCGCACCTCCTGGAGGGCAGAGCTATTAATGGAATTCTGCGGAGGGCGGTAGAAGTCCAACAGGCAGGGGAGCGTTGTTCGGTGTCTGGCTTTCTCCAATCTTTCCCACATCACTGGCTGTCAATAAGCAGAGAGCAACACAAAGTCTGAACTAGAAAGAACCTAAAATCTCATTAAGTGCAATAGAAAAGAAAAAAATGTGATACCAGGTCAAGAACCAAGAGCGAGCTTTAGCCTCCTTGCTGTACGAAGGAACCAAAACATTCACAGTCAATGTGATTGGACTGCAAAGCAGTAATATTAACTTTAATCATCAGCTCAATGAAAACAGCAGCCTCCTCTGAACTCCCTGCTCAATAGACTTTATTACCACTTAAGTGATATGTAATCACAGTTGATTAAGGCTCTTCACTGCATCATCAGTAAAAAACAGTGAATAAGCACATCGCCACACTCTGGAGATAAAGTGCAGTGAAAGCAGCTTTCGGTGGCACTCTGCAGAGGGTCACTGTCGGACCATATGCCCACAGGCAGAAGACGGGCACTGAATGGAAAACTAATCCATCGTTCTAATGCGAGGGCATTACGGCTGCCTGTCACTTCCTAATTGGCTAATGGCTAGATTAGGTTGGTCACAATAGGCAGTGCTGACACTGTCTTGGCCCGCCACAACAGAGGGTTTAGGAGCGTCAAAGGGCAGCGCCCATCTTATACGTCCGGCCTGAGGCAATTGTTCATAATAGTGTCCTGTAATAACAGCACAGAAAGGGAGGGTGGACGCGGCCGGAGGCTAGCCTATTCTGTTTTTAACCCTTCGCTGCGTGATTTGAAAACCGTTACACAAAACATGACCTTGTCTGATTCAGTTCAAACTTTATTTACTCTATCAAAAGCATCCTAAAGATAGGGCACTACGTCTGACTGAATAGTGGCACTAATACAGCCCAAAGCTAAAGGACTCCTCTCCTTCCTTCTCCTAAAGAGTCAAGCCTAGATGGACCCTGATGAGTCAGACAATGATTTGCTTATAATTATGTCACCTCATCATCCTGACAACACATAAAGAAACTAGGCAATATACTGATATACTGAAAAAAACTGTTAAAAGAATACAAGCAGGAAGTGAATGGCCAGCATATGTCTGAGTGTGTTAAAAACAGAGGCAACAATATGGCCCACTTAACACATTTAACATTAATGTCCACCCAAAGCTACAGCAATAACAATAAAATATCGTCATTTGAGGTTATCTCCTTTAAGTGAACTGTCACTGCCACAGAATGTCTTTACATCAGGGGAATCTGTTGCTCAGCTACACTAAGTGCCAACAATAATAATAAAATTCTTGTAAAGCGAGATTTAATTCCGGCCAAATGACAACTTTCCTCTGACGGCCCGGCTCAATGCTACTCAATGGTCAGGAAGTCGCTATTTACTCAAGTCCAAATAGTTATAATTCACCCATCAGCTGTACATCAAAACCAAATCCCATCTTTAATAGTGTGTGACAAAAGTGTTCACAACTAACAGTATTTGAACATCAAAATAAGATGAGATATGTGAAACAATGCAGAAAACCATTGTAGTTGCTCATAGACGCAATCTATCATGCTCTAGATGGCAATGCTAACCTGCTAATGTTTAACAGATATCGTGTGTACCGTCGCAATTCACGGTGTTTGCATGTTAGAATTAACTGATTAGTTGAAAAGTTCTGCAAATAAGTTTTTTAAAAATGTTGCACAAGTTGAGGCTGACATTCATGAAGAAATGGAACTTTGTACAATTCATCCTGTGGGGACTGTAAATTCTTGTGCCAAATTTAATGAAAATCTATTCAACCTTTTACTATAAACCCCAAATGTAAACCTGAATAAAGTAGGCGAAGAAATCCGACCATCACAGACGTCGGCAGGATTCTTACGCACTACTATATGAAGTACATTTCATTGCAATGCTTTCAGTGGTTTTTCAGATATTAATACCGGAACCAAAGTGTTGGATGGACTTTGTCTTCCCTGGATCCAACCTAATAAGGCGAATGCTGGTTAGGAGGGTGACGCAATAAACAAATCATCATGTTCTGAGAACGAGAAGACGCTGTGTACCAAAGCTCAGAACAGGACGACCTGAAACCTTTTGCCCTTCAGACAATAATAATTATAATAATAATGCCAAATGTTTAATGTAGAGCCCATTAAAATTTATGCACAATGTGATCTCCTGAATTTGAAGCCACAGTACACTAGAGTGAGGTTAAGACATTGATATACAATCTTTATATTGTAGTCCCTTCCTTTAGATGTAGCTGTACGAGCCACTGCAGGGTTAGCATTTAGTTAGCTGGCTAACTAGATAGGCTAACCTGTTAGCTTGCCAATAAGCTACTGTTGTTGAGTCACAATTTTACAGGAAATTAAATACGAGCCCTAAATGACTTCAGCCTATACAATTAATACATGATGTCTTTTATTGTACAGTTGTTTCTTTATTCCATTCAAAACTTTTTTGAGTTTCATTTTGTTGTTTAACTGAGCGCTTGCATCATCTCTCTCCTGATCAAACAAGCATTATTCTTCCTTTTTCTGCTTCTCTGTCTTCTTCTAGAATTACTGACAGCTTTATCTTTTAAAATCTGCATGAAACAAATACATTATTTAAGAAATTTGTATCACTTGCTATTATTTTTTTTCTTAATAACTGTATCGAATTGATTCGTTTGACTGATTAAAGTATAATCATTCCTTCGGGGTCCTCACAGCCGCTTTGACTCCCCGTCATGACTACACAATAAAATCTCTCTCCATTTTGCCTGCAGATATTCTCTGGATTTAAATCCTTTGTTTCAAATAGAGGCCGATGTTTCGCTTCCCAGAGATTGTCTGGGTCGCATTGAGTCATTTGATGTTGCCTACAGTTATCTCGGGTTCAAGTTGTTCTCAGCTTATGAAGATTTTACTCTGCTTTGTGCGGAGGGGAAATTGAACACGGAGGTTATGATTTAACACAGTGTGTTTTTATTAACACAGGAATAGCCCGGGGCAATGTTAATGTGTTCTTTAGAAGAAGGAGTGCTGTGTGAAACCAGGTGTTAGCCGTGACCGGAGTGTCTGCTAATGGTTCTCAGAGTTGGACTCTGTGTTTGAGGAGTTGAATCTGAGTGGAGAACAGCAGGGTGGCTGAACGCTACGAGAGCCTCAGCCCACGCTACAACTTAAGCTTCCCTCTCATCCATTACACGTGCTGTCTGCCTTCATCGTCTCTGCTTCTGCCTCCTCTCTTACTCCAGCTACCGCCACTGCAATCAAAATGGTTTTTAGCATCAGAACTTCCCTTCCAGCTTTTTATGCCTTTTTCTTTGTCTTCTTTTTTGACTTGCATCCCAACAGAAGAAATGAGGCTTCTGATTTTTTTTTGAACGTCACAACAAGGGACAAATTGCCATTTTTAACTAGTCCTTTATTCACTTCCATGCTTCTTTGTTGTCTTCTGCCTTTTTTAGATTTTCCTTTTTTTTGTTTATTGCTGCACGCCAGATTATTCCTCCAGCAGAGGAATTGATTCATAGTTTAGTGTCAGATTTTGGCTATTTATAGAACAATCAGGTTTGGCCATGTATGTGACGCCATGTGTCAGTCATAGAAAATAAGCACTATTGTGGGATTATATTTTTAGGTGGATCCAGATCATGAAATGTATTCCAATGTTATGGACAGTAATAATAGGCCAATGAAATACACAGGTTTAAACAAATCATGATGTTTCGTCACCAATATACAATATGTACCCGAGATAATTTAGATAAAGACAGAAAGAAATCATATCTAGAAAATATACTAGATGGGATCCCCCGTCCTGGAAAATGGTGAAGATGAACACATAATTCCAAATGCTGAGAGTACTTTTGCAGGATCATGGTATGGGGCTGATTTGTAATGAGGTGATGTCATCATGTTTTGGGTGATGTCATCATGATTTGGGTGATTTCATCATGATGAAGGGTTGTCTGTCACTGTGTGATGTAGAGATACTATGGGAGTTCTTGTTTGCCTTCATCAATATGCGAAAAAACAATGTTTACTTGAACTCAGCTGGGTGACAGAATAGTCTGGACTAACCGCGCCGACAAAAGTGATATCAAACCTGGTCACATCTTCTGGATTATAGCTTTAAAAGTTTCTAGGAACTGTGGTTGTTTTTCTCATGACAATGAGAGTTTGGTGCTGATGTGTGTTGATGTTAAGTTGAAAGAGATTTCTACGTCTGTGATGCTCCTTGGATTTATCCTGACATTTCTGCCTGCTATTAATTATGATCAAAAAGCTTCAAAGTGCTAATCCCCTCTTTTTTGTCCTGTATGTCAGTGAAGCTCCTGGTTTTTGACACAATCACATTTGCATGCGGCGATATTTACATTAGAATATTGCTACTCTGGTGTTGCTGTGAGGATTTATACGCTACTCCCCAACCTGCTAGACATTTTCTTCTCTATTCACAGTAAGATATCGTTCATCTTTTGAGATCTTTTTCTCATTTCTCCTCTCTGTATCCGTCTTTAGCCCAACTCAACGGGAACCTTAAGAGAATGGAGGAATGCCTTTGCGAAACAAAACACAATGCTTATGTTTAGAGTGAACTTCCAAACATTCCTGTGGAACTCCAATCTCATATTAGGATGACAAAAAAGAGGTATGCAGTATTTAACCTTAAGAAGATTCACAGTTTTCTGTAATCACAGTATTATATGTGAGGCTTAATAAATAGCCAAGTTGTTCTGCACCTCACAGAGGTTGATGTATTTTGTGACAGCAAGACCATGACCCACATAGAAAGGACTGAAAGTCGAGAGGCATTGTGGTTCGCTCCTTTTAGAAATTGTCATCCGAGCAAAGTCGCCACCAGAAGATGTTGCTAAATATAGTTCAGTAACATCAAAGGTCCACTTTGAAATGTGTGCATGGACTCCTCCGTCAGTAGCTCTGCCTGTGAGGCAGGCTAATCGGATGGCTACAAAAGCCCCCATGGAGATAGACACAAACATGTAACTCCACTGGAGGTGTCACGCAAACATAAAACACTCGCACACACACACACAAACAGTACTTTATACATCGTTTCTAAAAAAATCACCCTGATCCATGCTCCTCGTTTGCTCTTAGGAGCTTTTACAAACGAGTCCGTCAGCAGTTTTCACTGACACTTTCTTACAGATTATAGTCATGATTTACAACCTGAAAAGAAACTCTTCCAACAGAATCTTACATAAACAGCATATTCACTCTGTTACATGAGTTAATCCATCAGCATATCCAAAATGCCGTGCTGGAAAGACTCAGGAGGAAGCCTAATGACATCATTTTGATTCATTTTCTATTTACGACATTATTAATGCAGTCTGGAGATTAAACCGTATCCTCTTCTTGTTTTTAATTGTGCGTCGTCGATTCCTTTTCCCCAACTCCTCTCCCTGTGCCTCAGTTCCTCCCTCCTGAGATGTGAGTGGTGGAGGCGACGTAGAAACACAATGGGGGCAGCAATTGAGGCAGCAGGAACTCATCAAAATGACACACGAGGCTTTGGAGCCTCTCTTAAAGCGACATCAGTTAAATGTGACGTGCCACATCCGCATCCTGGGTCCATTATCTATTTTGTTATAGCCTTCTGGTTATATTCAATCATCGCTGTCTGTCTCGGATGATCATACTTATTTATTTCTATAAGTCTAATACGAACACAAAGAGGGCGCTGATACTGAATGTAGTCTATTTCTGTTTTTCTTTAAGCCAGTCTAGCCATAATATACCAAACCAATTCCCAAGAATCTTGGGGCATCTGCCAGGAAAGAAAAGAAAGAAACCATTAATTGTAGGTGTAGTTTCAGATAAAGGGCAACATTTATACTTTTCCTCTACCTTTTCCTCTAAGATGCACTTTCAGTACACCAAAAGTGCTGAAGCAGTTTCCACAATACTTTGTGGAGTGGTGGGGCGTGTGCCAGCCCCACTGGGGCTTGTAGGACTGGTCAGCCGTGGCGGGGAAGAACGCTCAGTTGATTGCTAATCAAATCTTCAAATCTAGAACCAAGTAAATTAAATCTGACATAGTTCTGGCTCTTCCTGGCTCCATAGCTGCACAGCATATAACAGCTGTGGTTCCAAGCGGGTGTAACAATATCAGGTGGCATTTTAAAGTCCAATCACTCCCCTCCACTTACACAGTCGTTCCCCACCTACTTAATAAACACAGTTGAAAACTTCACAAGGCGTAGTGAGGGTCTAACAAGTGGGTTTTACAGGCTCCTGTTTTTACTGTTCACAACCCTTGCTCTAATGTGAGAACCCATTCACCACCTCGGGGCTACAGTGCCTGCGTGTTATCACAGCTGGGATTGGCTTTAACAAGTCTAATTAGCACACGTTGATGAGGAAGTGTTTAGGAAGCCGTTTGTTCCTCCATTTAACATCAAAAACACTGGCTCACGTCGATTGTGGAGGGCAGAAGATCGTTTTGTCGGTGAAGCTGATGAGAAAACTTCAGTTCTGTGTTGCAGTCAGCTGACAGTAAGTGCAGCTTTGACATTTAGTCAGCTCCATGCAAATTGATAGGATTTCTCCTCTTGCTGTCCAAATTGCATCACTTAGCTCCTCAAATGGTGGCTTTGCCACTCTTCCTCCCTGAAGTCACACTGCTCAAAAATTCAGCTTCAGCTCTTGAAGGGACAAAGAGGAATAAAGAGACACTTTGGGCAGGGTCAGCATGTTTCCGCTCGCGTTCGTTCTGATCTTTTCTGAGACACTGAAGAAGACAAGGTCCAACTTAAAGCCTCCTCTCATTGAGCAGTGATGAGGCGCTCAAGTTTGACTCCTCCTCCTCCGTTATCTCCTCTAGGCACAACCAGGCAGCCCAAGGAAGGAGAAGTCCCCGGGGTGGATTATAATTTCGTGACTGTTGACCGGTTTATGGAACTGGAGAAAAGTGGCGCCCTTCTAGAGAGTGGAACATATGAAGGTAAGGACTTAGTTGTAGTCACGCTTGTGACCGTCCCATTTTTGCTAGCTCTAATTATTTAGTTGTGTTCATTCTGAGATGTGGCTTTCCAGTCTTTTTCCCTTCTTTGACTGTGGTTTGAATAAATGCAGAAACAGACTCTCCACATACTGAAGGCGCATATGCACAAGTTTGCTTCCATCCATCTTTTGCCGTTGTGGAGGCAGGAATCAACACTCATCAATCGTCATCAGAGTATCATCAGTCATGTCAGGAAAGGGAACCATCACACACTGGCATGCATGCAGCACCTTCATGTGGGCTCTCTAGGCCCTGTTTTCCAGCCGGAGCTGCTTTTCAGTTTCATGAACAACACAAACTGACACTATCTGTCCTCTCCGTCATGGTCAAACGGGCCTGAGGCATGGATTTCAAACCACTCGAAAACCCCTGACCTGCCATCGAATCTCAGGAGTCCCCTGACTTTATATAGATAACACATCGCCGCTTACATCCTCCTCTACCACCTGACTCTGCTACGACACCGCTGGAAGCAGAGTCAAAAAACTGCAGATGGCCAATTTAACGGTCGGTTGCCAGAAGTGTCGTTATATCCACGGCATTGAAAGCTGCCTTCCACTGGGAGGGAGAGAGAATTCTTCTACCTGTTCACTCGGCCATCATTCAGGGTTTTATGTTTTTTGATAATTTAATGGCCAATTAGACATTGAAGGCAGAAGAGGTGAAATTTTAAAGGGAGGCTGTAGAAAGGATCAGCTAAGGGAAGAATGGATTTTTCTTTCTTTAACAAAGAACAGAAAATTGCAACTGCAGCTGGCCGTAAATACGCCTGACACAATTATTTCATAATTGTAGTGAACCATAATTGCTATGCGGGATTGAATGAAACTAAAAATGCCATATTTCCATCACAAGTTTTCTGCTTTTATCAGGTTGCATCTGTATGGCTATGAGTGCAGAATTAGCCTTTAGTGCCAGCAGCTATTAATTCTCCCGACGTGCTGAACGTTTAAAGAATGATCAACTCTGGCCAACATCTCAGATCCTTTAGTGGCTCAAGCTAAATGCTGCGCCCCCGCCATGGCTCCTTTAGGCTTAAAGCCAAATGAAAGAGAAGTCCAATAACTTTGATTTATGCACTTTGTTCTTTATTCATTATAGCCGTAGAAATTCTAAATACTAACAAAAATATAAATATACATGTATGCATCTACTACCAGCCCAATTTGCTGAACTTGGATGGATAAAGCCAAAGGTCCATCTTGACAACTGAATCTTTCAGACAAGAGCTAATATTAACACGACAGAGTAAACTGGGCTGGACTCTGTGAGTACATCCCTTCACCAAGCAAATTTCTGAATGCTACTGCGGTGATGCCCTGACCCGCCACGGGAAATTAACCTCTCACTCATGTCGATAAGTGTGATTGATACTTGTCCGATGCTCATTCGCCTGAACTTTCCATTAAAACATGGCAGTAGAAAGGAAGAGTGGATGAGTCATGATTTAGGGTTACACCACTACAAGCACCTAACCTGCTCATCCACTGGAGGAGGAGTCCACGACTTTCTCTTATCTGCTGTACAGCAATAACTTTTTGATTAACCTTTTTGATCAATTTGTGCTACAGTAGCTCTTCTGTTCGGATAATTTATCTTTGCTGTTCCAAAAACTAAATCTCTGGAGATTTACGCACTAAGACTTCCAATAAAAGTCATGCCCGCTAGTTATTCTTTGTTGAGATGATTCATATTTAATACGCATAAAAACAGAATGGGCTGTATTCATGCGGCGCCCTGCTCATCCACTCAAGGCACTTCAGAACACAAGCCAGCGTTCAGCGGTTTAATCGCCAGGGGAGCAATTTCAATGTTTTGCTCAAGACTACCTCCAAGACCGCAGGGGGTTTGAACCCATGACAATCTGATAAGACGTCAACTGCTCTACTCTCTGAGCTACACCCACCATTACAATTGCAAGAATGGAAGCTAATTGCCTTTTGTAAAAATGATAAAGAAAATACCAGTTCAGCTAGCATTTTAAATATGAGAGAATCAACTGAACAGTTCTCCCTCGCAGCCTTTCCATTAAAAAAAACCTGCCTCTCAATTTAGAACCAACAGCCGACTGTCAGAGCAGCAGCTAATGGTTTATCATCCAAAATACCTGCAGTATTCATAAGAAGAAAAAGCAAGTTGTTCTTCTTCACAGAGTGCGGTATCAGACTAGCTGTCTACTTTGCTGTCTACGATGTCTCACCCACAGTTGCCATCATGCAAACATAATCAACGGTATGCTGACCCAACCTGACAGTAGTTATAATGTTACGGCTTATTATGTATTTCGTTAACAAGAGATGTTCATCATTATTTCCTTCTTTTTAGGGAACTCGCTTACTTTATTTTAATGCCAAACTTCTTTTTCGTAGGTTGTATTCATCGCAGTGCCAACTGATATGTTTAAAAATGTTTAATAAATAGCCATAAAAAGTTCATCGTGTTTGTGAACTTATAATATTTTTCAAATCACATAGTAATCAACCCATTCAGTAGAAATCTAAATCATCTTGTATCTACTAAGCTAATGTCACAAGACTCCATTAACATGATTTAATACATCCTGGTCCAAATGTGTGTTTGTCGCCCGTATTTATGAAATAAAAAAATGAAAGGATGAATTACTTTCACCTTGAAAGCTGCTGCAGGATCTCACAGCTTATATCCCATGTTTGCCCTTTGTCCTCAAATCTCAAACTTGGCATCAGAGCCTTGTTTGTCCACGTTTATTAGAAAAATGTCAAGTTACTGTTGAAAACCATGGAATTCTTCTTTAATATCAGGATCGACCTCAAATGTTTTTATTACCAGTCGGGCCCTCCGGCCTCTGTAGAAAAATAATAACATCTTTCACTTGTTGAACCCAAAAAACCCAAAACACTGAGCTTCAAATCTGTGTGGTTTTCAGTTTGGCTAAAAACTGTTAACTACTAAATCTTGAAATGTATTACGCTTTTTCCTTTCTTTTGAATTTTTTCCAATAATCACTTTGAGGAATTAGTCAACGGAGGCTTTGAGGTCGTTTCAGCATGCAGGCGAGAAGATCGCTGCTGTCAGGTGAGACAGCGACTTCAGCACTGACTCCAACTTCATCGTCCAGCTTTCTGTGAGGCTGCAGGTGATTAAAGTTCACAGGAGGGAGCATCGGGATCGCAGCTTATTTCCTCTCAGACGCAAATCTCGAGCTCATTAAAGCTGCAGGATTTGTGTCTGTGGTTCGGGGCTTCTCTTCCTGACCGTCCCCGTAATCGTTTTACAGCTACTTTCCTCCGTTCTTCATCACAGCCTTCTTGTTGGCCAGAGAGCGAGCATTGGTGTCGCCTTCCAACACAGAGGGAGACTCCGATATTCTGAAAATCTCTCTGGCCATTCTTCCCAAAACTGTCTGTAGTCACTGTTGGAGTTTGTGTCTAATACTCCCGCCAAGTCCATTAGAATAATCCCCACGGATTTTGAAACACATCGTCGTCTCATGTCTGATTTCTCTGCCAGGGACACTTGAGTGGAACCGAACCTCGTGAGAACTGCTGCAGACCTAAACTGTGGTTGATTTCCTGACTTATTCTGCGAACAAAAATCTCCTCGACTGTCTTTCATGCGCTTAGATTTAAAATAGCCTTAGAGGCCAGCGCCATCTGATTTTATAGAAGAAAGGAATATCTCTCCGGCTTTGGACCAACAAGCTTCGACGTCTCCTTCCAGCATCTCTTTTTTTCACCCACAAAAAGATGCTATTGTTGTCTGAAGATGTCTTAAATGTCAGATCCTGGTGACTGACGTTCAGCCTGTTGTATGTTTCATAAGGAGTCCTGGAGTTGGGAACTCTCTGAAGTCACAGGGAAACATTTTACGTTTTGCTATGAATTATTGATTCACCAATTCCCCTTTGCAGATAAAGTTTATGGAGTTCTAGATGCTCTCCTCTGCTGCCGCCAGAAATTAAAGGATGTTTGTTTTCATTAAAGCACTGTAAAACACTTATTTGTAGGTGTATTTTAAGGCGTTTTTTTTGAGCATTTTCATCACCACAAAGAAAAAGAGAATCTTCGCAGTCAGCCACCACGTAAACATGAAGTAATGTAGTTTTAAGAGAGATTGATTGAGAACACCCGGGGTGGGGGACCAGGCCGCTGTCGGTGGACAAATTGAAGGACAGGACAAAAGTTGGCTCTGACCAGAGAGTGAAACCAAGAAAGGCTGAGATTATTCACTCTAACAGAAACACGTGACACGGCTGGAAAAGGATGCCTGGACCGATGAATGACTGATGTTCAGAGAATCAAGAATTCTGAAACAACAGATATCCCCCATTAATCTTTTGCATGTTGTCAAATAGACTTCACTTTGAGCAAATCTCATGACTGCAGTACTATTTTATGTATGATGACCTCAGGCGGGGGGCCGGGGGGGGCTGTGTGATTGTTGATCAGCTGGCTCTGAAAGCACCTCATGATAACCTTTGTTGTGTGTCATGACCAACATCCATCCACCTACGGACGTCACCTCTTTCTTTGTAACCTGCCCGGCTCTTTCGCTCCTTTCCTCCTACATTTGATTATACGCATTAAACGTATCTGTATGTATGTGTTTTCCTTATTAATGTCGCATTTTAATCAAGATTTCTTCATTTACTCAAATCTTATAAGCTGCATTGATTCATACCAAGAGATATCAGTCGCCCTTGCTGTATTGTGAGGTTAGATTTTGGCCCAGCAGAGGTAACTGCTAGAATAATGATGGATGGATGGATGGATGGAATAATAGATGGATGGAAGGATGGATACTTTATTGATCTTCCACAGGAAATTGCTCTGTTGCAGCAGTTACATTCAAGGTCACTGTGTAGTGGAAGATTAAATTAATTAAAATTTTTAAAAGTGTAATCTGAAGCTACAGACGAGGGCTAGGTATGAAACACATAACCTTAAAGAGGAGAAACAAAAGAACAAACATTAACATGGCAGTGAGCAGCGGGGGCAAGAGCCGATGTGAATAACTGTTTAACAGATACACCGTTTTACTTGATTACATTAATAAGAATCAAGCATAGATCTCTTGATATGAACCATCGTATTTTCATTAAACAGAAATACCACAGAAAATATAACAGAACAAGACAATTACAACAAATACATACATGTTTATGTATATGTAAACACCCCCATACTACAAAAAATGAACGTGATCACATACATCTACAGAAAATAAAAAGAACAAGTAAACTGAATTCGACCCGTCTCCTGAGGGATTAGTGGGCGGCCACTTTTAAGGCGCCGGGGGAATTTATTGGGTTCAGGGTCTTGCTCAAGGACCCGACGACATGTAGACATGTTGGGTTTGGAACCAGAAGTAACCGTATGTCAATGTCATTTTATTCATAGAGCCCATTTACAACACCGCAGTTGAACAAATTGCGTAGCAGACATTTGAAGAACAAGAACGTCAGATTAAAAACAAGCAATTAAATAAGTATAAGCAATAAGTAATAAAACAATTTTTGCAATAAAACCATGTTTTTTATCCTTTTTCTTGAATTTACAAAAAATCAACCTCAATAAAAGCCAAAGAAAAGTCTTCAGTAAAGATTGAAAAGTTGCTGGGGTTCTAGAAGTCCTCATAAAACAGTCATAATGTTCCATCATTTGTAATCATACTTGGTCATAACCAAAACTATTTGTTTTTTGTCCTTTGACCTTTGACATTTAAATGATTGTCCTGCAGAGGGCCGGTACTGTAACTCAATAAAAGACAGATGTTGCGTTGTTTATAGAAGATCCCAAGTTCCCCTAATTGTTCATTTCCTGACATCATGAGTTTAGTGTGACTGCCTTCAAAGACTGTATTATGGAAAATAATTAGGAAGTGTTTTATCTCACAGAACTAACAGTGATTATATGTTATATAACAATATTATTATTTTTTATTTGGCTCTTATCTGGAACTTTCTGGATCTTTGGCGCCACAAAGGGGCAGTTTTGCTCAAAAAGAAAAGTTAGAATAAATCCTCAGGGATCATGAATTTGCGCTCCAAAGTTGTAAAGATGTTTCATTCAAAATCCGTATATCTAGCCTGTGATGATCCATCCTCTGCGGAACATGGATGACTGCGCCGGACTTCAGAGGAAGTCATCCGGTAGATTCTGGCTTCTCTTTAAACAGCGACTTTGATCCGTGATATTGGAACATCATTGGATCAGCCAAGACTTTAGGATCAATCCTCTGAGCAAAAGGAATCAATGGCCGGGTCTATCCAGCAGTTGTTGAGATATTTCAGATATTGTCCTTGATAGAAAATATTATCAGAAATAAACATGTGGCATATTAAAATGACTTTGGCCTCAATGTCCCACAACTTTCCTTCCACTTTGTCCCAGATAACTTTTACGGGACCCCAAAGCCTCCGGCGGAGCCCAGTGCTCTGCTATTAAATGTAACGGACCAGCTGCTGCCGGGCGCCAGACCCACCTCCGAGGGCAAGAGGAAGCGTAACAAGTCGGTCAGCAACATGGAGAAAGCCAGCATCGAGCCCCCTGAGGAGGAGGAGGAGGAGGAGAGACTCATCGTCAATGGCAATGGCGTCGCTGTCACCCCAGGTCAGTGAGTCTCCAGAGAGCCAGAGGTCGCTTGAGCTTGAAGCATGATATCTAGATTTATGGTTCTACTTCAGGTCGCGCTGTTGGGTCAGCCACAAAGATTTCAATCTCACATAGATTTCATGGAAAATAAAGAAACAAATGTAGTTAATGCATCAGCGACTTATAATTCACATTCAATGACTACCTGCATTACATTTAGGCATTAGGGTCGTTTCTCACGAGGAGATAATTCTATAGGCGCCATTATTGAGCTGTGAACCGACACAGGTAGCCCGATAGCACAAACCCTAGATTTCTCTGGTTCAACAGGATCCTGTGGGTAAACGTTGTGTTTCCTCTCACTTTGAAATCAATCCTGTCTGGACTAATGTTCTCCTCTTTACAAGAGGACAAAAACAGACAGAAGTGATATTTATCATGGCGTAAAACAAGGGCAAACCTCCTGAGGTTACCCCCACGCCCAACACGCTGGAGGTACAACATTTCTTTGTGCGGATATTTTTCCTACCTCTTCAACATTTAAAAGAAAGTCCTGAGGTAGAAACATCTGTATTGTGAACATTGACACCCAGAGATGCATGCACACATACGCACACGCTCACACAGACACCCTTTCAATGCATCCCATGATCACATGGTGAGACCATCATAAAAGAGCCTTTATGGGTTTGAATTTGGTGATTCAAAATCCAAAACCATGCCGAGGTCCTGTGACTTTCTGAGATGGTTTTATGACCTCAAGCCAGCCAAGTCTCCCACAGCAGATAGAGTCGAAGCGTCAGGCGCTGGTCCCTATCTCTGCGCGTTCCTTCATGTACCATAGATATGTTTAACCTTTAAAGACGTTTGAAAGGAGCTCTTTCTGAGAAAAGAAGTTTGATGAGAGGATGAGATTTTGCCTCCCCTACAGCAAGGATCACGGACGCGGTAGGACTATTGATTTATTTGCAAGAGAAATATATAATTGCGGATATTTCCCAGCACTCTTTTACGATATCCTGATTTAAAGTCTATGATAGTTATTTGATGTTAATAACTCTATGACAGCATTCGGAATGTTTAGAAAGTTCTTAACGGCAGAAAAAAGATACATTTCATGGCAAGAAATCGGTAAAAACAAGGTGAAAATCTACATTTAAGCACGATACTGTATTTAAAATAACACACTGATCACAATTAAGACGATTTGGATACAGCGTATAACACCTGTTCACCTGTTTATAAAACGCTTCACAAGTTTAAGACAGAAAATACATAGCGCTTAATAAAATGCAAAATATTTTACATAAAATACACAATTTGACATCTTTTTTTAACATTATTTATACACAAGAAATAAGATTATGGACATTATAAACCTCTTTTCTCAAGTTAATTAAAACAGGTTAAAACCACATTGATTGAAAACCACAAGATTTGAAGATATAAGAAAAATGACATCTAGGTAATTTTCAGTAACTGTATTTCTATGTATTTAGACTTTTTAACTGAAGCAGGTTTTCCAAAGTCTTAGCAGTCCTAACAGCGAGGACACAGTCTCTATTCGGCTGTATCAGCGATGTCCGTTAGTTCACTGTTTCACACAGTTTTATAATTGGAATCATGGCGGTGTCCAGTTGTTATCTACATTACCTCTAAATGACTGAGGGTTCTCCGGTCAGCTCGGACCCGACACAGAAACAGTAGACACCTTTAAGTGATTCCTATCGGAGGCGCTGAGATGCTGGATAACAGGAGGCTCTGCGCTGTGCTGGGAGCTTTGTTCAGAGCTAAAGTGGAGCGCGGCGCCGGACTCAGGAGGAGTTTTGTCTGTGGATAGACAGAGTGTGGGCTGACCAGGAAGGCTGAAGGGGAATCAATAGAGCACAGCAGGCTGTGTGATCTAAGCAGATAGCTAGCTTGCTCTTTCCCTCCCATAGATTATCTCTGAATCCCCAGCTCTCATTTGTCCCCTCTCAACTTCCCTCCAGCAGCCCTCCTCAGGGGAACATACATACACACACACACACACACACACACACTGGCTATCTTTTTCTCCTCACTCCTCTCACACTCACCACTATCTCCGTTTCCTCTGCTTTATTCATCTCTCTGTCTCTAAACGTCAGCCATTCCCTCTGTTGCCTGAACCTCAGTCCCGTCTATCCTCTGAGTCACCATTTCTGCTCACCCATTTCTAATCTGTCTTTCCTTTTTTCTGTCTCCACCCTAACCCTGGCCCTCAATCAATTTGTCTTTCCTTCCTGCTACGTCTCCTTTGTCATGCTCTTCCCTTGAGCCAAAATGTCTGGCCCTGACTCATCCTGCCCCGTTGTCGCCTCAGAGTCGAGTGAACATGAGGACAAGAGCACAGACGCTTCAGGCGACATCGCCCCACAGAGCAGTCCGACGGAGGTTCCGAACGAGGCGCCAAAAGATGACGGACTGTCCCCGAAAATTAACGCACCCAAACTAGAGGAGAACGACGAGCTAGGGCCGCTGCCCGACAACTGGGAGATGGCCTACACCGAGAAAGGGGAGGTCTACTTCATAGAGTAAGTCTCACGTCAACTTACACGCTGTCATATTCACCAAAACACACGTGCTGTGTTTCTGTCTTAACATGAAAGAAAATATGATTAAAATAACTGGTTTTACTAACGAATATAAAGTTCAGGCAAAGAATCAGAAGGTGGTGGGATTGGCTGGAGTGGGAGCAGATTTACGATCTGTTAACAAAATCACTCTTTACAAACCACTATTTACCTGTGATGAAGATAAAAGAAAGAAAACCGTGCATGATTGAACGTGGCGAGTCGTATGGATATGGTAATCTTATCAGAATTTCCGAGAAGAACCCGACTTCGGCCAGAGTTTTCCTGTCCTTCTGTGAGGTGAACGTTCAGAGCTGCAGAACCTATAAAAAGAAATAGTTTTGGTCTCTGAGTGGGGCGAAGAACACCTCCAGCCACCCTGAACCTTTTTGGCAACATTGTATCCACCCATCAGAATATGTTGCAAACGTATTTTGTCGTAGGCAATGTCCGTTATTATCATAATACCTCAATCCAAATTGACTATCAGAACAATTATTAATATATCGTAGTCCAGATTATATTAAGCGCCATAGAATGAGAATTGAATCAGAATGACTCAATAAAAAACAATGAAAATGTGTCATGTGGGTGAAACCAGCCTTTGAGCACGCACACACAACCGTTTCTCCAGCACTTGGTGCTGCAGGTCAGAAACTCCTCAGGAGGCTGGTTCATAACAAAAACAACGGGAGTCATACTCCAAAGGAAAAAGCGGGTGAAAGTTATAGAGATAGCAGCATTGAGAGATCACCAGGAAGATTCTGCACCATCCTGTGAGTTTGTATTTATCTTCTCCAGTAACAACATTTAATTGAGCCTGAATGACAGGATTAGTGCGGCGGAGCATTTATATTTACTTCTGTATAAGCCCCACGGAAACGCACACAGACCATAATTGATGTTTGGCGGTTTAATGAGATTTGGAGGTCCCCAGAATTACCTTGCAACAGGAACTCTGTTAAACAAGCTCTAAAGTTCAATTCATGGGAGTTGTTAGCTTTTTACAGCTGCAGTAAAACTGTGGCGCTGATTCTTTCTTGAACTTTTGTTTTTTGTAGTAGTAGTAGTAGTAGTTGTAGTAGTTGTAGTAGTAGTAGTAGTAGTTGTAGTAGTAGTAGTAGTAGTAGTACTAGTACTAGTACTAGTAGTGGTGGTGAATGAATTGTGTGCGCATGCATGTGGACATGGTTTCTTGTATTGCGTCAACCTATTCAGCCGTAACAGGAAATCATTCTGCCATTAGAGAAGCTTTTATTGCATCAATAGATCATTTCAGTCGTTAGGCTAAATTTATCCGGCGCGTTGATTGAATCCCAGCGTGGCTCGACGCATCATAAACAGCTAGAAGCTACACAGCAACGCCAAGTTGAGAAATGAGGCAGCGGTGATGCAGTTGTTATTCAGCCAGGCACATCATGTTGCCGCTACGCATCGGCGGAAACAGATCTAAATTTCTTCCGCTGCAGAAGATCCGTCCTCCTCCCCTCCTCACGGAGAAACATCACGCCCCCACATCCATCAACCACGGGACACAACCAATGCAGTTAGCCCACTGGATTTGTAACTTCAAAATTTGTGATGTGATGTTGTGCCAAAGTTATAGCGGTTGCCAAAAGGATGCTTCCCTCTGATTGGCCTCCATGCATAGAGATTAATTTGTTAACCTGCAGCCGCGAGAACTTAGTCCGGGAGTGGGGGGGAGGAAGAACAGGAAGAGAAGGGAGGTGGAGCGCGACGGTGATTAGAAACATGAAGATTTAAGACAGAAGGTGAGCTGAAGAACAGGAAAGTTGTATTCCCATCCCCATCCCATCCCCATCCCAGCCAATCACGTAATCCTCCGGAACACTCGCTTTAGTATGAAGATGGTGTCAGAACTATATGAAGAGGAAAACATCAAAGAATTCCCAACAAATTATCCAAAGCATCTATTGTAGCTCTGTCCACAGACGGGTGGACACCTGGGGCAACGGAAGGCTGGAGTTTTTTATATTTCCTTCTGGCATTGAATGATATCATTGGACATCTTGAAAGATGTCGTCATTGGAGGACAAGGGAAAAGTTCCTTGTTTTAAGAGCTCAGAAAGGTAATACATTTTCAGGAAAGTACCTTTGTGTCCCGTGTTTCGGCCAATCTTACTCAGGAACTGTGATCCCACCTGAGCCATTATCTGCTCCACCCCAAGAAATGAGTATTGAAGATAATATAAACTCAATTGAGTTTCATAATATTATCCTCTTCCTCATTCCCCCTACTGTCAACATGATCGGGGCCATTATGACTGCGGACTTTCAGACGAGCTGTGGAGATTCATCGAGCTGCCCTGGCACACCATCCTATCTGATCCAGATTCCTCTCTGCCTGAGGCTCTGGACGAATCTGCCAAACCCACAGCTGTTCGCCTCCATCACTCCCTCTTCCCTCCTGCCCCGTCTCCCCTCTCGTCCTTGACTGCTAACTAAGCACATTTAAAAAATATTGATTCCCATTGATTGCGGTTGTTTTTTCCCGTGGCTCATGTCACCTTTTTAAAGCAGGCATGGAATGAAGGCTCATCTTTCCAGTCTGAAATGACTCTCAGGCTGAATTAAGAAAACACCTACCTCCTTCTCCTTCTTTATGCCAAGGCTCCTCTCTATTACCATTTATCAAACTCCCCCTCACTCTCTCTGTCGTCTCCACACAGCCACAACACCAAGACAACATCGTGGCTGGACCCGAGGCTAGCCAAGAAGGCGAAGCCGCCAGAGGAATGCAAAGAGGATGGTGAGTACTGCATTTCTGCCTTCCGTTTTCCTCTTCTTCATTTCAATAAGTCACCACAGCGTTGATTTGTGCAAGATTTGCTTTTTGATCTGACAAGATTCGGTGTAATTTTATTTTTGAGATGTCAGCTCACGGTAGCAGCATCTGATGACTCTTGCATCAGTTGAACATTTTAATTTTTTCCAGTAGTTATACGTTGACTGTCGTTGTGAGGATGTCAACCCCAGTCGCCGTGGATCGGAAGCCCTGTTACTTGTGTGTTTAGAGCCCAGTTCTGCAGAAACTGGAGGTTACAAAGATTTCTTTATTCTAAGCTGAGAGAGATGTGGAGTGTCCTTCACTCACTCACCCACACACACACACACATGACAAAACACAGCAAAAAGAAAAGTGAGGAATGAATGTCAATGCAGCAAGTGTTTCTAGACGAGCGTACATATATACACCAGTGTGTCATCTGTCTCTTTCGCCTCCACCTTCCCTCTCCATTTGTCTTTTCTATATGTGAGCGACTGAGAGGAGACTTATCGCCTGATTTATAGACGGAGGGGTAGCGAGCTAAGACTGGATTTTGAGATGGACAAAGACAACCAATGAGATTTATTTTTATTTTTTGAGTGTGTGTCTTTTTGCGTGACTGATTTGGTTCATGTCCACACAGGGAGGGTGTTGCATGGATAAGGTTTCTCCAAAAATAACTGTGGCGCCGACGCAGGCAGAGAAAGACAAACCAGTGATCGCCTGAGGCAAACAGTTTTCAACTTATACGTCTTTTCCTTTATTCCTTTGTTGGTCCAGGAACCAAAACAAAAAGAAAAGTTACCAACACATTCAAGTTCTTTTGACAGGAAAATAATGAGGAAGAACTGGAAATCCTTAAACGGAAGCTAATTAGATTTCATGGTAACAAAATCCTTTAGGAGTAATTTTGACTTTAGTGTGTTCATGAGCTTCTCAGTCATGTCAACATGGATGCTACATATTTTTTATCTCATAGATTTATAACAACATATTGACAAATATAATACTATGACAGAAGTTTGAAGTTTTGTATCTGATGTGATTCTGTCCATGGTTTGTTGCTGCACCAGCACATCCAGGTGACTCTGGATCATCAACAGCAGCCTGGATTTACTATGACTTCAAGTTGTGGAACTAAAGTTTTGCAGTGTTTTCAAGTTGCTATTCCAGCTTGAGGCAGCATTTACATGAATTTCCAATTATTTTTCTGATTACTCTGAGATCACATGAAGACCATAAAAAAAACCCTGATAACTAACAACGAAACAGGAGAAAAAGAAACACGGTTACAATAAATGAGAACCCCTGTACGACTTCTTGAAGTTATCAAGAGTTCAACAAGACACTTCTACCAACCAATCAGCAAAGATCAAGAGAAAGCTAAACATAGCTGTATGGTAGTATCTCAGAACAACAGCACCATCGAGCCAACAAACTCCTTTGAGCCCATATGGCGATCAGTGGTGGTTATGTGGGTTGATAATATCAACTTGATATACAGCTCTGCTGATGATCAGCATATAAGAGCCAAGACCCGTGTCTCTGTAAAGGAAGATTATGAGGAAAAGTTAAATAGAAACTGGAAGAAACTGTTATGTTGGCTAGTCAGTCTGTTACCCCCACTGTGGGCATCTGTTAAAACTCCACTGTGCGTCAGAACAACCCAACACAAATGTTTCCATATGTTCCTAGCGCTGTTTGTTAAATGACATTCGTCAATTAAAACAATCACCAAAGATTGAATATTTGTTTTTGTCAACCAACAAATCAATGTTAAGTAGATTTACAGAAATATATCCAAAAGAATATAGATATAAAAGGAAGTAATGTCTTAGAAGGCACTTGAGACGAAACCTTTTTCTTGATCATATCAGGGTCCGTAGCCTGAGTAGGACAAAATAAATCTTAAGTGGTAATTGCTGATACGATTTGCCTGCAGCCATAGAGAGTGCGAGAATGAGAAATGGTACCTGGTATTGCAGACATTAGTAGTGTGTGTGGTGACATTAAACATGGGGCACTGCTACCTGTTGACACATTGTGCATTACCATCCCCTGCTTGAATTACATTCAAGACATTTTCTTTGCTCTGGCTGAATCTCCCCGTTCTCTCGCAATCTTTATTCATTCAAGGGAGAAAGATCTACAAGATGATGAAATGACACCGAAACAAAGACGCTAGTGAAGAATTAGTTCAAATGGGATTGTGCTTTTATCTTTAGCTCTTTCAATCCATTTTATACTGTTTATCCCCAAAGGACCTTCCAGAAGAGGACATGATCTGATATTTCTGAGCATTTCTATTGATTTGGTTGAGCGAGTAATCCAGTTAGTCCCAGCTGAAGGGAATGTGGTGTTTAATGGTGGCTGCAGATCTGTGAGTGGGTCGACCCTCATTACAATTGTTGGGCCAGTAGATAATTACAATTAGGGTGTCATGACTTAGTGGCTCACCTTGAACTTTGGACAAACTTTTCAGAAGTCTAGTGATTGCTTTGCTCTGATTTTTTGCCTTTCACCCTGCATTACAAAAAAACAAAACATGCAATTTCCTGCCAGCAGCGAAGCTCAAGGGAAGTCTGTCTGTCAGTCTTTTGGTGCAACACTTCATTCCAGAAGAGTATCTCCCAGGAACGCAGCCTACCTTAATGTTTGCCACATGATACACATGTTAGCATTGTTTTTGTGGGCATGCCAGCATGCTAACATTAGCATTTAGCTGAAATCCATTCTCAAATGTTTTCACTCCTGTGCGTGTGTCTGTTTGTGTGTTTGTGAACAGGATTATGGCAAAACTATAGGGCTGATATGCATGATATTGTACCCAGAGGTAGGTTTTTGACATTTCCTAGAAGTGATTACATGTCGGTAATGTAACGTGTTTCACAGAATTTTACATAAAATAAAAATAAGCCGTTTCAGAGTAGTGAGGTAATAATTTGGCTATTGTTGTCTATGTTTGATGCCTTTGATGTTCCTTTGGGGGGTGGAGCCTGGGTCTCGGTGGGTTGAACACAGACACTGAAATGGGAGGTGCAAGAGACAACGAGCCACAGAGTATTTGAGGAATACACAGAGAGTTTGTTGGGGTTGTCGGTAGATTTAGAGGCTGGCAGTAACTCAGACATAAATGGAGAAATCTGCATGGAGCTTTCCTACACCTAGCACTCACTCACTGTTGTGCCCTCCTCCAAGGCAAACAGTGAGTGAGTGGGTTTTTTTGGTTGTTGTGATAACTAATCATAGTCTAACTGAAATTCAATGATCTATATTTTGAATTTACTGTAATACATTACTTTATTGTTCACCTCATCATAAATAAGTATGCTTTTGAATGAACTATAAGACCGCTTTATGTTTTGCGGCAAAGAGTAACAGAAAGTGAGGCGTCAAAAACAGAAACGGGTTTGTGTGAGTATCTATATGAGTGGTGTGTTTATTACACCCAACATTTCCAGCATGGTGGCAGCACCCTCCCCTGAGAGCTGAGCTCGGCTAGAGGGAGAAAATCTGCCTCGCTAACTTTGCTATTGATATGTGGCTGCGATGAGACCCGAGACATTTTCTTATAAGCTCTAATAGGATCACAAGGTGGAATCTGTGAGCTGCAACAGGACAGACGTGCAATATCTCCAGTTTTGTTCCAAAGTTGAGTTTGCACAAAGAACGGTCTGTCAAGTGACATAACATTTAGTCATAACTTGAGTGTTATAACGTGTGAATTACAAAACAATGATAAAGTTCTAGCGACTTCCTCGTGTCATGTGTTAGAAATGTTTTATGGAGGATCTTTGGCAGGGCAGAAAGAGACAATGCTCAAAAGACACATTTACTCTTAAGACCACAAATAAAGCAATAATCTTCTGGGATAATCTGACGTGCCATCAGGCATACTGGTACCCCTAGATCACTGAATATGAAGCTTATTCACGCCACAACACCAACAACTATCAAAAGCAATCAATAATTGACAGATATTTAACATACTTGAAAATAGACTCACCAAAGTTGTTTCTCATCCGAAGATAAAGTCTGTCCTCCTTTCTTTCTTTTAAAAAATAGTTCAATAATGGGCTAGCCGAGAACACGAGTGGGTTTTAGTTATATTATAAGTTCCCTTTCCACTTGTATGTAGGCCAATTCTGACAGGCTGTCCAGTCTTTTTTCTCCTTTATTGAAAATGAATACAGGACGAGCCACGCCCGGCCTAGCTAGCATACCCTGCCAAGACAAAGCATAATAAAATGACAACTTTGTAATCTATTTGGCTAATATATATGACAATTAGAGAAGGCCTAGCTAACCCTGACAGACCGTAGCTGTATCATGCTATATTGGAGATTAAAGATGGTCATATATTTTGTGTGTCATATAGTAGTGAAGAAAAGGTACTCCTTTTTGAGTACGGTGGAATGGAATAATAAAGCGCCATGAAATGGAAATACACAAATCAGGGACTGAAAGCTGGATGTATGTACCGTACTTGAGAAAATGTTTTCACCGCTGGTAAACAAGAACGTTTTTTCTCTCGTGTTTAAAGTCAGCTGCATCATATACAAAGACATTCTGACAAAATATGCAGAGAAAGATGTGTTCCGTCATTCAAAGGTTCACCGGCTCCACTGAAGCTGGAATCACAGACGCTCACTGTTACTTAAGTCTCTATGTTTTTTTTCAATCATTCTGCCTCCATTTTCTCACATCTTCTCTACCTCCATATCAATCTTCCTCCTGTCTATCTTTGTTTTGGTAAAAGGAAAAGAACTAGGACAGAACCTCACAGTTTGCTTTTATCCCCCATGTCCTGCCAAATATTTGTTGGCTGGCGGAAAAGGAAAGCGAGCAGGCCCTCTGTTGTCTCTTTTGATTCTTTTCTTATTCAGCCTGTTTTTTACCTCAGGTATGTCAAAGCAGGTAGCGAGAATCTCCGTGATAAATCAATTCAAGTCAGACAAAACTGTAGGATGTTTTCTGCCCCCTTTGCTGAATGTTTCATCAGACGACAGCTTGTCTCATCCATGAAAGTTAAGCGCACACAGCGCAGGATGTACAGTAAATGAATGAACGCAGACCCAAAGAGGGATTATGAAATATGTAATCATATTAGAGTGCTTCATGCTCTTTTGTCTCAATGCATTCTAGCAGACAGCCATTACATTAAAACATTAAAGGCCAAATCCATACACGCAATTACATTTTTGTGCAGGTGAAGACACTGTGCTGTGAAAAAGTACACAGAGCAGAACACAAATGTTAAATTATGATTGTGTTTATTGGAACACAAAGACTATATATAAATGCCACCTGAGCTTATTTGAAATATTGTTTTCTTGAAAATCTAAACAAAAAAAGTAACAACCAAACAGCACTGAGGACCAGTTGCGACTGGAAAGAATTTGGCTCATGGATTTCACCAACAGGATTATGCTTGGATTTATTTCTGATTTTGTGGTTGGTGAACCACAAAATCAAAAATTGGTGAAAGATTGCCAAGCTGATGAGATGTTGATAGCTATGGTAGCTCATGCTTGGTGTGTGTACGTGAGGCGCATGCCTGTAATTGGCACAAAATCAGCCTTCGTAAGGCTGCTCGGCCAATCACCGATCACATCAAACTAGGCATCACCCGTAATTCCAAGATCACATGATCCCAAGTATTTGGCTCAAAAAGAATGGGGAAATAAAGTTTTGGAGTTGTCCCGTCAGAGTCCGGCCCTCAACCTCATGAGATGCTGTGGTAGGACTTGAAAATAGAAGTTAATGCTCAATGTGTGGCTGAAGTAAGGAAACTATACAACAAAGAGTGGGCTAAAATTCCACCACAGCAGCACCAGACACTGGTCTTCAGTTATCTGACTCTCACACAGGTGATTACAGTGTTGGTTAACCGTTCTTGCCTCATTACATAAGATTATATCTTAAAACTTCAGATTGTGTTCATTCAGGTTGCCTTTCTTTCTTGTTCAAGTTTAGTTGAATGTTCGACTCAGCTTAGTGCGAGACACGAAAACAGATAATAACAAGATGGGCTCCAGTATATTTTCACAGTGCCAAATTGTTTTCTGCTCTCACTTGATTCACAGACTACTTGTTCTTTCTTCAGGGGAGAAAGCAGGGCTCATGTATTACAAACTTTATCGCTGTCTCATATCTGAAGTTAAAACATTGTACAGATTTTGTTTTGTATTCGTTCAGTACTTCCTCATCTAATTTAGTCGGATTCCGTAAGACGGAGCTCCTCCTGATTAAGGATGTCATTTATCCTGTCCAATCCTTGTCCTTTGATCCGATGTGGCGATGTTTGAGGGGTGCAAGGAGTTGAAGGTGATCTTGCTATTTCCATGGTGTCTATTCAGTCAGTACAGGTGAGTCATTATGGAGGGGGAGGAGATGTAGTGCCCTCCTTCACCTTGAGACTCCTGCAGCAGTCACTAGTGGAGCTGTGGGGACAGACAGGCAAAACTGTCTGCAAGGTGATTGATGGTTGTATTTTGAGAATATTCCCAGCGGGGCATGCCTGAAGACGGGAGATTGGAGGGAGGATTCAAAAGAGTGTGTAGCAGTTGAGTATATTATGTATAGGGTGTATCGTCTGCAATGTACAATATTCTTAAACTGTATCCAAGAAAACTAAGATCAAATATTAGCTAAAACGGATTCTGTTTGATACATTTTCAAATGTAACTGAGCTTCATTCTGAAGAACACACCAATGGTGAAATAGCAGTAAACTCTCAGGCTAATTATGACACCAATGTTATCTTTAGCATTACTATTCTTTGTATATTTTATTTGATTACTCAGCATTTATTAATTTAATATCACTCTAAATTCATAATAAATGCTTAATCATTTGGTGAAGCAAAACAAAATCAGACAGAAAGCATTTCATGAAAAAGCAAATTGTCAATTTTAATTAGATTAGCTTAGCCCAACTTAGCTGGGGGGTTTATAGTTATAATCAGATTAATTGTTTAGTAAGTCCTCAAGTGCTGTAATATGCCAAGATAAAACCTACTTATTGAATAGAACTTTCTTAATTACCACGGTTAAGGCCTCGTCCTCAGTGGGCCCTTTGACCAGTGGTGTCCACCAGGGCTCCATACTTGGCCCCTTACTTGTAAGCATACAGTATACCTGATGACACTGGGTCATATTATAAACAGGTTCAGTCAAGTGCCTGACTTTTTTTAAGAACAAATAGTGACTCAAAATGTGCTCAACCTTAAGGCTGAGCAGGACATTAGAAGGTTAACGAGTCGTATTCTGTTGATCAAACTATTGTGATGCTGTTTTTTAAAACAGCATCTCTTTATCGCTGAAAACACTCAAAAACAGTCACCTAATTGGGAAAGTGAGTTGCTTAGGCGAAGGTTTTACGCTTTGTGTGTTATGTCTAGTTTACATATGTTTCTGCTTGGTAGGACTGACACTAATTAACTTTAATGCTTATTTCTATGTGCTTAACAACATGCAGGAAGCGATTACAAAACATACTAATTTGCATAATGGTCGCATTGAACAGCTAACAAAAGCGTCTCACAAAGTTGGGCTCTTTCTCTTCTCCAATCCTGACCCAGTTTTGATAACAAGGTTCGTCAGCAACGTTTTAAATGGAAAGTAGAAGATGACAAAAATACATATGGGTTTGTTTTGTTTATTTTTCAGTTTTTTTGTGAAGCAGTTGGGTATTTTTCGCACAGAGCTAGACAAATATAGCAGAAGTTTGGTGGCGAAAGAGGATAAAATAAGGGACTGCTCACAATTCCGTATGTCTCCCTCTGCTCCTGGAATGTTGTGATAAGCTACACGTTTGACTTGTTTTTTCTCTCATATTTATTCCAGATCTTAACAATTGTCTGCTTGCTGTGAGGTAGAGACCCCTGGGACTTAGAGGGAATGTAAGGACATGCATTTCTCCACAGCAAAGATGCATTTAACAAGTAGTGGAAAGCAGGAGCGCATTGAGTCGTAGCATAATACACCGGAAGAGAACAAGAAAGTGTCGCAATTATCTGATCTTTTCAGAAAATAATTGACTTTGCTCGCGACAGTGGAGATGTTTTGTTTTGTTTATCAACTTCTAAAAGACTGATGCCGGAATCGTTCCCTAATGAGTAAAATACACTTGTGGTTCATGAACATTTGAAGATGTGTCAGTAAATCTGTGGAGATCCTTCTAGGTCACAAGTTGTCAAATACATGACTTGCAAAAAATATTTTCACGGAATGGGTTTCAGTAAATACTTATTTAAGCTATCTGCCTTTTTTCATTTAGTTTTAGAACTGAATGTGTGTTTTCCCATTTTCAGTCAATAATGTAGGACTCATGTGTCAAAACTCGATGCCCACAGGCGAATCCTGCCCAACTCCTCAGTTAATGTAGCATGCAAGGGTTTAAAAATGATGAAATTAATATGAAAAAATACTTTTCTTGCTGTTATTGTGTACTACGTTTTACACAATATATGTAGCCGGTATACATCATTTCAGTATCGTATATTATATTTATATCGTATACTGTATTTTGATGTGGTAGGCAAATAGATGGCTAAAAAAAATGAAATGTAGATGAAGGGCTATTTAATGAAGGATGGAATAGCAAATATGTACACTGATCAGCCATAGCATTATAAACAATAATGAATAACATTGATTATCTTGTTCCAGCGGTACTTGTCGGATGGTGGGATTTATTAGGCAGCAAGTGAGCGTTTATTCCTCAAAGTCGATGTGTTTGTAGCAAAGAGATCTCTTCTAAACAAACTTTCAATAGTTTCATGTGTTCTGTGTATTACGAGGCCCCTAAAAATGAACGTGAAGTTACATTCTATTTACCTTTGCTGCTGTATTACTGGTCACATTATTGCCACCTGTAGATCAGTGCAGTGTGTGAATCTATGAGCAGAGCTCTGCATCTACTCACCCGTGTTTTTGTGCATATGGTGCTTATATGCATTCACAAGTACGAACCAAAGTACATTTGATTCCAGCCCTTTGGATGTGACTCCCATATAAAATAAGCGTGCCCTGCTTGTCTAGCCTCTGTCTTTTAAATAAAATTTTACTCCCGAACCCACCTCCTCCCTCTTTTTCACTTGCAAATTTTCCCAATTTGCAAGTGAGATTTTTTTTCTGTTGCAAATTACATTTTATCCATCAACATGCTCAGCAAGGCTCTGCGGCTGACAGGACCGGTTAGCTCACAATGCACTCTGCGTCCTTTCTGCATTCAACTTTGTTGATTGTGCAAGGCAGGATAGTTCTTATCAGCACACAAACGAAGTAGAGAGGGAGCTGAGTTTATAAAGCAGCTCTTATACTGGTTGATGAACTATTGAGTTTTGAGCAGCACTTCCAGGTCCTCTGAAAATGTCAGTGTTAATACAAGTGGTATACTTTGCTCAGTTTTCATTGTTATACGTTGGAGAAAAATTGGCTGAAGACTCAAAGAGAGCACCATAAGAGAATTTGTTGCGTTTACTTTCTGTACGGTTGTGATTGTCCAATGCATCATAAAGTTGGTGGATGTTTTCACCAGTAAATAGTTCTGCTGGTCTTCACAGTGGACCTTGAAACTTGGATAATTTTAAACTAAATGGCTAAATCTTTCTGCAAACACCACTGTTCATCCCTCTGGGGAGAACTCGTGCATTTCTGAAGAAAAAAGAAGTATCTATTAACCTTTTGTGGCTCCAGAGTGACCCGTGTGAAGTCTTATACATTTCCTCCGGAGGTTTCCAATTTGAAAATCACAATATGTGAAATAAGGCCAAGCGTGGCTGGGCTCAGCCTTGTAATTAGCGAGGAGATTTCCAAAGGGATCTTGGAGTGGAGTCCCTGCTCTTTCGCAATTAAATGAGCCAGTTGAGATGTTGAGATGGTTTGGTTTCTGACTAGGATGCCCCGAGGGGACCTCCTTATGGAGGTTTTCCTGGGATTTCCAACTGGGAGGAGACCCAAGGGAAGATTCAGAACTCGCTTGAGGATTACATAGTGCCAAAGAGAGGGAGAGGGTGAAGGATTGTGAGGGAGAGGGCAAGAAAACGGACATGGGAAAAGGGGGAGATGCTGAAGGACTGGGAGTGTGAGAGAGGGGGAGAGAAAGAGTGAGTGAAAAGGGGGTGGGGGGTGGGAAGGGACACAAACATGCAAAGAAACAGCAATTATATCAGCTATTATAATCCTCTTTCTTCCGCCTCTCCGGGGTCGGCAGCAAGGATCCCAGGATGATAATTACAATAATGATTGTATGATAACATTTAGTCATCATGTTGTTATCAGTGAGCGTCAAGCAGGTCCGCAGCAGAAGATCCAGCCACCATCCACACGATCCTGCAGGGGCAAAAAGCACAAAGACTCAAGGGTAGAAGTCAAGTTATTTTTTTTGAAGGAGAAGAAGTCAAGTTAGTAACATGTGAACATTCAGTAAGATGCATTAAAGTGAGGTGAGGTGTGAGTAGGTGTGAACGTTAGCGTGAAAGGTTGATTTTCTCTCTCTATTTGTCTTTTCTTTCTATATCCCAGTCCTATAATAAATTGGTTAACTCTCGGTCAGCCTGGATAGCCCCCACACACAACCAAGCAAAGGAGAAGGATTTAAAGAAAGAAAAGAAGAAAGGGACGGATGGAAGTTTGAAAATAAAAGAATGGAGTATTGGAGTTAGAGAGTGAGCTTTCCAACGTATTTATACAACGAACTCTGTGCCAGATAAGTAGCTGGAGGCTGTGTCAGCCATTTCTAGCAGAACACGACCAAATCTCTAAGACAACGTTTGCAATTCCAAAGGATTTGTGAGTAACTTTCATCGGGGCATGGCTTGGACCCAGGTACAGACACAAGACAGTAAATATTGAAAACACTAGGAAACAACAAAAAGGCTAGGATTAGTGATAGAGAGAACATCAAACAACAAACTGGCACAGAAGGAAAGGTGAGGACAGAATACAAACACTGATGTAACGAGCAATGAGACACAGCTGGAGGGAAAACACAGGGGAACCTAATGAACAATCACAGAATCACAGGACAGACACAGGTGAACCTAATGAACAATCACAGAATCACAGGACAGACACAGGTGACCCTAATGAACAATGACAGAATCACAGGACAGACACAGGTGAACCTAATGAACAATCACAGAATCACAGGACAGACACAGGTGACCCTAATGAACAATGACAGAATCACAGGACAGACACAGGTGAACCTAATGAACAATCACAGACTCACAGGACAGACACAGGTGAACCTAATGAACAATCACAGAATCACAGGACAGACACAGGTGAACCTAATGAACAATCACAGAATCACAGGACAGACACAGGTGACCCTAATGAACAATCACAGAATCACAGGACAGACACAGGTGACCCTAATGAACAATGACAGAATCACAGGACTGACAAAGGTGAACCTAATGAACAATCTCAGAATCACAGGACAGACACAGGTGAACCTAATGAACAATCACAGAATCACAGGACAGACACAGGTGACCCTAATGAACTATCACAGAATCACAGGACAGACACAGAGAGGGAAAAGGGACACAAGGGAAACACACAAAGACTACCTAAGAAGGACTGAGGAAATGAAGAACAATAAACAGATAAACACAATAAAAAGGCAACACAAAGGAATCATGACAAGAAATGTAAAACTAACTAAACAACATACATAACACTTTCAAAATAAAACAGGAACACGGACAAAAATGACAAACCTTCACAATAAAATAATACTACATAAACCCAAAGTCATGACAGTGTTAACTCGTCATGTGACACTACCAACTTAAATATATTGAAGTTCATTATCATAAACAGAACATACACAATCTGAAATAGTTTGGAAGTTATTGTGGTATAACTCCAACTAGCTGTTTAATATGGTTGTGCTGAATAAGTTATTAATTTGTACTTCAAAATTGTTGCATAATATCATGTTACTAATATGAATGGTAGCTAGTTAATGGTAAATATATGTCCTTAACCCTTTAATCCCTCTCTATTGCTTACCCTCCCCCTTGCTAAACAGTAAGGGGCCATGGAAGGAGGCATTAGCCCTGGCTATTAAGAAAGTCCCATTTGATAAATTTTTTTTGACATGTTAAAGCATGTGACGACTTGCTAAACAGAAAAATTTAACTTGCTACAACCAAAAAAATTGCAAATAATAAGGGTCAGATAGTTCTTCTAAAAATATGCTTTACCAAAATGTCCAGGTAATCTAGTTAAAGTAAACTATTTTACATCAAATACCAAATTTCACCATGAAATCATTTTTAAATAAGACTGATTTTCTTTTTACTGTTCAAAAAGCGGCTTGATCAAATGATGTATCAATTTATAGTCAATTTAGAGCGTGTGCGATATTGAATCAATAAATAGATGAAATATGCAAAGAAATATTTTTTGTTGATGCAGATATTAAAGGGTTAATTTAAAGGGTTACCGTTAAGCTTAATGTATTTTTGAAAGAAATATCACATGGAAAGAATGGGCTTCGCTGCAGAACACTTTTCCCAATGGACACTTTACTCACAGTGACCAGCAAAAACTTTGATTAATCTGGCGTGGGAAGTTTTTTTTGTAATAAATTTGTTCGCTTGCTTTATTCAGAGGTACCATGATAAATGAAACCCAGTGCTTTGTAGCCAGCATGAAAGGACTTAAAATCTGAGTGACTGTAAAAAGTTCCAGCACTAAAATGGATTTCGGTTCAGCCGGTTTGCTCCTGAAAAGATGGAATAAAAGACAGAATGGCATAAAATAACAGGAAATGGGCAAATCCCTCCAGTTCATGCGGGCTATGTGGTTTGGCCACCCCCAAACCGACTTGGAAAAAGCAAAACCAGCGGGAAAGCTGTTGAACTGGGAACTGACATTTGTTTGTGAAACTACATGTAAGAAATCTAGACAATGGACACTTTTGGAGGAACGTGGTTGAGATGAAAACAGAGGAGAAGAAAAGGGGGGAATACAGTGAGGAAGGGAAACGGAGATGTTGTGTGGATTGCCGTAAGGGAGAAAATGAGGCAAAGATGCAGGGATGCCTCCTGCTGGTATCAAGTGGCGCTCCAGGAGGGATGCTGTGGTATGAGAAAAGATCACAAACATTTTCCTCCTCACTTCAGGTCCCCATCATGGGAGCTCCTCCCTAAAAACTTCACACCAGCTTGACATTTCCTTCCTGGAAGCAGGCAGCATGGCAGCGATAAGCAGTGCTGGCTTTATATGGCCCACACACACACACACACACACACACACACACACACACACTCACACACACTCAGTCTCTCACCTTGTCCCAGGGAGTCAGCACTCCATTGCAGGCTGCTGACAGAAACCTTATATACAGCACTAAGTGGAGCCAAACAAGAGTGAGCAAATAGACCTACCTCCTAAATTCAGCATTTATGAATACATTATTCAGTGAAAGTCTCGGCACTCCTGTGTGTGTGCGTGTGATTATGTGCGTGTGTGTGCGTGTGCGTGTAATTATGTGCGTGTGTGTGCGTGTGATTATGTGTCTATGATTTTAAAGCCAGTCTTTAACTTGTGCTGAATAGCAACTACATAAAATGACTAATTGTAGAACAGTAAGAGTATCTTTGACGATACAGTCATCAAGTTCAGAAATAGATTGAGGAAACTCCAGCGCAAAGCAGTTAACGCTCACAAGCAAGCTGCTGCAGACGTGTTCAACATTTGCAATCATCGTTTTTTTTTGGAGTGCACTCATGTATGGATATCTCTGGAAAAGACAGACAACGCTTCATCAGGGTGCAATGTTAGTGCACTCCCAGATTTTACTATTCCATTGGATGAGCGCAATGTTGTCATGACTGACAAAAAGGATTGGCGTGAGTACCGTAAGAAACTAAGGGCCAAGATGTAATCATCCAAAATTATTCTGCAGTGTTGTGTGTAGTTAGGTCGGTGGAGTCCGTCCTCCTAGCCTCGCCGCTCTGGAATGACACACATTTCTGGCTGGATGGAATACCGCTGATCTACCCGCTAGTTCTTTGATCTCCTCGATCAGCGTGTGTGCATACGAGAGGGTTAATGCGTGTGTGTAAAGTAAGTGACATAAAGTGTGTGCATCTGCATTTGTGTCTGGCGCCCAGTAAAGGTGAGAAGATGAAACACTCTCTTTCATATTTAATTAGTGGAGATGGGGCTAAGGAATGTTACCGTGTTCACAGGAGGTATTCCCGTGGGCTGTCGATCTGCTCGCAGCCCTCTGTTATGTCACTCACAGCTTTGTGTGCGTGTTTGTGTGTACCTGTCTGTGTGTGTGTGTGGTAGTGGTAAGTATGCATTTAAGTGAGTATGCAGGGAGAAAACAGTGTGTCCTACTAAAAGTTTAATCATTTGTTTTGAGGGGATGGGGGCAGGGGTTCAGAGAAGCGTATGCCAGCAGCAGGAGCTCTGCACCAGCATTGTTTTGATATTCCTGCTCTCTGTGGTTTGACCGGGAGACTTTCAGAGAAATCCATGGAGTCTGTTAACTAGGCCAAGCAGGAATACTAATAAATGCATCACAATGGCCGTCATCTTGGCGTTTCTCACAAAGCCGTGCCCTCTACTAGACCGCAGGGTCTTCGGTAGCCTTCAACATTCTCTCAGGTTGCTTCGCCGCGCTCATCCTGATCAATATTTTTTTGTCACTCATCAAAGCTGATCTGCGTCTAAGCTGCGCCGCACTGGAACGCACAGTCCCTGACCTCCATGTTAAATACAGCTGATATTCTACCTTAGCTTTTTTTCGCTCTGTGAACCCAACAGAAATGCCATCCTATTATTCAGAAAGAGAAGAGGGTCCATCCGGGAATATGCTTTAAATGCTAATTGCTGATATCCTAGAAAGCAAAGAGGATCTCCATCTGGAGGGGAGCTGTGTTCTTGGAGTGAGTCCTGTGGGCAAAGGAAACAGGAGATGGCGACTTTGAAAATCCTTTCCAGCATGACAATTAATGCCAGCAGGAAGATCAGCTTTGATCAGTGGGAACAAAGGTAGTTCCCGATGTTCAGTTGTGGCGTCTATATATAGAAAGTAGGCGACAGAGCAGAATTATCTGTGACTGAACAGACTTTTGGAACGTCAGATGTCACTGGTGCTTTGATAGTTTAAAGGCAACGTAAGAAAGGCCCCGTTTATTGTATACAGGCAGATGTGGTCTGCAGGTAAAACATTTTGACACAGGCGTAAATAACTATTGAATGGATTGCAGTGAACCTTTGCACAGACATTCTTCCGCACCTGAGGACGAAGGTTAGGTAATGTGTCGAGTCAGTGATTTTTCTTCGAGCACCACAAATAATTGACCCTTTAATTTCCTCATCAAGAAAGATTGTTGAAGAAAAAATTGTTTCTTTGGGATTTTAATTCTTTGGGGCATTAATTGATTTAATATCTTAGACAGACTAAATTAACCATAAAATGTTTGATTCATGATGCATTTTTTTAAACAACGAAAAACCAATCGGTCTCATTAAAGTATTTTCATAATGAAATCTTGTATGTTTTGTAAAAGTTCATTTAAATTAGATAAGGTCATCATTTTTAATAAAGCAGGTTTTCAGAAATCTATTTGGCTAATAATTCCACAACTCTGTGAATTCATCAAATGCTGTGATATGCCAAAAGAAAACCTGCTTATTGAATAGAACTTTCTCAATTAGCAATGATCATTACTGATGGTTAATGCCTCCTCCACTCTGGCCCATTTGAAATGTGTTGTCCCCCAGGGCTCTATCCTTGACCCCTTACTCACTAGTATACACATGCTGCCACTGGCTTATATTATAAACAGGTTCAGTCACATTGTTCAATAAGACATAGTGACTCAGAAATGTTTTCAACCAAATGTTGAGAAGGACATTAAAAGGGTAAAACACATAAAAGGATGAAACACATAAAAATACAACTCATTTTTTTACTCACGAGTTTTTGTGGTCTGTGAACTGTCTGATATTTTTCATGTAACGCTAATCGTTAATAAGATTCAGTCAGCTGTGAAATTATTTAGTCAAGCTTTTCACCAATGTACATATGTAAGAGTTATACTGTGCACCAGCCTCTGAGACTGTTTGTTTTTGTTGTTAATCTATGCAAAGTTCCGACATCAACACTCAATATTTACAGCCTAGAAAAGATGCATAGCATAAATATTTTACTGATGAAAGTTCAGCCACTAGATCTATCAGTATGTGGTGTTGTTTTGTAACTTTTACTTGGAGTGGGAAGCATTTGATGCACAGCTTGTGACAAGTTTCTGGGAGAACACACATTAATGTTTGTATCTCATGTCTCGCCGCCATCCAGTTCTTCGGAAAGATGTGATTTCAGAATATCTACCCCTATCAGAACATGAGGGCCTCTCAGAAAGAAGAGCAATCCCTCCTGTCAACATGAAGTCGCGCCATCGAATCCTGCTCAGTTCCAGCTGTAAAATGACTCTGTAGAGAAATTCTGTCAAATGTTTTCACGCGAGATGAATTGGCTGTCGCAAATTCATTTAATGAATGAACCCGTTGTTGTTTTCAAAACATTTATTACAGAGCTGAAGGTGTCAGTTTGGGAAAACTAATTTCAGAACAGCGAACCAATTAATCAGCGAGATGTGTGAGGTTCTCTGTGTAGTTTGAAGGGACTTGGGGCCTAAAATAGCATCGTAACCAATAAATAACCTCTCAGCTTTCACTCGAGACAATGTCACTAACCTCCCAGACATAATGGGTGTCATCTTTAATCTTCGTGACCCTTCGTCATCTCCTTGAATGTCATTACAGCATCATTATAACCAATTAATAACAGGAAATGGTAGTTATAATTTGTTTTAATTAGATGTTGTTGTCTTTACAACATCAAATCTCAAAAAAATGTGGATTTCGGGATAAGGAAGAGTTCAGTAAATTTTGAGGCAGATCTGGTTACGGGTGCAGATTCCACATCAGTTTTTCACTTCAACATTGTGGGTCAATGAGAAAGATCTTAACTAGGTGAATGGAGAAGGTTTCATATTTAAAGACAGGCTAAGCCTGCAGGTGTGACGCATCGATCAGATGGATGAGGCCGCTTGAATGGGTGCAGCGATTTCAGCTGTTGCCGCATACTATGAAGCAGGTCATTGAGAATGAGTCTGTCTGAAAGCTGAGGATAACAGAGTGGTATGAGCCGGAACTGTGAGTGTGCAAGAAGATAATCCTTCTGAGTGAATCTTTGACAGATCTCAATTAGTTAGCACTAGAAGTATGTCTCTAAGCTCGAGTAATTAGGTTGTATTACTTAAGACCAATTTACCAACATAACTGTGCCGTGTCTGCAAAGTTAAGCGAACAAGAGAAAACATGTACTGTATAAAACATAAAAACAGAATAATTACCAACAGTAAGAAGATGTTGGTTCCCCGGAAGATTAATAAGTTGGTGTTTGTTTATTGAGTAAACCCTTATAAGCCCTTCATTATTTATTCTTTCTTTTTACTTTCCAGAGCTTCCATACGGCTGGGAGAAAATCGATGACCCCATTTATGGCAGCTACTACGTCGAGTAAGTCGGGTCCATCTTTAATATGTAATGGCTTTGCCTTTGATTTCCAGTGAAGCCCGTCGGTGCTGTATTAATCATATTTATTAGGATCAGACTGGCGCTGCAGCCATGAAGCAGTGCAGCAGGAAGCCAGCTGACGGCTCACTGTGTGTTCGCAGGGGGACGTTTATTTATCAGTGTGTGCTTATCCATATTTCTCCATTAGACTTCTGCCTGGAAAAGTCTTCTGCATCTACATTTGTAGATTAACTTGTAAGCAGAGATCAGTGTGCGTATTCATCCTTATCCGCCGCGGCAGTCTCGTCTGTCCTCTATTGAACTGTGTCTCCCCTCTCTGTGCAGAGATGTCATTTCTCTGGCTGGATGCTCTCCACTCCTGGGCCAAACTCTTATTTTTAGAAAGGCAGGGGCAGTCATTTGGCTTTGCTTATGGAAATCTTGTGAATAAAACTGGGTTGCCTCATGTACAGCACCCCCCCCTGGAGTCGCCCCTATGGTTGTGCTGCGCTTGTCATGTAAATATCATGAAAGAAGTCTCCTGACCTCGGGATTATGTAACTATTTAAAAATACAGTCAAGTTTTCAGTAATTAGCCGCGTGATCCTGGGGTGTTCATTAAAAAACAATGAGAAAGATCTTTCATATGCAAGCACAATGCCGCCTGAAAGGCTGAGTTTAGAATCTACTGACTAATTATTTCATATTAGTGTTATTAATCATTAAATTACCGTGATTATATTCTCCCTTCCAAAATAAAGGTCTGGTGTGGGATGCTTATGTGGGTTTCCTCCTCATCACTGATTCATATAATTCAGCTTTGCGAAAAGATGAATGGCCGTAGGAAAGACCAGAGTCGGGCCTTTCTTCTTTCATACTCCGCAAAGATGTTCTGCAGCTCTGTTACATAATCAGGGGTACCGGCCATTTAAATGATCATCATATCATATCAAGGACAGGACTTGCCAGGGGTTTTATGTCTGATCTCTACTGAGAGAAGTTTCCGCAAGATAGTGGGAAATCTAAAAACATCCTTTTTTTTCTATGATTATAGCCATATAAATAGAAGGACCCAGTTTGAAAACCCAGTCCTGGAGGCTAAACGGAGACTCCAGCAGCAGCAGCAGCAGATGCAGAGCCAGGGTCTGTCCTCGCTGCCCCTCCCCACCATCTACAGAGGTAAGACCATAATGTTGATGTCTTTTAAAGTTCATACCCATTTATTTACCATCATAATACATATGATACATAAGGTCTGCACGTTTGTAGAGAATACAGTATATTCAATTTACAGTTTCCTGCTGAAAACTGTATGCATGTATAACTAGAGCTATATCGACCTTATGAAACACTGGATGTAAATAGTTAATTATGGAGTTTTATCATGAAAATTAAGCTTGAAACCTATTTATCATAACTCCTTGGAGGTCTCAAATTGGAAGGTCTCAGAGGTCAATCAGTGAAATCAGGTATCGGTAACTAACCGCAACTGTGAATCTTCACCATGGTCATAAATAGATCACATAGAAAAATATGCTAAAATGCATCCGCTTCAAAACAGAAAAACCTTGAATAAAGTAAAGTCAGTGACCAGCATTAATAAAATCGACGGTGATGGTTAATTCTCTCTGTATAGATACATACGGGTTGTGTTTCGTGTCATGCATATAAAGCTAGAGGCTATAAAGAGAAAACACAAACCCATGTAAACCAGAATATGAATGGAAATGTATGGAAACAATCAAAAAATACAATGTTGCGAATGTCATGCTGATCGCTAAATTCATATTCAGTGACAAAACGCTGTAGAAATCTGAATTAATGTTAAATATGACCTACTCATTGACGTCAAAAGGCTTGAGGTGAAAGAATGATCGGGTTCAAAATCGCAGCTTTGAAGCGGTGAATCATGGAGGACAGAAATATTGTGGGAGTCGGACGCTGATCAGAATAGTTTGACCAAAACACTCTCCACCCGTATCGTGTTTGATTCCTCTGCTTCAGGTGAAACCTGATGTACAGGTGTTGCTTGGAATGCCTTAACCCACAGAGGAGAGTTGTTTCAACCCATCATCATAGCTCATTTAGCTCATTAGGAACAGGACGATTGCTATATTGATCGAATGGCATTCATTAAAAACACTCAGAGGAAGGTTGTTACTCTGGTGAGGCTGGACAATTAGCACTCATGTGGCTTCAAATGAGATTCACTGTTTTGTTTGATGAATGGTTTGTTGCTACCTGATTACAGCGCTAACTCTCCAGCAGCCGTAGCGGTAGGATGTACTCCATGAAACAAACTGTCTGGACTGTTGAAGTGGAGGTTTGTCTTTAGTAAAGCTGTAGACTTCCAATGAGGCTCTCTCTCCCCGACCCCCCAATCCTCATTCCTTCTCCTATTCCCTCCAATCTTCAATGCCAGTGGAGGATGCCAGTCCCTGTGCCACCCTCTCCAGATCCCCCCTCATTCAGGTCAGTCCGGTGCCTGAGCGCAGCCACAGTCTCGGCGACCTCTCGCACTCGTCAACTCTGGGCTGGAGAGGGACGGCATATACCCCATCCTCTTCTGCCGATGTCTCCCCGCTCCGCCGCGTTCTGACTCGGCGGATGAATATGTATCCAAACCATGAGCACCAGCAGCAGCCGCACCACACCTGCACTGTAGTGCTAGAACAGCCTGTCTGTAGCCCCCTCTGTCTGTGGCACTTTGTCAGTAAGTACGCCAAGAGAGAAGCTGAGGAGGCCGACTGTTGTTCTCATGGCTGCCTGCACCCGTTTGACTCGCTGTAAGCATGCTAGCAAGCTTTCCCCGTGAGGTAGTTGACAAATTTGACATGTCTTATCAGCTGGTTTAAGCAGGCAGGAGAGTGTAATCCTTAAGTCTGTCTAGACCAGGGATGACAAACCGTGAGTGTAAACTAGCGCTTAAGCCATTTCCCTCAGAACGAAACGATTGGAGAACAGGCTAACTGTGACCAAGCTCGTTGGCTGAGACCCTCTCATTCCTGCACACAGCGTCCCTCCTCCAGAAATCTCCCGACTCTCCTTCCTTCACAAATCTCACAGTTCCCCCTTCCTCAGTCCTTTCTTAACCCTCTCAAACATCTTCTCTTGGAGCTCATCCCTGATTGTCAGCATATCGGCTGGTGAACTTTGCTGCTTCCTTTTAGCCTTAGCATGGGACTGAAAAGACACGCACCAGCGATTCTCTCGCCACCCCTTCTGCCCACCATATCCCAGCATGGGAAGAGAGGATCAGATCTAAGTTTATTACATTTGGATGTACAAAGAGAGGTTTTACATTTGCATCTTTGCACGAGAGCCAAACTCTTTGAACCCCACTTGAACCACTTCTCTCCAAATTGGCTGATTTGCAGCTAAGATACCCTATCAGTTTTCCTGCGGTTACACCTACTGTATGTCTTTCTGGATACGCTTAACCCAAGCCCCACCCTCTGAGCACACCCTCACCCTGCTTTGAGGCCCTTTCTTCTTTGCTCCCTAAGATACATTTGTACATGATTAATTTGTGTGTTTATATTTCCTTTATAGAGAAGCCGCTGTTCACGCGGGACCCTACTCAGCTGAAAGGCAGTTTTTTGTCCACGTCACTCCAAAAGAGCAAGATGGGCTTCGGCTTCACTATTATCGGAGGCGACGAGCCTGACGAATTCCTCCAGGTCAAGAGCGTTATCCCGGACGGACCTGCCGCAGCTGACGGAAAGATGGCCACAGGTAAGCCTCAGGCAAGGCTGAAACACGACCTGAGACAACAACAGAACAGTTATTTATATTTATTCAAACAGAAACTCTTTAGTTATCTCTTGATACAAGAGAACAAACATGTAGCCGGACCAGGCATGCAAGGAACCTGTGCTTATTTTATACTGATAGCATTCCAAAGTTTCGCTAGTAAATGGACAGACATTTACTTGCAGTGTCTGTCCATTTACTAGAGTTTATCAAAATAGGGGGCGAAGCAAGGTCAGGGCCAACATTGTGTCAGTTTCAACTTTGCAATTCATGCCAGTCTACACATGGTCACACAAATATGTCCCCAGAATGCAGTTCACCTGGTGACGTAAGGCAGTGCAGGTTCAAACTCAAATGTGCTTATTTACTACGTGTGTGCATGCGTGTGTGTGCATCTGTGTCAGCAGTTACAAGTTTGTAAACTAACCCTGTACAGTTTGTGCGCACACATGTGTGCACCAACAGAGTTTTATCCTTCCATTAATCTTAACAGGGACTTTATGAGCCCTATAACTCCGGCCTGTGGCCCTCATGGGGGTGGAATAGGACACCTGTACACACAAACACACAAACACACACACGCACAGGGGGGAATAGAGCAAGTTTGTCAGCTCGCTCAGTATGCAATGATGTTCCTGGTTTAATACAACCTGGAGCTAATGTTCACCTTATGGAGGTCATTTATTTAAAAAAGGCTTGATAGGGAGTTTTCTCTGCACTGAGGCTAGTATCAGTGTTATAATAATATTATAATAAAACTTGGCCTGACAATACTGTACTTAAATCATTTGTCTCCTCATCCCCTCCTCTCTCTTAATTAAAAAAAATATGCAAAATATCCCACACCCAGTATTCTCCTCTACACAACTTAGCTCCATCAGCTCATCTCCATCTCCATCTTATTGTTTTACCGCTAAGTTCACCCTGCCTCACCAGACTTTGTGGCCTATTTAACATAGCTAGCACAGGAGGGAAGCCCAGTCCTGCTGAGGTGTGAAACTCCTTATTCCAGATATATCATTTGTGCTGCTTCTTCATGACCCCTCCATGCCGTCTCCACTACATGAAAACCCAGTTGGATCATTTCTTTGAGAACTTTTCGTTTAATATTCTATTTATTACTTTCTATGCCGAATACGTAGTTATTCCGTTTTTGTACTCCTTTCTTTGGGTCCGTATAAAGAAATGTAGTGGGCATAGCTATGAGTTGCTTCAGCTTGAAGTGGAGAGCGGCTTAGTTTTTATGCTGGAGGCAGCATTTAATGCAAATTCACATGGTTCTTGCCGGCAGAGTATGTTTTAAACTTGGGAGTCTGACAGCTGCAACTCAATCATCGACAGAGTCTTCAGATTCTTTGAGGTTAGCTGATGCTAAAAAATATGCTTTTTCTGCCTTTAAGCCTATTTTTCTTTCAGACAGACCTTTTATGTCCATCCTCCAACTGCCATTTTCGCAAGCTAATGTGAGGCGTGAGAGGTTCTGTTTTTAGCTAATAGTATCGTAAACACTTCAAGATGTTGCGCTAAAAGACAGAAATGAGTTAGTCTTAGACTTATATGGAATAAGTTTTAAAGTGGTTTTATTTCTGATGTAGCCCTTGTTTGACTGCTCAGCTAACATGCTAGTTTCTATTTTTACACTGTTATGTTTTCATGATAACTTCCAGTTTAAAAAGCTTTTCAGATACTTTTCAGATGTGTTTGACAAAATATCTCAAATAAGGCTGGAAAGGATTGATGAAGTCAGGATTAATCTCATGTGTTATTCAGTAGGAGTAGAAGAAGTAGTAAAAGAAGAAGTATAGCAACATGAATAAATGGGCTAATCTGGATTATTTTTTTTGTTTGAAAAAACACAACAGCAAATGCATATTTTAATACATATTTACATTGATTACTATCATCTTAATGTATTTCACAAATACACAGAAAACCTCAATCAGCTGACTTCAAACAACCCCCCTCCCCCCAAGAAACCCATAATATCCAAAACTAATGGACTGATCTCATGATATCCTCCTTACCCTTAAAAAAGAAAACTTGGTTATTGTTTTTGGAAAAGTAAAGTAGTTAGTTAGGAATGCCAGCGAGTGATCCATAATAAGCAGATAAGATAAGCAGTAACAATAAATAAATAATAAAAAACCACACCCTACGCTTCTGCTGTTGTGTTTTTGTTTTTGGAAGGCTAAAATAAAACTGCTCCCACCAAACTATATCAAACATTACTTTTAACGAAGCCCCCTGCCTTCTACTTCAACAAATCCACAGCTTGGGCCGTTAAATCATAGACTCATTAAAACTGCTTCGAAGGTTCGTCTGCAAAATCTTCAGCCATGATTCAGATTTACTCTGGCTATTATTCAGTTTGGGCTACATCTCACCCTATTTAACCTGATGCTCACTGTAGAGTGTTTCTGGAACGAGCGCCTGCACCCTCCGAAAGTTCTAAAGGACTCTGTTCTCTTGACCTTGTCTCGGCAGGGCGACAGACCTCTCTTTAAGTTGACTGACTCTTGAAGACACTATCAGCTAGAGAGGAATATGTTATGAACAAAATGCAAGGATAGAACATTGGAAGACGGAGTGACAGCATGAGCGATCCCAGTGAGTCCTGTGTTTATCGTTAAGGTCAATGTGATGTAGATTTAGACCTAGAGCAGAATAGCCTTCATAACTGATGAAGGCTATTTGGTGACCATGAGCATGTTTGTAACCCAAATCTGTTGATGTTTCTCTATATTTCACCTGTAGTTTAAATCTTTTTAACACTGGTAACTCATTTTCAACGTTCAGAAGATGAATCTGGAGGATTTTGGTATTTCCCCTGTACAGTAAAATAACCGATACAGCTGTTGGTTCGTTCCGTGGTGCATGAATACGTGGAAAACCGACGTTGAAGCTACTGAAGAATTAATGCAAAAAAAACATAAATGTCCTGATGACCCACAAAAAACCCAAATAACAACATTACACAGTCAGAAAAGATATAAAACTAAAATCCGAGACTACTAAACACTATCTAAACAAATTATCAAATAAAACATCATGAAACTAACCTTTTGGGGCCAAATGTTTGTTTTGATGGTGCAGGGGAGGAGGCAGTGTTTAATTCAGGATCAGGTACAGGGAGGGATGGGAGCGACTGTCCTCAGTGCCCCCAGACAGGGTTGTGTCGCCACGGTGGGAACCACCCCAAGTCCACGGCCTCAGGGGTCTGGGGCGACGTCGGCTAACCCGTCTTGAAACATAGACCAGGAGTCTAATGTACGTGTAAAGGTTCTGCTTGCAACAACAAACCTTTTGTGAGCTCTGAACTCTTTTGCGGCCAGAAATTCAAACTACGTGCTCAGAATGGTCAGCTGTGTGATCAGGAGAGTGGCACAAATATAACCTCTTATCGAATCCCTGTGGCGCAATCAAAGCGAGGCTCAGTTAGCGGGCGAGATTTGATGATGATCAAGCGACCTAGATTTTTCAATTGAAATGCGGGATTTTTTTTTCTTAATGCTGAAGACGTTATTCTGTCTCTCAGGCTTCTTTTCATTTTTATTTTTATTTTTTGCCATGAGACACTGGATAGTCATTCCTTTTCATGATTTGAAGAATTGACTAAAATTAAACTAACACAAGCCAGGAAAGATTCTTTCACATACACAGATCAGCCATAACATTATAGACACTGTTTTTCTCGTTACACTGCCAGTGGGTGGAATGTATGAGGCAGAAAGTAAATATTTTGTCCTTGAAGATACGTTGGAAGGAAAAAGAGCAAGCGAACGTATCTCTATGACTTAAAGAAGGACTAAATTGTAATGATTATACTTCTGGGTCAGACCATCTCCAGAACTGCAGATCTACTTGGATGTTCTTGGTCTGCAGTGATTAGTATGTACCTAAGCGCTGTGAGAAAGGACAACTGATAAACCGGCACCTGGGGCTCTGGGAATAAATAAAACATATTTCTTTAGCGGCCATGAACAGGATAAGCGGTTAAGGATAATGAATGAATGAATATTTTGTAATCTGTGTTTGCCAACCCTTCAGCTATAAACATAGACGGTAGAACTGCGTGTATGTGTGACTTCATACCCCTTCTGTTTCTATCAGTCATGTCGCTGCTCTCCTCATGGCTGCATTCCTCATAAAGCGTGAGATCTATGGGCACGATGAGGGCAGGATGCGGTCACGACAGCATCATTTGTTTTCTGCCAGCATCATCATCTATTGACTCTGACACTGGTGCTCAAGGCAAATGTCATTCGCATTTGCCCAGATTAATTAAAAAGTCCCTCACGTCACGTTGTCTGGAGGTGTGAACTCGCTGTCTGTGCAGCTGATAAAACTTAGAAAGCATTTGTCTGCAAAACAGTTTACAATGAGAAAGCATTTGGTATCTTAGCCCCCATTTACCTCTGCTGTTATCGCTCACCCTGGTCAGAACTACAGCTACGCTTCAGCGTTCGGTTCAGGGAAAAAGTCAATACAGATATATATATATATATATCTATATGATATAGATTGTCATATTGTTGTAGACAATTCTTCACAGAAACCACCGTTGGTGAAATTGTAGAGTCCTGCTTTTTTTTTAAAGAATTGGACAGATAGGAGCCAGTGATTATCAAAGTGAGGGCCAATCACTTGAGGACAGGCTTTGCTTATTAATTCCGAAACATCCAGGTTTTTTTCACTCGCTCTTTCTGCAACACACACTCATACCCTCACACAGCCCACTCACTGAAGGGCATGACAATTACGCGTGCAGTTAGAAAGTAATTATTTCATTATCAAACTTGGTTAATGCTTTTTGTCTGACTTATAAATGGATTCTGCTTTGTTTTTTAAAAACCTGCCTGTTCCTGCACAGTGTCGCACAATACAACATATTTTGCAATTTGGTTGCTACACAGATTACAATGTGGAGTGGCTTTGTGTGGGTACATTTAATTGTCAGCTAGGTTTTATCTACACTGCAGTTGGTAAATGTAAGCACTCACCCTCATATGTGGTACTACTTTAGACACTTGTCATCCACACTTTCCACAATCACGTTTATTTGTAGAACTGTTTAATGGCTCTAAGATGAGAGAGTTGCTTTTCACTGGCATGTTTATCTTAAGTGCTTATTCTAATTGTCAACCAATGTTCACTATCCATTATCTAATTTTATACTTAATTAATTGTGGATATCATAATCATATCATAACAACTTATTCCTTACCCTCCAACTGGGTCCCATCATCCATGTCATCTTTCCAGCTTTTCTGCAGCCCGAACTAATCACTATTGAGCCTTTTCTGTCGTTTCCCTTATTCAGCGTCGTTTTTTAAATATTCATTGTAAATCCGTAAGTAGTAAAAAATTACAACCATAAATCCTGACCATTATGTTTCAACGTGTCCACTCATTTGTTTTCAGGGGATGTCATTGTCTACATCAATGATGTTTGCGTCCTGGGCACCACCCACGCTGACGTGGTCAAACTCTTCCAGTCGGTTCCGATTGGCCAAAGCGTCACCCTCGTCTTGTGTCGTGGCTACCCGTTACCTTATGACCCGGAGGAGGGCACTAACGCCAACAACAACACAACAACCACAACCATCATCTCCCCATTAGGCATCATGGAGCAACGGCCCATCATGGTGAATGGCAGGACGGGCTACGACAACTACCTGGACTATCTCTCCCGCACGGCTCGCTTCGTTACGGACCCTAGTCAGGACCAAGTCAACGCCCAGCAGCCGCTTCTCACCGCTCACCCGGGTGACACCCACCTGGATGGCTCCCTTCCTCCCCCCACTGGCACTACACCACCTGACAGCGTCTCCATGGCCTCGTCAGGGCCCACCCAGTGGGAAATACTGACCCTGTCTATGGTGAAGGGCGTGGATGGTTTTGGCTTCACTATCGCTGACAGTTCCACAGGCCAGCGAGTCAAACAAGTGCTGGAACCTCTGGGCTGCCCGGGCCTGAGCGAAGGCGACCTGATTGTGGAGATTAACAAGCAACCGGTGCAAGGATTCACACACGCCCAGGTGGTGGAGCTTCTCAAGGAGTGTGGCGTTGGAGCTGAGACCTGCTTGGTGGTTCAGAGAGGTGGAACAGGTAAGACCGATGATTCTGGGTTGGGATGGTGTGAAAGATACTTGGCTCAGCGTGAGCGTCGAATCTATTTGCACCCGAATCCTAAACTGCCTTTTCATCACTGTCACTTTTTGTATCCAAGTGTGTCTGTATATTGTATGTGGTCACAGGAAGCTATTTCGCAGTCTGGCAGTGATCAACAATAGGAAATCGATGCTCAGGTCCTCTCAAGTGCCCGTCCCGGTCCCTTTCTTCCTAACTTTGGATGAAAAACAGCTTTGTTGTACTTTTATAAAGTACTGTAGATGCATTTCTGCTCCATATTATTGATTGATTGAAGCCCATGCTTCGTGCAGTCATGAATTATACCCAAAGTCCCTTTTAGATTTTGTTTATTATGACAGTTTCATACAGTATGTAAGGTATATTTTACCTTCTTGTAAGCCAAGACTAAAAGCCCCAATATGAAATATGTCAGAAGTGCTCTAGATTCTGCACTAACATCCTGTCCAGCTGCACACGGCTCTGAACTGCTCTCCAGCTTGTGCTCTCAGAATGTGTTCCCCTCTTGCAGTAATAATTAAGCACTGCTCTGAGTCATGACTCACACACAGGTTTATGATTTGCAGTATCCACAGGTGGTCAGCTGTTCTCAGCGCTAAGAGAAGCTGAAACCTCAGGAAAGTTGCTGGTATTCTTTTTGAAATTGAAAAAGAAAACGGGAGAGTTACTGTCATCCCTCCCCTGAATGTGCATACGACTCAAATAACAGAGTATAAGATGAGTGTGAGCCCGCTGTGATCTGCCTTCAAACTGAGTTTGCCTTCTGATTGAATGTGGCGGTAATGCCGTTGCCAGCAGTGACTCAGCCTTAGCTCTGATGTGAAAGATTCAAATGTTAAATTTAATTACATTTTGACACAGCAACTCTTCATCAACAAGGCTGATGAGACACTGAAAGCTTTTTCAGTGTTCAAAGATCCCCTGCTCTCACCTGTCATTGATTTATCTCTACATCCTGTAAGTGGGGGCACAGTAACTTCAGCACCTACGCTCAGTCATAGCAGTGCTGTGACGTGGGGAAAGATTTGAAGAAGCCAAGTGGGTGGACGGGTGTCTTCTCTACAATTTAATGTAATCAGATGATTTACTAGAGTGCAACAGGACTTGAACACATCTTCATCTGTCATATGGATAACTTCCAACCCAGACTCTTACACACACATGATCCTCCAGAATAGCGGTTACTAACCTTTGTGGCACCTCAGACCTGTTTAATATTGATCACAACTCGTAGACCGACCAATGAGGGTGGCCGGTCAGTCATAACATTAAAACCACCTGCCTGATATTGTGCAGGTCCCCATTTTGATGCCAAAACAGCTCAGAGTCTGTATAATACCTTCCTATCAGAACCAGTGACGTGTGCTACAGTAGCTCTTCTGTGGTCTAAAATCCTCACTTGGCCCTCAAATTATGTCATGGTACCAAAACGCCTATACCAATTACCTTCAGGACAAAACTTTTAGGTGATAACAAACACAGCAAATGCAGATTTTCAAAGATTTACATTCGTTCTTTGAACTCACCAAATTCACTGATTCGGCTGTTCTTCTTCATGTGTGTAGTGACGTAGTTTTAGTTTGCTGGTTTTGCAGAGAACATAGCTTTGCTGAGCATCTCAACACATATGAGTAGGTCTTCTTCCCGCACTGACAATGATGATTTGCCGACGATAATGATTGATTAAAAGGTCAGAAATTTCTTCGTTTGAAGTCGTGTAGCAACACTCACATTCATTCGACAGCAACGCCACCAGTCGGGATGAGAATTGTCTTGGTCTCTCCCAAAACCTCAGCCAATGTTTGGCCATTTTCACATGTGTCTCCGTCCACTCGCCGGAGTCAAAGTTCCAGTTTGGCTTAAAACCCAGAAATGTATCTGCCAACGTTATGACATAAGTAATTTTCTCCTGAAGTAACAAAGTGAGTTTAGCTGGATAGACGTGATGAGGAGTGTGTGTGATGTGTGTGTGTGGACAGGAGAGGGGTGAGGACATATGTTTCCAGTTACATGTTCAACATAACCGCTGCATAATTACCCTTAAACTGTTTGTAACTCAATGGTCGGGAATTTTTGTTGTTTTTTTCCAGGATCATATTTTAGCCCATTACCGGTCTGGATCCGGTAGGGAATCCTTTGCAGCCTCTATCCAGTCTGTGGCTTGGTGTTGGGCTCTACTGCTACAGAACATCTTATAAATTCATGCATTGTCTTATTAATTTACGCAACTCCCCCCAACCAAGTATTTAATGCAAAGAAGGCCGGAGAATCAATAACAGAAGGAGCGTTCAGTCACAAACTCACACAGGAGAGAGTTTTAAATTCATAGAGCACCAGCACAGAACATGTAACACACGGCTCTCAAACTCCTCTGTATCCGTGCTCGACACACACAAATACCTTTCAAGCTTCCTTATCGTTTACAAGTTGTCCAGATGTTCAAGCGATGTGTAGCTGTCTGTGGTGTTTACATAGACCAGGCTGCTTCAATGGACCCACATAAACAGCTAAATAGTCCCTTCAAGAACTGCACATACACACACACACACCGACACACACACACACACACACACACACACACACACACACACACACACACACACACAAGGAGTTCAGTCACTCACTCTGTTCTCTATTCACTCTATTCTTTGACTTGTGGCGCCCCCCAGGGCTCCATCCTTAGTCCTTTACTCTTTAGCATATACATGCTGCCATTTAGTCATATTCTACACTGGTTCAGTCAATCGGCACACATGGTCAGTCAAACAGACGGGCAGGACATTAAATAAAATCCTTTATTGCATATGCTTAGACATATTCACCACAGTTGGTGAGACGCTGTTTCATTTATTATAAAGTAATAAATAAGAAAAGGAGAAAAGATTGAATGTGGGCTAGAATAGAATAATTGATGAAACCTAAGTCTTAAGTAAAAGTGTTTTTTGCAAAAGGTACCACGTGAAGAAAAAAGGAGAACAACAACAACATTCCCCCTGTCCCCTGGGAGAAAACAACCGATTCATCATGTGATCTGGAATCCACGCCACCTTAATTGGGAAACCGCTGCTACTTTTACTTTTGTGCGGAACCAATTTGAAGTTCTGTATTTTTCTATTCTGTGTTGTGTATGTAAGACGCACAGATGATAATGCCAGGCGCCTGGTTCCACAGACACCACTGAGACGCACCACAAAAGGTCAACAGCTTCCTCTGAATAGATTTACTGCCATTTATTTCTCTATTAAGCTGTCCGTATCAGTGTCACCGAGCCGGAGCCAGCAAACTGGAAGAGGAGAGGCTGAGTGAGAACATTGGGTGGAAAATGAAAACATTCTCTAATGCAAAGAGATACATAACAAAAACAAATTCTAGCCAGTTCCTCTGAAATTCTTTCTGTCTATATTAGACGACTGTAGTCACATGAGAGAAGTCGAACCTTTCGTAGCACAACCTTATAAATAGCCATTCTATCGATACATTACCTCTCCCATCTGCTAGTGAAGAGCTCCCAGCATATGTCCGTCTGTCTTCACTGCTGAAGGAGCATCAGGAGGGACACTGTAAAGAAGAAAAAGAAAAAATCTGTACATATCACTCAAACATAAGATGTACAACAGATACGGTGGCCATGTAGAAAACTTTACAGTAAAATAAAATGGAGAAAAAAGATACACCGTAAACGTGTTTACAAAGACATTCCATGAAACAACAGTAAATGACTATGAATTCCAACAAATACCTAAATTATGATATAAAATACACAGATAATACACTCAGGCATATCTCTAACATATTTTTCTTCTAACTGTGAAAATTGTGCATTGAAATTACATTAAAAACTGACAGTAGATAACTTATGATATGCTGAAATATAATATAATAATATAATAAAAAACCTTAATGTCACAAGCAAGTACTTATGTGAAAGTATTACTCTTAATTAGTATTCATTGCTGGTATGTATATTAAAATTTGCAATAAAAAACCTTTTACCATTTATCAAAAACATCTCTTCATTTCTACAGAAACAAGACATTGGAAATAATGTTTATATTTATGAAAACACTAGATTTTAACGTGATTTTTTTTGGTTCTTTATTATTATTTTATAATAACAATCGTTTTTTGATGTAATTTACTGTACCAGTATTTTACCTACATTTTAATGGATATTTTTGTACATTATAGGGAAAAGCGCTCCAGTCTAAAGAGCAGCCTGGCGTTACAACCTTATTTGAAAGCGATGTTTCATCTCATTATACTAAATGAGGAAACGGCTCGACTCCGCCAGGCGACGAGACGGCGTGCTTCAAGGTCGAATCTGTTGGTGTTGATTGTCGTTGACGTGAAAATCCGTGGGTGCTGGAGGTGGGAAAATGTCACTCTGTCTACTTCTACAGGAGCATGACTGAAGGCGACTCATGTTTGTGTCAATAATTAAGAGAAGGTGTCACTCTGTCCACGGATGGACGGGTTTTTAGACTCTGTTGATCGCTTGAGAGTCTCTTATTTAATTAGGAAAACGCTTTCAAATCAAGATCAGACACTTCACTCTCTCCGGGAGAAAGAAGTTTTCTTTCTTTGTGATGGTGATAAACAAGACACATCGAGACTTCAGTCTTACAAATCTATTTGATTTTGTGATCTGGGTGTGGAGATTATCCCATTAGCGGATTAGTACACTGCCCTTCTTGTAAAATGATCAAAATGATCCAACTTGTTTCCTTGGTTCATGTCTCACCGACAATTTTCACAGCTTTCTGCCTTTTAAGCAGTCTGAAAACAGTTTCTGTGCTTCCAACTTATTATGAACAAGGAGAAACTTGTCAGTTTAAGAGTAACAAGCAAAAGCACAGAGAACTAGTAAATTTAAAAAAATGTTGCTGCTTTTTCAGAGAAATGTATTAATTAATTAATAACAATATCCGCAACTGACTACCTCCGCAGAGAAGGTCGTGTGTGTGTTTGGTTGATTTTTTTTAATTCTGCAAAGTGATTGTAAAATGTTGTTGTTAGTGTATAAAGGTGTGTTTATGACATTTTTTTTCCAATTATCTGTGGTCAGCTCCATGGTGTACGGAAATTTCCTGAAAGTTCTGCCTTTTTTTGGCTCTCTGTTTAGTTGTTTCAAGGGCAATGAAAAATGTGTATCGTTATATGTTGGTCGATTTCATTCCACACATTCAGCTACAAGATCTTCAGAGTCTTACAGTTTGGATTTGATTATCTGGATTAATAATATCAAAAAAGTGAAACGCTGGGGTTATTATGGAATCATCACTGCCGTGATAACTTTTTTTTTAAACGTTTTTCAAAGATCATTTTCAAATTTTGTGTAAGTGCGAAAAAGAAGTGGATTGATATTGGGAAAGGTCAGTTTTATCATTTTGACACTAGGGAGAGTTTAATCCATAATTTGTCCGATAAATCTCAAATTTGGTGCGTATTCATATTTTACTCACTAGGGGGAGGTTTTTTATGAAAACATTGTTTTTCGGACATAGCTCCCCAACTGTTGATACGATTAAGTCGACATTTGGTACATTTGAATCAGCTCAAGGAGACTTTACTTGATATACTCATATTTTACTCATTTCAGGGAGTATATTATGTGTACAGTATATTTTCCACAGAATATTTATAAAAATATGCTGCGGACATAAATTCACCTTTAATTTGTGGAGTTCAGAGTTCAGAGGCATTGCCTGTACCACGCAGGGTCTAAACACACTTATCTCACACGGATGTTGGTGTGTCTGGTAGTTTGCTAACTGAATGAGGATCAGTTTTAAAATGAGAAAATTTCTTACTGGAAAGTTGATTTGACACGCAGATAGATATAAGCCTGTAACTATCAGTATCTGGGTCTCTGCACACAGTTTTTACTTCAATAAAATATCATGTCCTAACATTTGACTGGTACTGCTAATGGCTCACACTGGAAAGGCCAACTCCAAGCATTCAGCCAAACTATTACCCATTGCAGTAAAACTGTCACCATGCTTCTAGAATGATGTCCCATCTATTAACTCACCATAATTTGGCCTGCATTTGGACAACTGGACACTGGCCAACTAATCTAATTGAGCTGGCCGTTTTTCTTGTGAAGTGCTTGTGCCACCAGTCATCGTAGTAGAGCGAGGCATCGACTGATATCCATCACCTAACAACTGAGGCTTCCGTCTCTCTCCGAACCTCTTTGTCAGCCGAGTGTCATCACTTTTACTGAGAAAAAGTCAAAAGCAGGGGAATGAATGAAAAGGAGTTGAGTTAAGTTTTAAAGTGTGCCACTGTGAGTACGTCCACATTTACACTTCCGAACTGCCTCAAATTTCTAAAACTACAAATCAACAACACAGTTTCGTCAATTTTATGGGGTTGGTGTTGCACATCAGCGATAGTCAAAGACTCTTCAGTCAGTCACCGGAACAACAACTCTTTTTGAGAAATACTGTAGCTATCATGCAGTTAACTAAAACTTATCGAGGCTGCCTCCATATTCTTTCTTTCAATTCTACCACTTGGATTTCAGATGTTTCTATTTGGAGAACCTGCAGTTGAGAGCAGATCATTTAACCCCAAAAAGCTGGGGCTATTATGGAATTGTCAATGGCACTGTCGCCACAGATCCTTAATACGGCACCTCGAAAAGATTTAAGGTCTTTTGCAAGTTGCAACCATTAGGGGGAGCTTTTCTGCAAAAGTTTTCTCAACCGATGGTCCGATTATTCCAAACCTGCTGCATATAACTCGACACGAGGGGTTCCGTGTTGAATCTATAACATTGCATTTTTCTCTAACAGTTCTTATTTGACTCGCTAGGGGGAGCATTTTAGCCAGAAAACAACTGTTTTTTTAACATAGCTTTCTAAATATTGGTCTGATGTATAATTTTAGATTCCAATTGAGTGAGTCACATTTAATTGAGACTATCAATCAGGGGACATGCTAGTACAATGCAGGGGATTGGGGGCTTTTCTGGGATGTATCCCTGGCTGTCAGGGACGATAGTGTAGGCCTTGTTTTCCTTATGAATGAATCGTTTGGATTTAATAAGCCATCATCTGGAACCACAGCCATTTTACTCTCTGGACAAATCACAGACGGGGACAATGACACCGGTTCCAGTTTTCTGTTTTTATGCTCAGCTAACCAGCTGATTTTAGCTTTAAGAAATTCACTTTTATCTTGACTTAAATTTCTGAGCGGATGTTGATTTTGCCCTGAACATGATTATGTAACATTATCAACATAAAGATATGGATCTTTTTTACCGATAATGGTTTGCATTTTAATGCTCCCCGTAACCCATGTCAAAACCCTCCGCAAAGGATTGAAGGCGAGACATACGAACCAGCTTTACAGCCAGTTCACTGCCCCATATACCGGGCCATTAATGATCAAACCATTCAGCCCCATCACCTTTAAAAGCCCCAACTCGAAATGCAGTTATGATATTTAGTCATCCCTTACATTTGAGTGCCCCTCCTGAGACATTTTTGCACAACAAATGGGCACTCTGTCTCTCATCACCGGTAATTATTGTGCCTATGCGTGTGCAGACAGCTTCATTAGAGACTATCTAGACCATTAACAGGCTGCCTCCTCGCTGCCAAACCAGCAGAGACACGGGGCTGTAATTAGCTGCCGAGTCTTTCAGCTCATTCACATATAAGCTCGCCCATTTAGCCCGCTCTAACTCGCCGCATTCTCCCTTGTTGCCGACCGCCCACGCGCTCACTCAAACAAAGCCACATGGTTTGATTCCCACATATGTCTTATGCGCACCTGCACGACGGCTCATCTTAACTCAAGGCAGTCGTCTCCGCACCAGCCCCCGCACACTTAAACCAAAGTACAAGTACTGTCCTGTATGAATTGTACATTATGAATCATCTGCTTGAGTTGACCTTTCACCGGAGATTGGTCGTGTGCACACGGATGACCACAGGCCGTTCTGACAAATATGCAGAAGGTGTTGCTTTGTAGAGAGAGAAAACGTTGGGTTTGATTCACTGAGCCTCCTCCAGCCTCCCAGGCTATCAGTGTGTAACCAGACAGTGATTCATTGGATGTGTGTTCATGAAAGAGGGGCTGGAAACAAAAAGAGAAAAGAAGACAGGGAAAGAGAAGCAGAGGGAGAGCAGAGGAGTGATGAGTTTGGCTCACTGCCAGCAGACTGTCGGACATGTTCACACTTACAGGTCTGTCCCCACCAGCTCCAAATCCAGAAAAGCCCCCCCCCGCCAGGGATCAATATCCCGTCCGCTCAGCCAAAGGAAGATAGCTAAGTGTCTCATGCATGAAGGGCAAGATGCTGAGATTAGATCATGGCAGAAATTAAAAGTGTTAAACAAAGCTGATACTGTTAAGTCTCATTGTGTTCAAAATCAGATCACACAGGCGAGAGATTGTTCCGAGTGTCCTCCCTGCGTGAAGGCGGAGTGGCGTCACTAACCTTGATTGCCTCTAAAAACAAATCAGGGGGAAATGTCATTAACATTATTGAATAAGTTTTATTATCCGCTGATATCATGAATATTCAACCAGGCAGCTTTGACAAATGTATTTTTTTACATACAGATACAATGAGGCCGTTTTTTTCAGAACTTGAAACATGCGTTTGAATCCGTTTTCTATTGAATGTATAGTGTGAAGCCTCCAGCCTTCCTCATGAGATGGAGACGAATATTCATAAAAGAGGCTGAAAGATTCACTTGCGCTCCCATCAATTCATCAATTCAATTCTTTGTGTCATGTGTCTCATTTAAATAATTGAAGGGTACGTTCGAGCCTCTAATTGTGAAATTAAAGACATCTGTGGTTTTTCACGGGCAAACAAATGGAGCCTTATGTGTGTTAAGTGGTTCAACGTGTGTGCACCTATCAAGTGTCGCCCACACCTGTTTTGATTTATTCATATTTGCTCATTCATAGTCTCAGGTGACTTTAAACAAATGTATTATGAATATAGTAATGGGAAATATTAACCTATTTACAACGAAACCGTTAATTCTTGATTTTATTTTATTTAACATGAGTTCACCTTCTGGCTGGTTAGCCAGAAGCAGCTGGTTATTTTTAATCTGACATAACACCATAATGTAGCCTTTAATGATTTACATCCAGACTTTAGAATTTATTTATCTTTTATTGGAAAGGAGAGAAACAGTCAAGAGACTGTGACTAAGTGGTTGGGAACCGCCATCCGTCCCCATTTTCATAATTATATCCTTTTAACCATGCTTGTCTACTGTTTAACCAAAATTACATCAATTAATATTGTGCTTACTCATATTATCGCAGGTTTGTTTGTGTTTTGGATTATATTTGGTTGACTGTTGACATCAATATTTCGGGTTAAAAAAAAACTCACACAGGTTTTTGTTTATTTAGTATTTATCGTTTTTTATGTAATACTTTGATGTCCTGTTCCGCTGTTTTGGCTGACAACATTTTGAGTCACTATTTCTTATGGAAAAGTGTGTCTCACTTGACTGAATCTGTTTAAAATATGACCCAGTGGCAGCATGTATGTAACCGAATTATGTAACTTGATACAACTAAAAAGTCTAATAAGGGCAAATAGTTTCCTAAAGTCATTCTTTACCAAAACGTTGAGTTACTCTAATTAGAATTCACTATTTTCCATGAAATACAAAATTGTATCCTTAAAAATGTTTAATTAATCTGTAAATCCATGTAAACTATATATCATTTAATGGTCAATTTATGGTGTCTAAGTTGTTAAATTAATATATGTCCCAAAGAACTAAAATTTGCAGAGAAATAATTTTCCACTATTTTCTGGGCGAAATGATGCTGATGAAGAGTTAAATAATATATTCTCTATTTTTGTAATTCACCCCAGAGGCAAAAAGAAAACGACTAACTGAACCACTTCCTGTACTCATACCCTGTGTGACATCATCAGAGATGTCACTGGGTAACACCAATTATGAGGGTTATGTCATATTATATCTAGCATGTTATTGTTTACTGTAACTTGTTTACGTATGTTGTTGATAGGGTAAGCTTCGGTAAAGTGTGTCTAAATAACCAGTTTCTTTTGGCCTTTTTGGGAAGGGACCATCATTGTTTAGCTTTGTGCACATGATTATTTAATTTATTATGAGTTGAGTCCACGCTCTCAAGCTAAGTCAACTTTTTTGTGATCACAAATGTAACACAATAGCAATTCTTTTGTAAATAAAACACCTTTTTGATACTGGGATAAAGGAGGCAGTGAAGAAATGTCAAAAAGCGGAAAGAAACATCCAGCAGCTGAGTGTCAAACAGGTAGGTGCCAAGATATGTGCGACCAGCAGGCAGCAGCAGGGGATCAGCTCCAGGATCAAGAATGTATGACTGACCTGTCAAGTCTTCTGCGGCGCCTTCAAATGCAAGCTGACCGTAAGGCCAGAACAGAGGAAGAGATCCGGCGACAAGAGGAGAAGTGCATGCGTATTCAGCAGCAGTTAGTCCAGCTCCAACGTAAGACACAACGGGACCCCCAGGATTATATGCAGCTGAGGGAAGGTTCAGAAACCATAACCACGTCCTCCATAGAGCTGACAGTGGAACCACCTTATGTCCAATCAATTCAAGACAGCTCTGAGGCTAATCCATTACAGCAGGCTAATACAGGACACAATTCCAGTCTGGTGAGATTTCCTGGTTGGACAAGCCCGTCAAATGAATACCTCCAAGCCAAGACCTGCCCAACCGCATCAACAGGTAAGACTGTTGGTGCAAATGATTTAAGAACTAGCAACATGAGACATATTTCCTCCACCTCAAGATCAGCTACATTTGAGCCTAGAAATGAAGCCCTCTTACTTCGGAGGGTCCGCATGAATGGACTTGAGGGTCCATTCATTCGGTCAGAAAGGTCAAAGGTACATAAGAACTATGTGTGTTTTGTTCTCCAGTTACCGGTCAATTAGTTGGATAGAGGTCTCGCTTTTAATAGGGGTGTTACTTGATGACCAACAATGTGTAGCGCTTCCGGATTGAAGAAATGACTACATCCTAGTCAGACTTGAACGTCTCCTTAGGGATGTCATTTTTGGTGGGGAGATAGTTGACATTCTTTGTGTTCCTGGTGATAGGGTAGGATACCCCATGGCTGAGGTGACTGTACAAGTTGATGGTCAGCACTGCTTTCTCCCAGTTGGGGTTTTTGATCAACTGCCCTATCAGGTTGTATTCGGCTATGATATCCTACCTGGCTGAACTGATCTGTACCAGTGAAGGTTAGCTGGCTGTTACAAGGTCAAACAGCCAACAGGAGCGGCCTGGTTCAACATTGGGGTGGGAGGAATTACCTTTCACAGGTGAGGAAGAGTCTATTGTTGAGTAAACAGTACTAAGATTAAGACAAGGAGGGGACAGGACAGAGTGAGAGGAACTAAGACAGCTGAGCGGGTGCTCAGTGTTTAGAGCCTGACACTGTTGTCATTGCTAGTTACATTGCTGAGCTACAGAGTGAGGACCCCCATACTAATTATTTTTTTTATCTATATGTGTGCCTGAGGTAATGTGACAGATAGAGGAAAGGAAGTATTTTTGGTTAAGATGACACCGTAGCCAGATTGGTGACCAGTTTGTCCTTACCCAGATTTTGAGCTCCACCAGCCTTTACCTGAAATCTTTATCCCTTGGGTGGGACACATAGGACAGGGAAAAACATTATTAACAAGGTTCCACGCTTGTACATTGCAGGCCAACTAGGAAGAAGTACATATTGATAGTGTGTGATTACGCCATGAAATACCCTGAAGCCTTTCCCTTGAAGTTCAAGGCCTGACAGATAGTTAATTCCCCTTATCCAGCTGTTCTCTAGATTTGGAATCCCAAAGGAGATCATCATCGACCAAGGTACCAAAGTCGTCACATCAAGACTATTAAGATGTGTGCAGCAAGTTGGGAATTGAAGTTATAAAGAACAGTCCCTACCATCCCCAAACAGATGGCCTGATAGAGCGCTTTAACAAGAACCTCAAGTCCATTCTGAGGAAATTTGTGAATGGATTACATCAATCAGTGTTCTGTTTACACAGATTATCTCGGGTTTGATTGTGCTTGGTATTATACTTTTGGTTAAAATGAAACAGACAAAAGTGTTAAGTTTATTTAGAATTTACTGGTTGATTCTATGTAATTTAATAAACGCATTTTCTTTTGTTGCGTCTCCTCATGCTCAACCGTGTGTGAGGCAAAAGGAGTAACTGAACCACATCCTGTATGACATCATCAGTGATGTGACTGGGTGAGACTAAGTATGCGGGTTATGTTAATGATTTGTTTATGTTTGTTAACAAATACATGCTCATATTGACAGCTTTAGAACACTGTGTCTACTTGATTGATTGTGGATGTGAGGACATTTGTCACATACCTGTGTTAGGAGAGTCGGTGCATTTGCCTGTAATAATGGTTTAGTCTGTAGTGGATTGATTCCTGCTGAAAGCAGAATCTGTTTATGTAGTTTCTTATCTGTGTGCACATGAATAGTTGATTTAAGTTACTATGATTTCGAGGTTTTGCATTTATTTTTGTTGTTGTTTGTTTGTTGTCCACAGATTCTTATGACGTTCAGTCTTTTTTTGCCTACTTTTAGGAAAAACTGTCATGTGGAGGCTGGTTATTCCCAAAATGAGGCTCAAAATGACCAATAGGGACCAATAATGTAGGATCTGCTTTAGTTTTTTTAATACATTACAGATGTCAAGCAATTAATCAAAGTAATTATAAGGTACGGTACTTTATTTTGTAAGTGGGGAAACTTTTTTTCCAGTGGAATTCAGCCTCGCTGGACATCGACATTCACAGAGGACAACAAGAAAAACCTATAATAGTGATTATAATAATACTGTTGGCAATGACAGTCTCAGACATCAATATACAAACCTGATTGGCCCCCGGTTGAGATGCAAAACCAATCAGAGTTTTGCACGTAAGCTAGTGTAATCACAGTGCTTAGAAATGAAAGTTGCTGGATCCTGCGCCCTCACAGTAGCAGTTCAAAGGCTGGGCCTGGGGTCAGAAATAATTTTCTCTACTTTGTTGATTGATCGTGATTTATTCATGTTATCGAGGCTCGACAAAATGATTCAGTTTGCTCCAAGACAAACCCAAGATATTTTGACTCCATGACAGACTGGATCATCTGTCCTCTAATGGTTGTCACACCGGGGGAAGACCCTTCCTAAAATCATTAGTCATCCCTCTCGTCTTGAAGGTGGTGATGAGAAGATGTGAGATGTGTGCGACATTGAGAGAGTATGATCTTGGGGCTTTTGGCGCAGTTGCCCAGGTTACCCCTTTCATCCTTTTCCATCTGTGTGCTGAGCTCAGAGAATCAATGTTTTTTTTATGCTTCTGTTTTAGCTGCAGCCCATCAATATCCATGAAAAAATTGTGAAAACGTTTGTGGGCTTTCCATCGACATGGCTGCGTATCCATCAGAATGTGCAGCTGTTGAGGATTAAGTCAAGAGGGTTTCTGGAATGTCTTTATAGTTCAGAAACTTAAATCCAACTTTTGGGTAGAAATCAAGGCAGGGCTTCTTGTAAACATACACGCAGCCGAGCTCGGCCTGGATATTATAGAATTATGAAGCATGAATAAACTAGATACCCTGTCTTCACCGCTGGTGTTATGCTATTCAGGAGTGAATGTCTGACACCACAGAACTCATGTAACTTTCTGCAGCCGAGCTGACAGGTCTGGTTAGCGTTCAGTCCAGAGGCTTTCAGCACCAGGAACAGCTCCCTTTCCTCTCCAAGCCGCTTGGCCCTCGCTCAGCTTTCAGCCCTGCTGCTCGCTGACACTCACAGTTCAACTAAATGTCTGGTAACTTTCTCCAGACTGAGGATCAGCTTGTTCATTGAAGCCTGGTAGTGTCCCTGCCTTCCGTCCCTGCAGCTCAGCTCAGGTTCTGTCGGCCACTCTGGCGACGGCTCGTGGTTGTCGCTGTTGTCACTGCCTCTTTCATGCTCCTTCAGATGTGGATACTCTTGACATAAAGCCATTCTCTGAGTGATCTTCTTTAGGAAGAAGATCCTCTCTTTTTTTCTGGTATCGTACTTTTTTTCTTTTTTCTTAAAGATTCAATCTAGTTTCAGACTGATTCAATTTGCCTGGGTGCATTGAGACTGAAATCAGCATTGACTTTGAGATAAGCCGTTCTGTTTGCATATATCACAAACTCATGTCAGCTGCTATTTCTTTGCACTTTTTACGGATCGTTTTCTTTCATCATCTCTGGGAGATCTCTGGCTGTGCTTGAACAATTTTGTAAACACAATATGTGTTGTGTATCGTTTCAAAGGTCAAATTGAGATTAACGTGAAAGTCAAAGGAAGACACTTTTGCCCTTTACCTTTCTGCATTGCATTACTATATTTATTGTTTTAGTCCCATCTCAGTGATCACATTTGTTTTTTCTACAAAGATGTTCTGATGGGCCCTCTGCACAGCCCTGTGGTGTCGGTATGAAGTATATGCAAGCAGTTACCTAGAGGATATAGTGGAGCATTTAGCATTTAAAGGACCTATTATTTACCTCTTGAGGACTTTCTGATGAATCCTTGATCTAATAAAAAGAGAAAGAATATTGGACTTAAATGCTGAGGAGGCAACTTTTCATCGTCTACTGAAACTAGAATCCAGAGGGATCTGCATCAAACTGATGATGTCACTCAATGTATTTTCTGCCGAAACTTAAAATGAAAAAACCTGAGTCTGGTGAATGAAAGACGTGATCTCGCCAAACCTCTGCATGATCCTCATTTTCTGGCTTCTGCTTGAGGGTAAATGAGCGTAACATTCCCGACTCTCCATATAAACTGTTAGTCGTTGAGTCGCGAGTTGCATGAATTATAAAATGAGTGGATTTTAATAGAAATATCTTAGCTCAAGGTGAAGTTAAAGCCAGAGAAAAAAAAGGTGCGTTTTCCACAGAGATTTAAAAATGTCAAGGCTTTGTACCGTTCGGATGTGCATCGGTAGACTCATCCAGAGGTTTGAGCCCCCTACTCCAAAGGCCCGGTCACCTTTTGTTCTTAATTTTGACCGAGGGGTGCCTAAGTGTATTTAGTTTTTTGAACACAGTGCTCTCAATGGGCAATGCAGATGCAGGGGTTCGTCACATGCAAAAGGCATTCCCATCACAGGACATGCAATGTCAAGTCAGGCAAAATATCTCAAACATATCATTCTGCATCTTTTCTTTTCTTTGCTTATTACAAAAACTCTCCATGTGGGTTGAACCCAAAACCACAAGAGCTTTTTGGTTTTCATTCCCCATGACTCGACTACAACAGATAATTCACTAGAGTTTAAATATCTCCAGTTAATTATTCAAAACTGCTTCCAAAGGTTTTAGAATCACAAATTCTTTCCAAATTGCCATTGGAGTTGTTTTTTTTTCAGTATGGTGCAGTTTTGTCCAATTATCTCATTTTAAAAGACAGCTCCACCAATTTGGCCTCCACCTGTATGATGTTTAGTATTTACAGCTTCTTCTATTTTTGCTACTGCCTTGTGAGCAAAAAGTGTTTAAATATTATAATCTTCATTTTCTTTGCTGTTTTTTTTCTTTTATTATTTAACATAAAACGCCAAAACATTAGCTGAATCTTTATTAATGTATTATAATCTTTATAGCGTGCATCTCAGCCATGCTTCTTTATGACATTATTTCTTTTATTTTAATTTTCTGCCTTCACTGCAGGTTTCCTCATAGAAACTTTCTTTGCCATCTTTTCTTTTGTGCTTTTGTCTTGTTTGACTCTTTTCATTGTCCATTCTGCCTTTGTCAAGCATCATCTTATCTGTCATTCTGTTGCCCTTTTTTTTTTGTATTCTATTTGTTTTCCCAGAACCGGCTTTCAAAGCTAACATTGAATTTTACATATCATGATTTGATTTTACCATGTTTGTTTTTTTTTCATCTAAATCATTTTTTGTTCTCTCAACATTGCAGGTCACTATTCACCCTGGAAGACCCCTAAGCAGGTAACATTTACCAGCGTCCAAAACGTCCCCACGTCTCTATTTCTGCTTTCCTTTCCAAACATTCATGATTAGTGTTGTAGATGTTCACTTCAGTCCTGATGTCTCTAGTGTGTGACTCATTATCCTGATGGGAATAACTCTAATCTTGTTCTTAAATATCTAGAAAATGACGTAGCAAACCTTCCTTAACCGTACTAACTCTACTGATATTTACAATATGTCCACAACTTTTACAGCACGTTAATACTCAGCCGTTCTTTATTGTCATAGGACAGCTAAAGGATTAAGTAGCCCACTCCTAAAACATCAGGAGACTCTTGATCCTGCAGACCGGAGCTACATCAGAGTCTGACTCAGTGCCGTCAGTGTTATCCACACTCGGCATTTGAATAATGCTGCCGCTGTAGAGTTGCTGAGTCTCGCTTCTAACCGCTTTGGCATGACTCAGAGGCATTTACATCCCAACTTTAAAAGCTTATTGCACTTTTTTTTACCACCCAACATTTGCTGCTAGGGCAGTTATCTTTTACCTGGCCTCTATTTCCTTTTGTCTTATTAAATTAAACTCCCTGCATTCTGTAATATGCAACCTTGGCATTGGCCCTCCTCCTGCGTCCACTGCCACTGTAAAAACCCAAGTACAGAATCGTCACGCAAAAGAAAAACCTTCATCTACCAAACAACCTCTCAGGAGAAATTCCCTGTGTTGATTTGCGGGGGGGCAGCAGCGTGTTTCTGCCCGTTATTCATTGTTTCTCTCTGCGACTGTGTGCGTAATCCATTTCATGCCTCTATTTCATGCCGCTCTGGCCGCCCCCTGACCCCGGCTCCCGTTCTCTTCGTTCCTAGAGCGCAAACAGAAGCACAAGAATACGTCATTGTGCGGCTTTGGAGTCTGTTGTCTGTTTCATCATCATCATCAGCGTCATCATCATCATTATTTCTGCTCCCGCTTGATTTAATCCATCTCCCTCGGAGTAATTATCCTTCTCAGCTCTGAGGGAGGAGCCTTAAACGTCACACAGCCGCTCTCCCCCATCTCTCTCTTTACCCCCTAGTATTCATTTGCTGGCTGCTCCACCCCATCCTGTCTGAACCCCCCAGCGTCTGAACCCCACACACACACACACACACACACACACACCAGAGTTCAATCTCAGTTTAATTGGGTTTCATTTGTTACAGGGAGACTTTTGCAGCTCAGAGAATAAAATATGAAGGAAGTTGACTAATAAGAGACAAATGGGGAATCGTCTAATTATAATATGGACCCCTCAGTCAGGTGAAGGCTCAGCCTGCAGCTCGGCAGAATCTCATTTCCAAATGAGATAAGATTTTTATTACAAATACATTCAATAGGGAGTGGCAGCTACTTAAGGTCGGAGCGTTTGCAGGTGTTGTTAATTCAACAAAGGCGACCTGCCTGCGGTCCCCTAAATCCATCCGAGCGACTAGATTACAGCCAACTTCTGAAGGAGTACCTCCTTCAACAGTCTTAATCAGAGAGGGAGTGAAAGAGAGATAGAATGCAGTAGTCTCATCCCAGCCTTAACAAGGTCCCAGCAGAGCGCCATGATCAGATAGGCCTCACATCAATAGCTGAAACAAAGATTGGAAAAACCTGAGCTTTTTATGAAGCCGGTACTGGTTCTGGTTAGATCTTGAAGCAGATGCCCTGTAATCCCCGTTATTCACGAGGGCCATACGCAGCCAGTCTCAACTTCTCAGATTCTTTCCCTCCAGATCCATCTCTCACACTTTATGACATGTCAGCTTGTCATCTTGGCGATCTGTTAAGTCGCGTTCTGTCACTCGAGCGTCCTGGCTCTTCCGACACATCCCTTCTGACACACTGACGGATGGTGTTGTTGAAACTGCTGCTGTCACCTCAAACACTCGACGCCACTTTTTCAATGTGTCTTTTGATTAAACGTATTCTCATTGAACACAATGTGCATTCTCTAATTCAGGAGAAACCAAGTATCCAAACACACGCCAGAATGATGACTGCCTACTGAGTTTATCACGGTCCTCTCTGACCTTTTCCTATATACTCACACCTGTGATGGTTTGAATGTTCAAATAGAGACTGGACTTGTTTTTGCTTGTTAATGATACTAACTTCAGTAACTCTCTGACTTCAGTCTGATCTGACCATTCGCTAAACCCCCGGCCTGAACTGTGGGGGGTCTCATCAAGCCCCGCAGCTTTAACAGGCTGCAAAAGGCCTGTCAAGCTTAAAGATCCTCCACATTTTAAAACAGTTTAAAGTGACCACTAGGGTGAAACCTTAATGATTTTGAATCATTTGCTATTTTTTGCCGCAGTCAGCACTAAAAAGAAGAAAAAAAAACTCTCTAAACTAAAAATCAAACGTGAGCACACCCAGCTGAACTATTTTCCAAACTCATCAGTCAGTCATCCTCAAATAATTTTTGCTTATAAAAAAAAATAGTAACACTCCTACAGTAAAACGATCAGAAACTTTGTTGTTTCATATTCATCAAATCACTAAAATCACATTTTTACTCTGCTGTTTTAGTCAAATTTACTGTTAAGGATTGCCACTGGGTGCAATTTTTAGTCACTTGTAAATGTGTTTTTCTATTTGTCTGGCACTCCAGTCTTCAAATCCACTAAACTTTGGAGGGAAACATTGTATTTTCGACCCGCTGTGTTTATTTTGACCTTTAATTATTTTACAGATTTAGCTTGTCAAACAAGATATAAATCAGAAAAATAGCCTCTCATTTCTCAGCCTTAACATTCAAGTGAATAACACATTAATACATTATTACAATATTGAAATATATGAATCTGTGCCATGAGTTACATTTCATTATGAGTATTTTGACGCAAAATTATTTTTATTGAGTCGATTTTTGAATAAAGCACTTTCACAATTTACTCCTCTACCATTTCATTTCTATAAATAATAATATATAAAGTATATACTGTACTATAAGAGCTAATTCTGTTCCCCACTACAGGAGCAACCACTGCTCCTTTATTTCTGTTTTCCCTCTCAGCTAGTTGAGATGGAGAGTTTTTGCCAGAGAGATCTAGGCTCAATTATTTAGCGATTTATCATATATATAAACATCGTGTGCATAGCTTAGGTTCTCTTACAGGCTTTTAATTTTTAAACAAATCCTCGGGAAGCATTCATAATTCATATGCAGAGTTTTCCACTGACTTCTTAACAGAATGTTAGCACTGGAATCAACTTAAAATCAATCTACAGCCGTTCTGATGAACTAAGAAGAGTTGTCATTTCAGAAAACAAACTTTTATAATGGTATTCCTGACTATGTCTGTAATCATATACCCACTGATTCAAACATGACTGCTGATTTTAATTGGAAGATCTGCCACTGTTATAATTGAAGGGATTATATGCAATGTGAGAATTTAAGGCTTGACAGGATTAGGGAATTGGGGAATAGCAAATGGTCAAAAGTCAAAATAGTAAACTCGGCATCAGTTCATAACGCTGCTGTCTTGGTTACGGAGCTAACATTGATCATCGATTGGTAGTGAAATACTGACTCCTCATGCCGCTGTGCTTTACAGGTCCTGGAGCAGTGGGAGTCCCAGCAGGGCCAGAGCAGCCCTGCACAGACCAGCCTGTCAGCCCCCGTTATCCCCCACAGTGTCCCATTCCCAGTCCACCATCTCCACAGGGCCTCGGTCCCAGACTCAGCCTCCGAGGCTTTGGCCCTGGCTAAACCTGACCCCTATGACCTTTATGAGAAGTCCAGGGCTATCTATGAGAGTAGGCGTAAGTACCGGTGCTGAAACTACAGGTGTAGCGTCATGACTCCGCTCGCTCTGGAGAAAGATGGCGAAGATTCATCACTCTCTCTCTCTTTCTCTTTAACACACATCAATGGTTTGTTGTGCTGCTGCACAGAAAAACTTTAAAAGAGTTTTTCAAATTTCAGTATAACCGAAGCGTAAATATATTCTCCCATTACCACCGGTAGCTGCTAATACTCAATATTATCTCGCCTGATCTTTGCTTGTTAAACTCCCACACACAAACACACACACACACACACACACACACACACACACACACACACAGACAGACAGAACCTGCCATGGGCTCAGTCTTTCCTTTGACTGGAAGGATCTTTACATCCAGGTGCTGACATTCTTCCAGCACTAATCATCATAAACAGAGATAAATAAACGCTCCCCACAGCAGATTATCTTCTCTTCTCCAGATATAATGCTTTAGCACCAGCGATATTATTATCCTCTGACGTGTAAAAATGTTGAAATAGCATTTTGTTGTGGTTATGATATCATGAGGATACATGATAAATCCAGAGCCTAAGGCAGCAGAAGCTACAAGAGTGAGATGCTTTTTATTGGTGTATAAGCAGAGCGGTAGAGAGAATATTGGAAAAACCTGGGGCTTTATTGTATTCCTTACAATTTTGGTTTATTTTGATTATTCATCGACTTATGTTCTCTTCTTTTGTCCTTTACTTAATTAAGTATTTTATTTTTAACTGTGCAATATAACCTCTTAACCCTTTTATGTCCTCAACAACAAAGAAATCTATGGGAAAATTATTTTATTGCATATTTTTTTTCTTTAGGGGTATTTATTTATCTAATAACAGTGACACTTTAAATTTAACATGAAACGTTTTCAAACAGTTAAAAGCAATCAGACAGAAATGTAATTATTTCGCAATGAAATTTGGTATTTCATTAAAAATAATTCAAGTCAACTTTACTCAACGTTTGGTAAAGCATGTTTTAATTACATAATTCGATATTTGTAGCTTGTATGAAGTTTCATAGATCTGTTAAGTGAGTCATTCAATATGCTTTAATATGTCTAAAAAATGTTACTTATCGAACAGGACTTCTCAATAGCCACTGTAAATACCTCCTCCTCGGTGGCCCCTTTGACCTTTTGCAACCCCCAGGGCTCCATCCTCGGCCCCTTTAGCATGTCAACAATTATCGGAAAGAGTCGCAAAAATAATCTAATGAATGTTCCATCCTCTCTAAGCTTATAACTGAATTAATGGTAGAAATGGTCCAGTTTTAATAAAGCTCCACAAAGAGGCAAAGACATGACCTCAGTGCCTCCAGTGGTAGCCTCAGCTCTCCGTCTGTGTTTTAAGAGCGGTGTTTGAAGTTCAGGAGGTAATAGCGGCCACTATAAATGAAAACATGAATGTAATATGATTGACGTTTGCGTGGGATGTTTCTGTATCTGTGGCACTTTCCCTCGGGTTTCTTTTGGTTTCTTTGAGAGAACCATGACTGACAGAATCTTATTCGCAGTCAGGGTGGATGATCATTCCGACGCAAGACACCTGTTATTCAGGAGGAAAAGGCTGTCAGAAATTCTCCTTATCAAACCTCTCCTGTCTTTCGGGCTCCCCTCTCCTCCGCTGTGGATCACTGTAACATGCACTGCTGTATGCCTTTCACTAAAGGTCAGGGGTTCGGTCTCACGAGGCTATAACACATTTCCTGCTACGGGAAGGTGAGGCAGGATTTGACCTTTCATGGCAGCATAACAAGCCCAGACTAGTGGGGGACCAATGTGAGCCGCTTATTTAAAGTTTTTCTTTGAGCCTTAACAGAATCATCTCAGCCATTATTTAAACGGGCAGCGGAAAAATGACGCCGAAACTGCACTGACTGCCCCACACGGTAGAGGCAGAGAGTTTGGTTTTCAGTGGAACTACTTTCTAATGGAAATATGAAATAGTGTCAGAAACAGTGTTAATTAATTGTCAACCCTGACTCTGGATGTGACTATTAGAGTCACTAAAAGGACAAATAAAAACCAACCATCTGTGTAATGAAGCTGGAAACAATATCAAGTCAGTCTTTTCCTTCAATATTAAGTCAAAATCATTTAGAAACCATTTCTAAACTAATTCTTCACATGTGAGTATTTTTTCGAGGTATATGTATATTATAATGAATTTTGATTGCAAAAAGAATTTTAACAGCAAAACCGTCTAAATCTATGTAACGGGCGCCGCATGTGGTTTCTGTGGTAACAGCTGCTTGACTCTCGTCTGCGGTCGTGAAGTTCTCTCTCCCATCGTTCCTGCTGAGTCCCAGCAGAGCGCTCACGGTGATTAAAAAAGTTACAATTGGAGTCAATTTTTCATTCGCAGCCACTTGTCTACGGTTGAGTTCATTTTTCTACTTTGTAGATCAGAGCATCGTGTGAAGTCACTGATTGCAGATCAGTGCCTGTATCCAGCCTCACACTGTAAATAAAGGATGGGTATATTACACGCATAAGCATTTCCTGACGTTTATGGATGACACTAGGATTCCACAGTTTCGTTAATGCTGAGACAGGTTGTTTCCGCCTCCTTCTAGCCTTCATGGGAGCTTGTGTTTGTGCTGTGATTGTCTTCTTCTCCGGTGTGTACACTTCTGGGTGTCTATGTAGGTGCAATATTTGTGCATTTGTTATTCATGACTGTTTCCTACATCTTTTCCTAGAACCTGGCCAGCCAAGGACTGTTTTTCCTGTAGACACCTCAGGTAAAAACATCGTCTCTGCAGAGACACCGTTGAAAAACAAAGTGTTCATCACCTTCAGACAATAGTTCACCCAAAACATCACGCTATGCTGATGGAAAGTCAGGTAAAGTTCTCAGTCAACAAAACCTTTTTCGAACTTCACTGGCAAAGAGTGAAGGAACTCATGCCCTAGTGTTTAAACTATACATTTTAATAATTTCATTTACTTAAGAGAGTCAAGTAAAGTCAGTCAAGTACGATATATCACTTTACTTACAATCATTTAATTTCAAAGCTGAATAACTACATTAAACGTCAACCGCTTGGTGGTAATCGTCTACTTTAATTGCAAAATGTGAGGTAACTGACCATACTGATTTGCCTAAGTAAAGTCGACTTCACGCTTATCCTGTCAGTGCTTTACGAGTGACTGTGTGTGAGCAGAACTCAGTCTCTTGTTAAAGATCTCAGCATAAAAAGTGGCCTAAATAACATCTTTTAAAGTGATATATGGTCACTTTGTTTTTTTCCCCATCTTCAGTGGCTGGGAGAATGATGTAATTGGAAATTGCTGGGTAGTTCTAAAAATGTTTCATTGACTTGACTTTCCATCTACATGGAGATGAGTAGACATTAACATTTTATATTTTTGTTGAACTGTTCATTTATTACAACTGTTCCCTGACAGGAAAGTAGCAGGACCTTGATGTTGTCTGTGGTCATTTTGTTTCAGGTGCAGAGTACCAGGACATCGAGGTGCACCTGCGTAGACAGAAGTCCGGCTTTGGTTTCCGGGTGCTGGGCGGGGATGAGGCGGGGCAGCCTGTGAGTCCGGAGACGCGTGAGAAGGCTCGTATGGCGATGGGCGTGGAACCCTGTCATTTTCTCCTCTCTAACCTACTACACGCACACACACTCTGTGTACACCTAACCCTGGCCTTTGTGCCTTGAGAGAGTTCTGGCTCTGGCTGTTCTGGTGTCTGTTAAACAATCAAAATAATATTTTATTCACATACGTATAACAACTGCGCTAACAACCACTGCATGTGACGGCCACAGGCAAACATCTGAAGCCGCATCTTTGCTCCAGTTGTTCCTGTATGTAACAGTAATAATAACCTTTAATAACAGATCTTGGTCGGTGCAATCATTGAGAAGAGCCCGGCAGACCTGGACGGGCGCTTACGGCCGGGGGACGAGCTGCTGTTTGTGGATGGGATCCCGGTGGTGGGGAAGCCGCACAGATACGTCATCGATCTGATGCACGGAGCAGCACGAAACGGCCAGGTCAACCTGGTCATCAGGAGGAGGGCGCCGGCAGCAGGTGAGGAGACATGGATGTGGTTGGTTCTTTTGTTTTTGCAGTGCACAGTTCCACCAAATTATTTGGTTGTTTGCGGCTGATATTGTACCATAACCTCCTGAATGTGATACTCTCAAAGAGAAATAAGTTAGCCTTTATGTGATGATGCAGGTGACGGGGTTCCCAGAACACTCCAGTGACAGATAAACCAGCGCGTTCTGAAAATGCAGCGGGTTTTGTTAGAATATACGGAAAATCCAGTGAAAACAGTGGGATTCCTTTACTGGTCTGATTTTTTAAGGAAGCTGTCTTCCATTTATATCGTAAGGTTTTTGAAATATACCATAAAATGATACCAGCTGTTATATTTTTTATACTTGTTACTTAAAACAACGGTGAACTAAACCTAATAACTAGCATCTGTATATCCAAACATCCTGATGTAGCTGTCTGTCATAACATTATAACCACTGACAGCCGAAGCATGAATAAGGATCATTATATTGTTACAATGGCGCCGGTCCAGGGGTGGGAAATATTAAAAAGTGAACATTTTTTCCTCAAAGTTGATTTGCGAGCAGGAAAGATGGACAAGCATAAGTTACTGAGCGACTGTTATTTGAGCCAAATTCCATAACTGGTGGTTAACTAAAAGGGGACTGAGGACGGGCAGCAGGTGAACCGGCGATTGTGTCATGGACCCTCAATAATGCTAGATAGAAAGAGGTCGGAGCACACTGTGCATCACAGAGCAGCTGTAACAACAAATGAAAGATCCGCAAAGAATTAGGCGGGTGGTTATAATGTTGTGGCTGAATATCAGTGCCATAGAGCTCTTTTTTTTTCCCGAAAAACTACAAAAGTAAAAATGAATTGAGCTACACTGTTACCTTAGGTGCTACATCACTAATAACAAACACACACACGGTGTAGTTAATGACCCCGCATACACTGATGGTCCTGCTGCTGTAATCTCTCACAGGAGCATTAAATCCAAGATAAAACACTCCCTAATAAAACTTCTACTTATTCATATTTATGTTTATGTAAAACAGTACAGTGCCCAGCTGTTATTTCATACTTATTTACCCCTTTAACTTAGTATTCATCAACTGGTTTGGTTGTGAAATATGTCTTCAGTAGGAACAACGTAGTAAAAATAATGAAAGAGAAAATTATAATTAGATAGAAACACTTCCTGGACTCGTAGTGAGTTTGTTGCAGGTGCTCTTCGGTTGAGCCTTTGGCCTTTACCACAAACCATCTTCCATGTGAAATGTTGACAGACAATTACAAACTATTTGTCATTATTATGGTCTATATTAGTGTATATATATAGTATATAGTGAGTAGTTGAAGAGGTTTATGAGTTTGATCCACTCACTGCTCTTTCGCCGCTGAAGGACGTGGATAATGGTGAACAGAGCGGCTTGAAGATGCAGGTTTACAAAGTGACGAGAGTCTCTTCCTCTCCTGTTTGTCTCTCCTCTCCTCTTCGACACCACAATTCATGTCCTTTAATGATTCGGGAAAAAGCATTTAATCAGCATTTAATTAATTAGTTGGAAAACTGAGCTTCTAATCTCTGATTAATTACGCCGAAGCCTCCCTTCTCAAAAACGCATTAGCACACTCTTGCTCAAACCCACATCGCTGTTCCCTGGTCGTTACTCAGGTTTTCGCACCTCTCAGCCTCTAGCCTTGTGTGGCACTATTTCCTGTGACCTTTGGCCTGCGCTGCGCTCATTATCACTGCCTCTCCACACACATGATTGCAAACGCACGTGCAGACACTTCTCTCGCCAATCCACTTCATCCTCCTCCCAGTCCGCCCTCTGAGTCTATCTCTTCGCACCAAAGCCTTTGGTATGACTCACGCGCGGCCTCTTCCATTCCATCCTAATTGTCTGACTCCCACAAGGCACTTTCCGAGGTGTCAGACTATGTTCTCTGCTCTGACCCTCCACTTCATGAAGCTCACATGCTCCACATTTTTGCTCTATTCATCCTCTCTTTCTGTTGGTCTCATCACAAATATAACCTTATATGCACCCATCGGTGTGAGGAAGAACTACATCTGGTTATGGACCTTTTTACAGTGGCATATTTTGCTGTAACGTTGATCCAGTTAGCTGAATTTGAATTTTGAATTCCCAGATGTTTAAGCACAGAGAGCCACAGTTTCCCAGAGGGCTATCAAAACAACTAGACAGACTTTGATTCTTCGGTATGCCAGAATGAGTACACACGGAAAAGCTTTACGTGTGAGAAGATGTTTTCTCTCTGGTTAGATCGAGAATGTGATCCATTTTAATGTGTTGTACCGTGTTTTGCTGCCTTGCGTTTACCTCTTGATCCTTCTCGAGGACGGGATTCAGCTCTATCCTGTTCAATTATAGGGGAGAGGATGAAAACTCACTTTACTTTTGCCTTTCTTTATGAAAACTCACTTTACTTTTGCCTTTCTTTACCCAAGCAGTTATGCAACACATTTTTGTATTTTTTTTCCGCTGTAGCAACAGCAGAGGAAGTGCGTGAGGAATTTTAAATGGCCTGAATCAATACGGAAGATTTAGTAATTGACTGGCTGCATTTCACTTGCAAAAAATTCTGCTTGTGTTTGGCTCACCCGTTCTTTCCAGTGGAAGAAAGTCAGTCTGTTCAATGTCCTTATCAAAAAACAGAAATTGCAGTTCTTGAATGTTTCATGTAAAGTATTTCTTGAGTTTATTGACGTGGAAAGTGTAATAAATCTTCCTTAAAGGTAGTGAGAATAAAGAGAGCTATGCCCATGATTATGAGATCTCTTACATTCTTCTTCCATGGGCTGACTCCTCCCCTCATCTGTAAGGATGAGGTCAGAGTCAGAGCATCCAGGAGGAGCTGACATTACAAGACACTGACAGGTGCCTTGTAATGGGACAATCATTGTTATTAAGTCCTTCTGTTGGTTATAATGTTATGGCTGATTGGTGTAAATCTCATCCAGCCAGGGATCGCCTCCTGCAGCGTCTTTAAGTTGCAAAACGACATTGCTGAGGCACGCCTCTAAAAACATTCAGAAGAAAATGGTGGATCAAAGATGTAACTGAACGTGTTTGTGAACTCCCCTACGGTCTGTGTGCGTCTCCTCACCCCTCCGCCTCCCTCTACAGGTGAGTCCTGTCCAGAGAACGGCCGTAGCTCCGGCTCCGTCTCCACGCAGCACAGCTCGCCCCGCAGCGACTTCACGTACGGCAACAGCGCCATCCCTACCCAGGCACCCAACGCCAGCATGGGCAATACCACCTTAGACCGGACGGCGACCCCCAACACGCAACCCAGTGATGTCAGCATCAACCGGAAGGAAAGCGAAGGCTTTGGATTCGTCATAATCAGCTCCCTCAACCGCCCAGAGGCGGCCACCTCTAGCAGTGAGTCCAATGATTGTTGCCGATGTTTGAGTCAAGTACGTTCTTCTGCTTCATCAGTCCTGCCCTGCTCTGCATGATGAGTTGACCTCGTGCAGAAGCTCGTAGACACACGAATTAGCCGGTCAACTCCATACGATGTCAAGATACGTTTCAAACAGAAGCTTAAGATGAGGTCACTCTATTATGCATGCCCTCCCACGGCACGTCAGTCACACACGTCTCTGGCTGCGCCGCCACGAGCATCAGTGCATCGCCCACGCTCATGCAAAAAAATGCATGCCTTACATAAGCTTGGAGCAAACAGAAAAATGAGAGAGACGGAGACATAGTCAGTCAGAGAGTGGTGGGTGAGCATAGGCGAGCGTCAGCTTCCAATCTGCCGCTGCCGCCGATCAACCTGTGTTGTGTTTGAATTCCATAACAGCTGTGCCACACAAAATTGGCCGCATCATCGAGGGCAGCCCGGCTGACCGCTGCGGGAAGCTAAAGGTGGGAGACAGAATACTGGCAGTGAACAGCCAGTCCATCGTCAGCATGCCGCACGCCGACATCGTTAAGCTGATCAAGGACGCGGGCCTCAGCGTCACCCTGAGGATCGTACCACAGGAAGGTGAGAGAACACGTTGACGCGCGGCCAACACGTGGCCATGATGAACGAGGGTTTCAAGACCGCACTGCTCTTTAGAAGACAAAGATTTATGGCTGTTATTGATTTGGGTTAAATGAAATGAAAGATGTAATATGAGTTTTGGGAAATGTGATTCATTTTAGATTTATTGTCACTTGTCATAATCATGACTTGTGTTCTTGCAGGTTCTCCTCACTCCATAACTCTCCTGCATGAACACAGAGGGTTATCTCCTGTTCTGGTGACCCGCACACGACTAGATTGAATGTAATCGACAAACTACATTCAACGAATTGTAATTCTGCAGGAGATTTTAATCCCGATGAAAATGACTGACTTTACTGCTCAGGCCGAAGAATGACTTTCACACTAAAAGATGGACAACCTGCACCATGTTTGCGTCACTCGATGATGATAAGGGTTTACCTCTTTGCCGTTTCCTGTTTTTTCTATGCTTTGCCCTTCGTAAACATTTGTAACCGTCTCATTTAAAGAGGCTGTTAGAAGCACAATGGAGCTTGAGGAGGTCTCAGTTTATGTTTACGTTTGGAAGACAGTTAGTGTGATTGATTTCCTCCTGAAAACGTCCTCTGACGTTTGGTCTTAATGTGGAAAAAAATATGGCAACAAAAGCAATCAAGAAGAACATCTAAACTTTTATTCGACTGATTTGATTCGAATGTTACGTATGAGTTATATTTTTTATGATTCCAATGTTCAAAGTGTGAAAAAGGTCGCTAACAGAGATTAACCTTTCAAAAATCATCGCCTGACTCTGCAGCTTCCTTCTGCTTGATGGAGTTGAAGCTCGTTGTTTAACTCGTCACCGGGTAGCTTTACTCGGTTCACACACGCGCTGTCATGACATCGCTCCAGGCCAAGACAGGCAGCTCTTTTCAGATAAAAGGCTTTAAAATCCTACCGTGCGGCAGACAAGCAGCACTTTGGCTGGTGAGCATAGTGGAGAAATTAGCCGCTGAGGAGCCGCAATTAACATTGGCAGTTTGGTGGAGACCAAAACAGAGATAAAAAGAGGATTTTTTGGTTTACATTCACGAGGTTGATATAAACATAACTCGAAATGAAGGCCAAATGAACACATGGGGATGTTCAACAAAGTAGCATTGTATCGTTAGCGCAGTGGTTAGTGCTGCTGCCTCACAGCGAGAAGGTAGCGGGTACGAATCCACCACTGCCGGTCTTTCTGTGTAGAGTTTGCTTGTTCTCCCTGTGTCTGAGTGGTGATTTGGTGACACTGAAAATTGCCCATAGGAGAAAGTGTGAGTGGTTGTATGTCTCTATGTCGGCCCTGTGATGAACTGGCGACTCGTCCTGGGTGTAATGCTGGGATAGGCTCCAGACCCCCGGTGACCCTGAACAGGATAAGCGGTTGATAATGAATGAATGTGTGTGTGCTGATTGGTGGTTGCCTTAAAGTAAGACGTTTTGCAGTTGCAAGCTGCTGAAAAGACTCTCATTTGGTTTAATAATGTTTTTAAGTCTATTTTATGATTATGATTTTTCCTCATTTTTTTAATCCCCAGAGGTCAGCAATCCCCCATCAGCCCCCAGTTCAGAAAAGCAGAGCCCCATGGCCCAGCAGCAAAGTCCCAAGATCCAGCCAAACTCCACCGCCTCACAGCCCGACCCAGCAGTGACAGAACCCAACCCCCCCGCTAGCCTGCCCAACCCCACAGTCAGCCAACCAAACGCCGTTCCACACCAGAGCCCTGTGACCCAGCTGCCTGTTCCTCCACCACAGACCTACACCCACGAAAGCAGGTAAGACATCAAGCGTCCCACACACGATAAACAACTTAAATTCAGAGTTGTATTCAAATATGTCGACTCCCGTTCCCTTACACTCTCCGTCTCACCAACAGCTTTTGTAGATTTCACCGTATCCTCTATCTTTATTCCCCTCAAACCCTCTCTCTCTTTCTTGTATGACATCACTTAAGTCTTAGGGACTGCTAAATTATTGAAATAAACGTCTCCTTTATAAAGTTCTGTTGAATATTTCACCAGGAATTAGAGCACTGAAATCCACAATGCTACAGCCGCCCCCTCTGCTCGCCACAGCATCCAGCATATCTCTTCCTGCTCAGCATCAGCAGCCTCGGCGAGAACTGGTTTCTATTACAAACATTTTATGTGATGTGTGAGGAAGCCAATTTCATTTCCTCGCTGAAGTCTTTTTAATGGTTGTCAATGCGAAGCAAAACAAATCATCGGTGTCATCAGTGGGTGACCCAGCAGTTTGTCAGAATGCCATACTTTCACAGCAAACCGTGCCCTGAAGTATAACACGAGTAAAGTAGCAAGTCCAGATGTAACGACAGAAACGCTTCTGTATCATCTTCTGATTGGTCCGGCAGTTTCAGGTCAGAGGTGAAGGCCAGGCAGGATGTGAAACCCGACATCAGGCAGCCGCCATTTACAGATTACCGACAGCCACCGGTGGACTACCGACACCCTCCTGTGGCAGACTACAGGCAGCCACCCACGTTGGACTACAGACATCCACCGCTGCTCGACTACAGACAGCTCGCTACCGACGCCCGGCAGTTCACCATCCCAGAATACCGAATGCCCCCAGTTCAAGTAAGGATGTTTTCCACACAGGAATACTGACTCCTATGTAGACCTAAATCCCTGTAAAATTGTAAATATTTGACAATAAAGCGGTAAGAATTAACAAATTATCAAATCACCGTGTCAATGTGATGAACAGAGAATTCATTTTAGAGTTCCTCGGCACATTTTTGATAATTATTTGGTTTTATGGCCCAAAATGTAATTGTTTTGTTTCACCTCGCTGCTCACATCAGTTTCATTTTATAGCCGTAGCAAATACGAAACAAAATCTCTAAAAATCCACATCTACGCTCTCTGCTCAGCCTCGAAGCGGCTTAACTCCAGTTAACCAAAACCACTAGCAGGAAAATACAGTGACACATTTATTACCCTAAGAAACATGTTGTTTTTTTACCCCTTCAGTTATTGTCTACCAAAATCAGAGTTAAAACAAATAGATTATATGAATTGGTGTGTGTGTGTATGTGTGTGTTTGTGTGTGTGTGTGCGTGAACACGGGTTTGTTGTACATATGTAAATACACACGTATTTGTATGAGATTGGAATATTGTGAATAAAACCGTAATAAAATCTAAATCTAATCTAAAAGTCTTCATTGTATAAAAATATTAAATAATTAATAATAATAATTTATATAAATGATAATTGTCAGCTTAAATATTTACTAAAAAGCAGTTTTTGAAGTGAAAACAGCATGAAGTTTAAGTGCTTCTGTCAAAAGTGTGACCATAACTTGTTTTTCTGCTGATACTTGTATTTATTGACTATAAACCTTATCAAAGTCTGTGTTCATGATGTATATTTGTAGAGAGACTACACCCTACAGATCTCTTACACACTTTCAGATTTAAGGTCATTCTGGTCTGATATACAGTGTTTCTACTTAAAACGTAGGATGTCTGCTTCAATAAATTTGAGGTTGTCTTTGGTTGTGTTTGTGTGAATAAATCTGGGCAGACTCGGTGCACAGCTGGAATCTACTTGTGAATATTTACGATAATGAAGATATTAATCTCTTGAGCATCTCGCTGTTTTGCTCTGTAATGCCTTATATAGCATAAGGTGTGGTTTTTACATTGAATTATTGTCAGGGTTTTTCTACACCTTGTGTTTGCTGCACATTTCTCCCGGCTGAGCCTTGAGACTGTTATCTGCTGTTATGGCCCGTTTTCTCCTCGGCTGTGGTGGGATCTAATCTCATCTGATCTGTTCTCTGTCTCAGCTCGCACAGGACTTTGACTTCTTCACAGTGGAGCTGGAGAAAAGTGTGAAAGGCTTCGGTTTCAGCATCCGCGGCGGGCGGGAGTACAAGATGGATCTGTTTGTCCTCCGGCTGGCAGAGGAGGGGCCGGCTATCCGCAACGGGAGGATGAGGGTAGGTCTGATGGTGTCACTTCCTCCAACAAAGCCTCTCCACCCCCTTTAAAGGTTAAGCTGCCTTCGATCCGTCTGGATTACATGGCAGACGCTCACTATAATTGTACGATGTTATCAACGCTGCAGCAGCAACTTTTCACGGCCAGTTAAGAAATAATCTGTAAAAATAGCACAGAGATGGTTTGTCAGAGTTTTTTAGAGGTGTGTTTCCTCCCAAAGTCTCTCAAACTCCCCCTTCCTCTGTTTTTAGTCGCAGATAGTATTCAGAATGATACAGATAGATAAAACATTCAAGCGGGCCCACTTAGAATGTTTGCATAGTTGCTTGCTTCCCCCTCTGGCTGTTGTTGCTATTCTACCATTTGGTCAGAGAAAGCAAATTCTTTTCTCCCGAGCTTTTTTAAAAAATGAGAAATATTATGGAACTTTATGTACGCCACCACTGCTGTCTTAATGTTGCCTCATTCGCTCCACAAGCTTTGCTCCTACCGACATAAATTGCCCTTCCCTTCTCTGACAATCCAGAATTAATCCTGCAACCAGCACGTCTTCCTCCATCTCCTAGTTCCTCCTTCTCTCTTTCTCTTCCTGACATGTTCTCCGATCTTTACGTCTGGAGCTGATAGTCTCAGCATGCTCTGCATTCCTTATCTGTAATGAACCTGTCAGAGATAATTTGTGCAAAATACCCCTGGGGGAGATATTACTTTCCCTCTCCTCGTTGTTGATGGAGGCCAGTGGGTCTGGATGCAGATGGTGGAGGAGGAAGAAATCCCTCCTGGGCTATACCTCAGCATTCAAGCTGCTGTTGAGTCTGACCAGTGGTGGAATAAGCATTAAAAAAAATGATGTCAAAATACTCCACCAATCCTACTCAGAGTTTCTTCTAAAATCAGTTAAAATCAGCAAGATGTTCTCAATTAAAAGCTCCACTGTGGCCCCTGTGGCTGACACGTTATTTCAAGCATCCATTTGAACCCGATCACAATAATCAAAACAGCCGCTCTCGTGTCACACGTTATTTTACCGAGTCCCACCCCGTTGTGCAGTAATTAGATACTAGTCATCGCCTCCATGCATAATTGTAATTGGATGTAAGCAGTCAAGTGTGGTTCAATGCCTGCCTGGAGCCAGAATTCAGTCTTTATTCATTCTTAATATACTTAGTTTTTTCTTTCTCATTTTTATTAATTTCAGATTTCAGTCACACTGTGATCGGAATATAAAATGACATTTTATCACCCTGATGGCCAAAAACATCTGACTTTCATTCTTAGATTCTAAGACCGATTAGTCAGTGAATCTCTAGGATTTTACTGTAAGAAGCTTAAGTAGAGAAAGTTTTAAGGAACTTATTTGGATTTATAGTCTATTGGTTCTGGAAGAATCAAGGTTCAGGAGTCAGTAAAGGGATATGTGAAAAAGGTTTGTTGCTCAAATAAGTGTATTTCTTTTTGTTTTTTTAAATATAGGATAGTTGGTACCACTTTAAAAGACGACTCCCCTTATTAAGGATTTATAAATGGCTTCTGCTTAGTTTACTAGGGAAGTCGCATACACTTTAATGAGCTTCTATAAGTATTTTTATATAAAGTGCTATAAGAGAGCCAATGCTTGCCAAATAGTGAGCACACTTATCTGTACAGCTATCTTGATATTGCCAAATAGTGACCCACATTTATCCATTAAGAGCTCCTTAACCTTAACTAATGACTTATAAAGCGCGTAAAACCTAATTAATAGCTTATACCTGTTTTATAAACCATTTATAGATCCTTTACAAAGGAAGTCTTATTGAAAAGTGGTATAATAATAATTGATCATTTGACCGGATAATTTGACCCTTTTGGGACTCAAACAAAAGTTTTAAAGAATACTCCACTGAAAAAGAATTAAACACAAACATTTCTTTAAAAGGATCAAAATCAATGCAGCAGAATCAGAGCCTTCATGCCTTCTTCATCCTCCTCCAAACATGATGCCTACATTATCCACAATGCAATTCAACCACTGACTGTTGAGTTGGAGGTTCTGGTGGCTGGTTCTATGCTAGAAGCAGCAGAGAGAGAGAGAGAGAGAGCGAGAGAAAGAGAGCAGCCCACATCTTCCCAAGCCAGGTTTAATCTTTAAATTCCCCCCAAGGCACAAATGTTTTATTTCTTTTTCCTGCGGTCGAATGTTTGCGATTCCCGCTGCAGAGTGATGGATGTGCAGAGTTTAACCCTCTAAGGTTGCTTTCACATTGGTGCTGAAAGTTTGAAGTTGTTGGGAGCCCTCCTGGTGCAATATTCAACACAGACAAGTGTGATGTGGAGACCTGAAGCTCTCACTTTACACAAACTGAGGACAAACTTCCCCGTGAAGCAGAAGACTTCTGGTGTCCGGCAGTGAATTTTAGCATATCCCATCCATCCGTCCATCCATCCATTTTCTAAAACTGCTTCTGGGTAGGGTCATGTAAGGCCAACTATGGTTTGGCGAGACGCCTGGTGCATGATTATCGACTAACTTTAGCTCTGAAACAGACTTAAAGAGTCTCCCTCCTGAAATAGCTTCACCGTTAATGTCTGGGCAGCCATTTTTTTTTACAGACGGTAGGACTACATGGACTGATCTCGGGTTACAGGGTAAATAAACGTATCTGTCATTTTTTATTATTATTTTGATGTTTGAGGACAAAAGTTGGTTATCCCCATGTGTAACTTAAATCACTACATTTAAGTTGCTCTTTTCTTAGTATTTGCTGCAGACAACGATTATCTTGAATAAGGCATCACCTCGCCTTGTCCTTAATCAACAAAACATTCAAAATCCACGAGGAAACTGTGGCTTTTTTCTTCTTTTATTAATTGAACTGGTTTGTCAAACGAGCGACACTGAAGAGTTCCCATCTTTGCATCATTTTGTGTAAAAAAAACAAATCAGTTTTGTGTTTACAGCTACATCAGTCTCAGTGTCAAGTGGAGATTAAATGGATCAATGCTGCTCAAAAAGTAGTTAATGCCTCCACTAACTACAGATGGAGGCGGTCATGTGATCAGTTCTATTTGTTTGTGTGGATGTTAGCAGAATAACTCAAAACATTTCAGTGACGACCGAATAACAAACAAGTCTTTATACTGAGATGTCTGTGGAAGTGGTTTAACAGGGGGGGGGGTATTTTTGTATGAGGATGTACTGTAGTTTGTATGTATTGAGAATCATCGTGTTAGAACATTTCCTCCACTGAGTCTGATTAGTCTTAAATGAATGGCGAGACAGAAACACTGCTGGGAGGATATTGGAGTCAACCCAACGCTGTGCTGTTCACAGATTTTAGAGAAGACAGTGCGTAGAGCACGTTGATCGCCTCCGCCTCAATCCACACTTCTGAATGTAGAGAATAATCGTTCTACAATGAACTAAAGGTGAGACGCTGCTGAGAATCTTCTTACCCGCCCGTCACTTTGGATCTGGGTGGTTCATTGTATGCAAACCCAAAAACCCACTTTTACTCTGACGCTCTGATTCCACGCCGTCTTCTGAAATGACAGATTAAATTCAAAAAAGATCAGCATAACTAGTTTTTATGTCTCCCTGTCTATCAGCAGAGATATACAGAATAATCTCCAATGAAAAGTTTAAATCACAAATAACGTCTAAAATCAATCGATTTTTGAATTGACGATTTCAACAAAAAGGAACTTTAAATGACACTTGGTAAATGGCTGATTTAGCCGTTTGTTTCTCGCGTCACAACAAAACAGTAGAAAGTAAAATGTTGCTCGTCGTGTTTGTTTCTGCAGTCAGGAGCAGCTGCTCCTCAGAAAACAGTAAGGTGTATGAACAGCCTCCAGGTGCATTTCACATTAAATCAATGCAGCTTCATGTCTACTTCTAGTTCTTTACGCAATGGCACTGACACATGTTGAACTCCGGGAGGAAGGGAACACACCACGCCAGTTAATTTGAACGTGCGTTGTATTTACTCATACGCGTGTGCAACTTACTAATATGTTTACTATTTATCGTTTTTAAAAGAGGATCTCTCCTATATCCCCTCTCGGGCTCCGCAGCATCTCTTCAAATGATTAGCCTAAAGTTTCCTAGAGTGACTGGTCAAACCGCTGATATCTGACAACAGGGGAATGCCGGCTGTAGCAGTGCATTATGGGATTTGTAGTATAAGTGGGGTTTGGGCTGTATTACGGCTGGCGAGTTATAACAAGGATTAGATATTGTCTGGAGTTTGAGACATGCGACTTGGAGTATTAACTGGGTGTTACACAGGCTGGTTATTGGTATTCATGGTGGAGTCTGTATTTGTTCCCCAGCAGTCCCATGAGAAGGGTCTGCCATAATTCCTTCCAGATGACATGATGAAATAACACCAGTTCATTGCTTGTCATGCTCATTAACGCTCGCTGAGGCTCATGGGAAAGCCAATGAATTATAGATCCATATTGATCCTTATAAATCACTGTCGCCCAGAATCAAAGAAGCTTGTTAAAATTCAATTTCATTTCTAGCGTTGTAATTTGCAAACATTTTCTCATCATAATGGACTCAGTCTCAGGCGTGACACCTCCAGTAATTTGTTTCTCTTGTTTGTGCCCTCACAGACTTGGACCGATAGGTTTATATAGCAATCTGACCTTTACAATTGGATCTGTGTCCACCTGCTTCACATGCAAGAACATGCTGATGCGTGATTAAAGTATTTGTTGACAAGCTGCTCTATTCAGACGTTCACTTGTATGGTACTTATTAGTCTGCGGCATGTTCCAGACGCAAAATGGTGCAGGGCACATTAGCCGGTTCAATTTGGTTTTGCTTCACAGTAGCTGGTTAAAGAACTTTAATGGGACTTAAAAATCGATAAATGCAGATTCAGTCCTGATTCCAAAAGTTTGTTAGGTTCACAGCAGCTTTAAGACTTTCTTCCTTTGAGACATAGTCTTGAATTGTTTCTACCACAGATATGGAAAGGGTTTTATCCCCAAAGGAGATACGCTTTTGATGCATTTCACATTTTAAAGGCACTTAATTTCTAATGAATTCGGGTATAAGGAGTCAAATAACTCTAAAATGGGACCATTTCGCCCAACTTTAAAGTATAATTCTATGTTCATTATATATTATAGAAGTTGTGAGATTGGAAGTTCAGCAAACCTGCAGTGGTAGGTAGGAAAGGGATTCCACAAATATGTCCGATACATAAGCGGCACATAAACACATAATAAAGTGTTTCAAACTAATTGTAATGTTATTGAAAGCAGCTTTAAAACCCTTATTAGATATTTATTGATGAAGAGCGTTAGTCAACAATTATATTCTTCTCTTATAAGGACATACTTCATGGTATTACAACTCTTATTTTACTTTATTGTCATTATCATCTGTTTATACAGCAGCCAGTTTGGTTTCCTAATACATACATACATACAAATACATTAATAAACACGTTTATCTGCTCACAAGGACATCACGGTTTGGTGTAATCCTTTTATGTACATTACCTCTTACTTCATCCTTATGAGGGAATATGATAACTTTATTCGAATAGCACATATTTAAAACGCTTCACAAAATGCAGAAGAATAAAACAATCATATAATATAAAACAGCAGAAGACGATAAAACAACACAAACTTTGCAAATCAAATCGTGGCGCAGAAAAGACATTTCCTGTGAAGAAAGATGTCTTCCTTATATTTGTAATGATTTGTTTAATAAAAGAGACTCTACTGAATCTAAATAGGGTTTTGATTAAAAAAGAACCTCAGCTCTTTGTAACAACATGCAATAGTTTACAAAGACAGTCTCATTAACTGATACGAGAGCATATTGAACTTTGTGTATAGTATAATATTCTTCTCTTCTGATGCCGCCTCCACACCTCTGGGAATGGTTTCCAAAAGATCTCTGAACTTGGCTGCGGAGGTTTACTCCCATTAATTGGCCAAAGAAGCTTCGAGGTCAGAGGTCGATGTTCTTCGAGGGCAGAGGTGCGGCTGGACCCTCTGCCCTCTTAAACGCTGAAAAGGCTTCTTTGTGGATCTTTAATATGGTTGTTATGAAGGAGCATGAAATTCACTTTTCCTGGAACCAATGTCCCGAGCACAAGAAACCCCCCCCCAGAACAACCCAAATATGCATTCTCATGTTTTCTCTGTGACAGATCTTCACTGTTTCTCTCTTTGCTTCCTAACCTCCAGGTCGGGGATCAGATCATTGAGATCAATGGCGAGAGTACCCGGGACATGACCCACGGCAGAGCTATAGAGCTGATCAAGTCTGGAGGCCGGCGTGTCCGACTCCTCCTCAAGAGGGGCACGGGGCAGGTCCCAGAGTACGGTAAGTATCAATACGTGAACGGTGGTCTTTGTCTGCAGGATCATTTTTAATTCTCTTTAACGCTTAGACCTTTCTCTCTCAGCTGTCTTACTGTCACGTAACTTGATAACATTCTTCTAGCATGCATCTATATTCCTGCAGTATTCTGTTCTTCACTCTGCTGTAAAATAAGCTCATTATTGTCTCCTCTGTCTCAACTAACATTAGTCTATCTTCTGTCCATTTCAGTGACCTATCACTAATTGATTGGTCTAGGTTGTTACTTCCCCTTCTATAGGAATGGTATCTTCCAGTCTCTCCATGTGCATGAAAAGTGACAAGCATGGCTCCCCCTATTTCTTCCTAACGGGCCACTCTAAAGACACGGTTTGTGACCATACCAACGTTTTTCTCCTCACTTTAACCCTGGTGTTCTGTGCTGTGCTGTGCTGTGCTGTGGTGTTGTGTTGTTGTTGTTTTCTTGTAACCGCATGTTCAAAATACGCTTTAATATCTGCACAACGAGGCAATTCTGGTATAATGAGCAAACACGGCTTCCAGCTGCAGGAGGTTGTTAAATTAGAGACCATAACTCTGGTTCTGACCGAAAGGATCAGCAGCCAGAAGATATCTACAGGCCGAAGAAATATATAGCAATAGAAGCATGAACCCCCGGGTCAGCCAGAGGAGATGAACGTGAAATATTTCGGCGGATAATTTACCCAGTGAAGTCTCACCGCGCCAGAATCGAGCCTGGAAGGAGAAATTTGTTCTTGTGACACTGCAGGTAATAAAACTCCAATGCATCGCTCACTCCCGTGGCTTCTGGGCCAGCGTGACGCTCGGATTTACCCGTCCCTCTGCCAAAGAGAGAGCCATTTCTGGAGAACGTCGTGGCACGAAAGCCTCCAGTGGTGCACATTCATCAGCGCTCGGCCGCCGCAGTCCCCCTCCAGTCCCCCTCCAGTCCTTAAACACAGGAAATAGAGGGTGATGTCGTCTGTCCACTCACTGCCAGCCACAATGCCGGCGAGGATTAAATCTCTGTGCGTGGAGACATTATGACATACTTTCCTCCAGGTGAAATATGCAAACAGGAAGTCTATCTAGTCCCCCCACCACCACCAACAACTAAAGGCACAAGCAGCGTTTTAACCCACACGGCTGGATTCAGCATTTCATCACTCGGAGTTTGCAGGCACTTTATTTGCATACTAGTGGGTTATGCAAATCATCCACGGTGATTAATTTAGCTTTTCAACATATTAGCATAAAGATGTTCGAAGGATCAAGTTATTTTTTGCTTCAGATCCTCGTGTGCTTTTTAGGAAATGATTCAAACAAACGCTTGAGTATATAAGCATCAAAACGTGGGATGAGTATTATTGTGTTTGTGTGCCTCTGCACCGACAGGGCATTAAATGATCAAAGTCCTGATAATTACACCTCAGATATGAGAACGCTCACAAAAACAAGACATGTAGGCGGTTTACAAATAAAAGTATGACTCTGAATTAATAGAGATTATTAAGAGAAGGCCGTCAGACACAAGGACGCCCAATGCTGCATTTATAAATAAATATTTCTACAATGCTGTTCCAAGGGACTGGTGTAAAAACACTTAAGCATTTATTTTTCTTGATGTGAGCCAAATTAACAAGTTTAATTGGACTCTGGTGTTTTTTTTTTTCCATTTTGGCTTGAAATTTGAAATATGCTACCCTTTCATATTTTTTGGGAGCAGCGATACAAACAGAGAGCAGGCAGCTAAAGAGACGGATATTTGTCTCGGGAGTTGGGGGAGACCAAACCAGGGCAAAACAAAGATTATTATGGGATATACATTTGTCATATGGAAACAGGTAGAACTCTGAATCAATAGTAATGCTGCTCTATGTGTATTTGATGTTTTTAAGATAATTAAACAAGGGTGTAATATCGATGAATATCTTTAAAAAAAAAAATTTAAAAATGTATATAAATGAAATTATATATAGAATTATATTTATCATATATATTGAAATCTCAATTCTCAATCTCTCATTTTAATATTAAATGTAAAAACAATAAGTGGAGTAAAAAGAGGAGTGCAGCATAAGAATGAAAATACAGTCTAGTCCAGTTAGAGAATAAAAACACCCAAAATGATAGAGGACAGGAAGTAGAACAAATGAAGAGTTGAAGGTGGAACATTTCAGGGTTGAAGAACTTCACCAGGGAAGGCTTTGTCCCCTTTGACTCTCATTTATGCTCAACATAAAATACTTTACAGGTGGAGCCTTTCTTACGTACTGTGCATTCATTTAATCCAATATTTGTGCATATTCCCCTAAAAACATCCATCGCACACAGAGCAGTAACGCCACGTATTGTTGCAGGCAGTGTATCATTAAATAAAGTCGATAGACGATAAACATCTACGGACATGACAGACAAGAAACTAATAAACTGTAAAAATGTGTCCTGATAAATTTAATGGCCTCAGTCAAGTCTGCCAAAGACATGGTTTGTGATTAGTTTCTTCACTTTGTTTATTGTTACATTTTAAGGCACATTTGAACGTGAAGAATATGTCAAAGTCTGTCCATTTAGATTCCACACAAATTTTCCCGTTTATTTACTCGGTGCATTGGCATATTTCTATGTTTTTACTCTTTACTGTCATCTAATGGCCGTGAATAATAGCTGAACTGCCTGAGCTGGTAACTGTGAGATGGTTCCTGACAGTCTCAGACACAGGTTTTCTTCATCATATTTATTTTTATATATATTTAATATATGTTTATGTTGAAGAGCCAAATCCTGCAGGGCTTCAAAGGTAGTAACAAGGGAAACCTCCAAATCAATTCTTCAACTTGTCTGGTAAAAACAAGGGCTCTGCTGCCCCCCAGTGGTCAGAAAAGACACGTTTTACTGCAATTCTAAAATTTTAATGAGGCAAGTCGCAATTCTTTATTCCTGACACACATTTCAAAGAAATATAAAAATGTTGTATTTAAAGGTGATTCAGCAGAAATATGAACAGCCCAGATATTTAACAGAACTGATTCCAGGTATTAATGCAACATGTGGTATTCACACAAACTACTACACACACACACACGCACACACCACTACTACACACACACACAAAGGTCCTTTAATGTTACCTCATAGTACTTAAGATACTGCAGGTGTGTGAAGGCTCAGCTCACATAAAAAATGACCAGACGCCGTCTCTCTCTCGTATTCATGAATCTCACATTCTCCAGCGCCGCATACGAGCCTGCTTATAATTGGGCCTCATGGCGCTGGTGTATCTGGCCTCGCCTCTGCCCCCTGCCTCGCCCACTGAAAGTGACTGATGGCTGAGGGACCGAGAGTCATCGGTGCAGAAACAGGAGCTAACAGTCCGTGAGAATGGAGAGTGGTGTAGGAGCTGGCTGCAGAGTCACCGGACAGACTTCTTCAGGTTGGGGGGGGGGGCTCTTTGCCCCTGAGGTTTTTATTCTTACTAAAGCACCACCCTATTGGGCACATCATCCATTTCATTAAACCTGTTTTCGATTTTCCGCCAAGCGTTTAGATTGTGCGAGGCTCTAAAGAGAGTGATGGGAGGCAGATGGATGCCGTCTGGACGTAGGGATGCCGTCTGGACGTAGGGATGCTGTGTGACGTGTGACGTGTGACGTGTGACGTGTGACGTGTGACGTGTGACGTGTGACGTGTTCGTAAGCCGGCCGGCGTGACGCTCTCATCTTTACTCCCCTGCTTTTAGCCTGTAGAGTAGAAATGATGGCTGTGTTTGGTTTGCTGTGGTGTTTGTGAATGCGTTAAAGCTGCGTGTGTGTGTGTGTGCATGTGTGTGAGCGTGTGCATGTGTGTGAGAGTGTGTGTGTGTGTGTGTGTGTGTGAGATTTCCACCTGACTGACTGTGTCTGGATTGTGTTCTAGATAATGCCGCCCCATGGGATGGTCGCCCTTCAGCCTCCCCAAGCCTGTCGGAAGTAGCCCCTCCCGTCGAAAGCCTCTCCATGTCATTGCCTACATCTCATCTGGTCCCGGTCCCTGACCCACCTCACCTGCCACCTCCGGACGTCCCTCGTGACCTGGTGGCAGGAGACAGCAGGAAGGAGGCCTCAAAGAGCCCCCCGAACGCTGAGCTGCTATTTCCAGATCCAAACAGTCAAGGGAGGAGGGCGCCTGCAGCCAGCGGGAGTGGCAGAGCGAAAAAAGAGGGTGGCAGGTCCACCCATAAGGGTTACAGGGTGCAGCCCACTACTGAGGGGGAAGAGAGCAAGGAGGGGCAGAGCGTGGAGCCCAAACCTTTGAGGAGCACCAGAGGGAGGTCCAAGGAGCGAAATGCCGGGGACAACAGAGAGCCCGCCTCCAAACTCCCGCACACTAACGGGAGCAGCAGGGAGGATGTGGAACGTCACAGTGGCGGGCAGCAGCAGCTGGAGTCAGAGCGGAGCAAGCCCAGACCCAGGGAAGCAGACAGGAGCCTGGGAGAGACCCGGCCCAACCTGCCAAACAAGACCACCATCAGCGCTGCAGGCAGGAAGGTCACGGTCTCTCCCGGGCCCTGGAAGATCCCTGGATCAGACAAGCTGCCCAGCACACTGCGCACAGGCACGTCCACACTGAGCAGATAACACCACGACTCCAGCAGAACACGGTGACCACACGCTCATCTGACCCAAACCACGCCATCTGGATGAAACCACCATCCTGCTCTCCCTCACCCGCCACCCGCCACCCGCCACCCACTCTCCCACAGACCACAGAACCAAGGAAGGCCGGGGGATCTGGACCACGTGTTTTTAGAGTTTTATTTATGATATTGTACTCTAAGTTATTTTGAGAAATGTTTTACACCCACCACCTTAAGAACTGGAAAACCATCCACTTAAAAGAAATGGAAGTAGAATGTGTGTGTGTAGCGTTGAAGAGAATTATCCGGGGACGCAAACTTTGAAGAACTCTATTTTGAGTTCTCCCCAAGTAGAAGATGCAAATACGACAGGAAGCAACTGTCGGTCGACTTTTGATTTTTTTTTTATATGCCTTCAGAACGGCGTCTGTTTCATGAACTGGAGTGTTTGGGAGGGAAGTTTGTCTGATTTTGACGAGACCAAAAGGAACAAAGCGTGAGAGCGGAGATGAAATCTTCTCATCAACAGAACTTTGCCTTAACGGAGACTGCGTGGGCCTGGATCTGTCTTGAATGATCTATCAGATGATAATAGACATAGATATATTATAATGAACATGAATATGTGCGATCATTTTGTAAATAAGATCATCTTTACGGTGAACGTTGCCCAGGCTTTGGAGATTCTAGTCCAGGCGTCGATCAGTCAGACGTTGTGACGTGGACGGGAACTTTCACTCCAAACCACCAGTTTGGTCCTGGGCTTGCAGTTTAGGGGTCTTAGCAGGGCCTTCGACGGGGAGGGGTCATATCGGTCCATTTTTCTCATCTCTGTGCTTAACGAGCAAAACAATCTGTGACGGTGGCGTCCAGCCGGATGCCGAGAGGAACGCGTGACACCGACCGAGGGGCAGAGTGCCTTAGACTGAGAGAGAGTTTGGTTTTTAAGTCAAAGGGTTCGACTCCAAATGAGGTCAATAAAGGCTGCTATAAAACATCTACCCCACCCATATGAACAATAAAAGGTATTTTTTCACATAGGGTGAAATCTATAATTTATTTCACGAGTTTATGCATGAGCGTTATTATCCGAGGCACTTGATGCTCCCTTATTTGCCCTTAAGTGATGCATTCTGGGTCGTGACAGGTTTCATGACTGGCGTCATAATGACGCCAGTCATGAAACCTGTCACGACGGCGAGACGGCGAGATCAAATATCAGCATCAGAATGTTCTAGTGAAATCAGATCCGGTGGTTCAATCAGAACAGGAGACCTTTTTCACTGCCGCCGGATTGATAAGAGGAGACCTCTTCTCACCCGTCTGTCTGATGTGTTTTTAGTGATCCTGGGTCCAATGTGTGATCCCAAACATGTTTTTCAACACAACATGTGGCTCTGTTAGACGGCTGTGTGCTTCAGTCTGCACGTGTAGGTTTCTTTATTATGCAAAGGGGCTTCCCTGGAGCCGGTGGTCAACATTTCCATGTTGGCCTACAATGACGTGGAAGAGGATCCAATCCTTCCACAGACGTCAAAGAATCAAAAACACTCCCAGTTGAAATGACGATACACAAATTTGAACGTAACTATAAATATGTAATTCCAGATCTGCCGCTAAATACCCCTAAATCTTACACAACACTCCTCAGATGTTGTTCATGCTGCTTCAACCGGTGGAAAGATCCCGATTCAGGGCCCAGTGACAAATGTAATACTAGTAATAGCCCGGCGTTTGATGGAGCGACGTGCGTAAAAGGGGCATTTTTAAGATCAACAAATCATTTTGCAGCATCAGCAGACTTTCGAGCGCCCCGATTGAGTCACACAGCCAGAACGAACGTTTCTCTCCTCTTCTTCAGGAGGTGCAAACAGTGTTTAAAGAGGATTTAAACAGAAAAGGATCACAGGAGGAATAAGCAGCCTGACGTCAAAGCACAATCTCATACAGGGGGGTTTATTTAACGTGTGAGTCAGCGTCTGGGAGAAGTTCCTCACCCTTCAGTCACCTTTGGGTGATGGGCGGGGATAGTATCACAAAAGAAAATGAGCCCCAAATCTAAATTTGACATTTGTCAGTGTGTAGAGGTAGCTGGTGGTGCCTCCATTCTGAATCCTTCTGCTCATGCGCTCCTTTGTTTTGTGACCTTTTGAAGCAGAAACAAAACAAAAAAAAAATAACGTGCACTTTTGCTCAGCCTTTTTTGCACAAATCTCTTGTTTCCACATCTGAGCTTTTTCCAACGAGCCAAAATATACATAGTTTTCTACGAGAAAAAAGCAAAAAGAACAAAACAAAAGATGCTCCAGAGGTTGTTGTGGGTTTCTGTCTGAGTGTGTGTTGACATGGCAGCCCGCGCTCCACCTCACACCCCCACCCACTCAGCTCAGCATCACTGTGTCGTGTTCTAGCGGTGTGTGTGTCTTCCATCAACAGACTTGTCTCTAAGTATGACTCGTGTTCTCTTGGTGGTCACAAAGACTGTACGTGGAGCAACTATTTTTATGAAATGCAACACTATGGATATATTAACTTTTGCAAAAATCTTGTTTACCTGTATGATATTCTGAAACGCTGTCAAAATAAAAGAATATCTTGACACACGACGGATTAAGTCAGGACTGGCTGCTGTGTGAATTTATTGAAGTGTGCAGTTCAGAGGGGACAACTATACAAACTCTCTTTTTTACACTTTGTTTAGTAACAAATCAGTTACGACATGTTAATATCAAATTCAAAGGTGTTAAGCTAACTGTTCTCTGGCTGCGGTTTTGTTAGACCAGAGCATCTCTGTCAAACGATCCAAACTAGCATCATCAAACTTTAGGCATATCTTAACCACAATAAGTAGATTTCACATTAAGAATTTCTTTTCTTTTCCGTTTCCATGGAATCATGATTTTTATGTTTTGCTCCCACATTGTGTTGATCTGGTGCCGAGCATGTCTCTCAATCTACACATCCTATCTTCACCAAACTTTACTCACAAATTAACTCTGTGACGCAATTCTGCCTTTTGATATTTGGATTTTTAGAGAAATTTTATTTTGTGAAGTTTTCCATGAAAATGTTTTATTTTAGGAGACAAAAGGGTTCCAGACACACTCCAGCTTCACCAAACGTTTTACATCTGATGACCATGATGAACATCTGTGTCTTTCTATATTTATTTTTATAAGTTTTAGGGTGTTTTCTTGAAAAGTTATTTTAATTGGACTCTGGAGTCTGGTCATTCGTTCCATCACATCTATCTCCATCCCTCCAGCATCAGCAGAGGATCTGAGGATACTTCTTGTGTTGCAGGGATACTGATACCGGATGAATCCGGTATTTCATAAACAGATATGTGCCATCATTCTTCACATCTAACTCTCTGCAATAATTTCTAAAAGACTCCATTCTTCTCACTCTCCTACGATTACAGAGGTAAGTAAGTAAATGTGGTTAAAAGAAAATCAAACAAACACGAATATATCCAGAGTTCATGACAACGTTTGGCACACGAAGCTTCATATTTTTACCCTATGAATGCTACTTTGTTCAAGAATTGTTAAAGATTTGTCAACTTTTAAATTATTCCTCTCACATGGATACATAAGAGACGGCTCTTTAAAAAGAAAAAACACTCAATCCTTCATTTCCTCTGTACCAATTGTGCAAATTTCACAACCCCAGTTTCTGAATATGACTTTTTGTTTATATTTAAATACCTATGGTCAAACCGTAACCCTTATGACGTCACCAACTTATCTCCTCCAACTTCATATTCAGTGGTTCTCCTCATTGAGAGGGACAGCCCATCGTGTTTGAATTGGTGGAATGGCCCTTTAACTCAAGGCTCACTAACCAGCCAGCCACGTCTGTCTCATTAAGCCTGTCCTCTTATAGAAAATTGAATTTCATCATAACTTCATTTGCATAAAATATTATCACAACCCTTCATGTCATATTCAGATGTTTATTCACATTTCTTTTACATCAGATACCATGAAACCATACCATAAACCCATGGCTAAGTACTTAGAGAGGAATGCACTCATGTCACCGGTTTAAAATGCAATTATTGCTTTGTAAATGTTAAATATGTCGTTTCTTACTTTTTATGTTGATGTAATTCCATCATTCTGCCACATGGGGGCAGAATGATCGCAGGTGAACTTTTTCCTCTTTTTTTTCAGATTAAATCAGATGATTTGTTTTGCTAAAAATGAATCTGGCACTAAATGTAGAGGATGGGGTTCCCTGTCCATTTTGTGCTGGATGTAAATGAAATCCAAGGGTTTTATAGATTAAGTGAACGTTAGCCTTAGCGCCGTTAGAGGTTAGAGGTCAGTAAAGACCGAGCATTTACTTTAATCTGCTCGGTTTCATAATTGTTAAATTAATATAAAATTATTATTCAGAAACTTCCTCTTTAAAACGCTACGTTTGTTCATCATATAGTTGTGATCTAATAAAACAAAAAATCCAGACATCATACGTTAGTGCATGGTTATTTGAATGTTGTGATAAGACGTTAACACATGTCCTCCAGCTGTTCACTGCATAACACATTTATTACATAGATTCTTCGATAACATAGGTTTTCACATTCAAACAAACCTCTATGTGACTCTGCTACAGTTTTTCTATATCTTATGAGCCTCGTGACTATTTATTTGATTGATTGGTTGACTAGCATTGCCTTGGCGTCTACATGTTGGATGCTTACAGAGAGATCTGTGCAACAAACAGCTAAATGTGACAGTGGGGGAGATGAAGCACTGCTGAACTATGATGATGTTCTGCCCTGCAGTGTAGCCCTCATCCATGCTTCCCCGCAGCCAGCTTGAATCTGAGGTCTGGTGACTGTAATCTCCACATGGGTTTGAATCAAACCCATGCTCTCCTAGTGGAGAGCTGGTCTCCACCAGCAGAACGGACTGCTCTGCTCTCAGAAGAGGCACAAAAGACACCAGAGCTGAAGAGAACAACCTCTAACATTTTTATTAAACAATGATAATGAATATTTTATGCTTCATATTTCTAATAACTTGAAGCAGACAAGAACACCAGTGGTACAAATGAGACACCCTGTCTGAAAGTGTCTCCCAAACATGCACAAACACAAATATCAATGAGGCATATGTCAGGTTTTCACAGCAGCGTTTGAAAACGGGATTTTAACTCGGATTTTTTACTTTTAGCAATACAAGCTACAGAACCATGTTCAACAACAACAACAAAAACCTTCTGCAGGGTTGCCTGCATCAGAGGTCAAGGGAAACTCTGTTTTTGTGTGCCACATTGAGGTTTTGGAGTCAAATCCCACTTTGAACCCTTCTCTATGTCATACTGTCTATAGAGCTGCACTTTAACTACAGTTTAATTCGAGGATAAGTGTCGCTCTGCAGAGCGACATACCTGCCGTTATGACAGATTAACCTATCAAGTTGAATTAAGGCACCAGATGGAGTTTCAAGTTTTTCCAGTATCCAGGAAACAGGCTGCATGTGATAAAGAAGGTGACTTTGTTTTAAAGAAGGTGATTTGCAGCAGGGAGGTGAACTATCTGCTTTGCATGTTTAATGTGGACGTCAATAACTATGGTCTGTTCCTATAAGTGGTTTTACTGTAGGATGAACATTGACTTCAGCTTAGGGTTGATCAATGCATCATTTCATGTTCGGAGCTTCATCAAATACTGTCGTTCGTGACTGTATTTCACTTTATATCTTTATTTTAACTGACGTTTAGGGACGAAAGACTGTCCAGAGCATATCCTCGATTGTTGTATCATTAGACCCACGGCACTGCTCAAACTATGGTGATGTCACCAATGATGACGTCACTTTACTCAGATCTGCCACATACCGAGTTCAGCGATACCATCTACTTCAATGACAGTCGAAAGTTTGGCTATTTATCATCAGGAAATTATTGTTTTTTCAACTAAACGATGGATTTCCATAACCTTCTCCCCCCTCTCTGGTACCGTGCAGTGACCCGATACAAACTGTTCTCCTTCAAATAGATATTTTAATCAGTTCTAGGTCAAAATCTGGATCCAGTCTCACAAAAGGTGGTGGAGTTGTCAAAGGCTTTGGCAGTTTTTTCAGACTAGCCTTTTATTAGCTTCTTAAATCTTTCTTAATTTGATTTGCCTGTAATGACTTCACCGATCAGTAACTAAAGGCGTTGTATAATTCTTTATTAAAATGATCTGATCCAATCAAACATTGAACTTCAGTAGCTTATCGTTTATTTCTAGATTTCTATAGAGCTGTATTTAGTATTTGTCCAACTGGACATATTCTGGGTTCAGTTTATTCCAGTAATTTCCAAAGAACAAGAATAAAATCAGTCACTTGTCCGATATTTGAATGAAATGTCGTTCGGTCTCCGCGACTGAGCTGCGCACACGGGCGGCACTAGGGGAGGGTCCGGGGGCGGGGTGACGCGCCCCGCCGCTCCGTGTCTCGGATGAGAGTAACGTTCTGCAGCGGGCTGCAGACGAACGCGCGGTCAGGAGGACCGGACGGCTTTTCTATCTGTGGACCTATCCGTGTTTCCTGAGCCCACGGCCGGACAGCGGGAGGAGGAGGAGGAGGAGGTGTCCGCAGCTACCGTGAGAGGAAGGAGCCGCACGCGATAAGCCATGATGTCAACGGTAGGACGCCTTTTATTTATCTCTCCTTAACGGCGGCTGTTTACTTGAAGCCGTCGTTTCACCTGGATGCTGGGAAGCACCGAGGAGTCGTGGCACGCGGCTGCCGGAGCATCTTCCGTTGATTTGTCAGCTGTGAGCTGTGAACGAGCGTCACGCACGCGGGGGCTGAAAAATGTCTCAAGAGTGTAACGAATTGTTACGAAAAACATTGCGTTCTGATGTCATAGTGGGTTTTTTTTTTTTTGCTTCGGTCTTAAAGTAGGAAACATGAAGGGAAGGAGGAAGAAGTTGTGTCCATCTCCGGCCGACGGTTGTAGGGCAGCTGGAAAGCTCGCGCCTCAGTCGGCGTGGAGCAACGGCGGGAATCCAGCGGCAGTTAACACTCACGAGAGCGGAAAGAAATGAAAGTGCTCCACAAATTACAAGCTATGACATCAGCGTTAAAGTAAAAACGCAATGCTTCGTTTTCAGTAAATGTAATATTTTTACTGAAGGGAGATTGATCTCTTATTTTTTCAGTAGGAGATCTGATCCAGATGGACTAAAAGTTTTTACATTCCTGACGTGGTGACCATTTATTTAGGATTTCTACCCTCTTTAATCCCACAGCACACAAGTGCCACAAGTGTGCTGTGGGATTACAGTTACACTTGTGGTACAAGTGATTATGAGGTGGGTGGTGGATTTTGAAAATGAGGGGTTTTGTTGCTTATGATTGGAATTCAGCCCAAAGTTTAAGACTCTATCAGAAAACTCTAATCCAAATTCTAAAACGTCAGAAAGTGTAATAGAAAGCAAAAGTGACACCATAAACATCAGCATCATGCACATCTCACAGCGACACAGAGTGTACAACATTTTCCAAAAACTGTAATTAATGATTTTACGATCATCAGTGATAAGAGCGGTAATCGTCCTCCTCATGGACTTTATATCGTCCTGTTGATGGCGGTCCACAGACTGTGTGTGAACAGTGGTCAACCAACGCCACAGGCACTCCAGATCTGTGCATTGTCTGAAAGTCAATCAGTCAATCTTTATTTATATAGCGCCAATTCACAACAACAGTTGTCTCAAGGTGCTTTCCAGAAAGAGCAGGTCTAGACCAAACTCTTTATATATTTATCTACAGGACCCAACAGATTCCTCCTTGAGCAGCACTTGGCGACAATGGCGAGAAAAAACTGCCCTTTAACGGGCGGAAACCTCGAGCGGATCCAAGACTCAGGGTGGACGGCCTACTGCCATGACCGGTCGCGTTTGAAAAAAAAGAGAGTGAGAGCGAGAAAGAGAGAGACACAGGTGAGGAGAGATACAGACGGGGGAAAAGCAGCAAAGACATCAGCCATAATCCACTTTCTCCAGCCTCTCCATGGTCGGGCCGCGGCAGCAGCAGGGATCCCAGGTTTATAATAACATTAATATTAATGTAACATATAGTGATAGCTTATGGGGATATACTATACAATAATAATAATAATGAAAACAACAATAATCATCATCATGAGCATCTTGTGATCATCTTGTGATCAAAGTACGATTCTTATAGAGGAAAGTCCAGTTCTGGCTTTCTTCATAGAGGCTCTGTGGGCTGAAGTGGAAGGCGCAACAGAGGAGCGGCTGCAGAGTGGGAATAACTTGGACATTAATGGCAAGAATGTATCCTTAACCTTGGGTACTGTTGTGGCGGGTTCCTTTGATGTTTTATACTGGAGAGGAACAGGAAATGATGCAACATCGTCTGATTAAGAGTAGGTACAGAATTAGGTTTCGGGCCTTGGTGGAGGTTTGCTCTCTTGGTGCTTTATTTGTACTTTGCTAGTGCGGATGTGAAATGTGTATTCAATTCAATTTATAATGGTCTTAAAAGGTCTTAAATGTAACTTGCAGAAACCGTGGCTTTTTTCGGTGCACAGAAAACATTCTAAATAATTAATTAATTAAGTTTAATGTCTGATTGGTTTTTCTTTTTGACTCTTTGGCTACTCCTAAAATTTATGAATCTTGGATTGACATTTATAAATATTAGATTTATGTTTCTTGAACTATAATTTCCAACTATATATTCAAAGCACGGATGAAACCCCACACATAATTGGTTTGCTGGTTCTGGGGTCAGTTAAAGACTGACCCCCACTTATCCGGCACCTCTTAAAACATCAACTCTGTCTATCATCCCTCATTTCTCATTATTAAGATTTTATTTGATCATCTTCATCATCAAGTATAAAATATATGCGTAGAGGTTGAATCAACGAATACAATTTCATTCAGGTCTCTCTTGATTATGTCATTAGATCCTGTCTCAGTATCACTGTTTAGGTGAAGTGGGATCAATGATGGCACTGCTTTGCTCATTTTATTTTGAAATAGCAAACAGGAAGTGGTTTATAAAATACGTTTTATGAGGACTCCGGTTTATGGGGACCATGGGGACTGTTACTACAGAATTATAGCAACATATCTTATATAGTTGTAGTTTTGTGGCTGCTGCAGTGATGTATAACATTGTTAATGTAAAGAAATTAGCTGAAATGATGTAAAGTGGAATGCCAGTACTGACTCCCTGCTGTTTTTCTGGTGTGCGTATGTGTGTATGTGTGTGAGTATGTCTGTGCGTCTATCTTTGCCATGTGGACTAACTCCTTCCTGGCAGGGCCTCCTTAGTAGCCTGATTGAGATGACAGAAATCCCAGATGGTTCTCAGCATCATCTCAGACCCCTGATCTGAAAGGTTTATTCCAGACTTGATCAAATTTTTACTCTTAATAGAGCTCAGAATAGTTTTAAATAGAGGGTGACGCACCTGATAGACTCTCATATCTTCTCTGATAACTGGACGATTCTGTTCTTCTATCTGTGACATGCCTCCTTTTTCATTCAGGCTGCCTTATCATCATAACTTTTGCTGCTACATAGACAACCTGCGTACTTCATATGCCTCTTCACCCTTTTCTTCCTTGGGGTAAATTCCTGCACCTGCAGGAATCCACTCCAATGCGCGTTTGTCTGGGCTTTGGGATCACACTTTATGGTAAATTTAAGCTTTTCAAAGCACTCGTTATACTGATAGAAACTAACATACGATAGTGTTATGCCCGCACCGAGGGGGTCATAAAGGCTTAGTTATAACTGTCCTTCCATCCGCAGGTATATATATGAAACTGGAAATATTACTTACACATTTTTAGACGTATTGCACAAACTACTGCACACCAGAAAACACATGCACTTCTGGATATGCACTGACTCAGCCGTCTAGCCATCACAATTTGGCCTTCGTAAAAGTCGCTGAGAACCTTGTGCTCGTCCATTTTTTGACTGCTTCCAACACATCACTTTGAGGACAAAACATTCACTTGCTCTGTTTTATTCAATCCGCTGACAGTTGCCAGTGTGAAGAGAAAAAGTTAGTCTGACTACACGTCTCAGTGGTTTTAATCTTATAGCTGATTGGTGTATTGTGACGCCTTTTTCCTGAATCACAAAATATTCAGTTTTTAATGATGAATACAGAGAAAGGCCGCGACTCTTGACATCTAAGAATGTAGAACCAGAAAATGTTTTGCATTTTGATGATGACACCTTTTTTTGTTAACATTTCTTCCGCCAATCAATTACCAAGGAATCAGGAATTCAGTTATATAACCGTTTTCTGTTTAGAAAACCCCCAGCATAGAATATAAGCACATCAAACAGCAAGTTTCCCATTCAAAAGGTGTTGCAGTCATAAATCTATATATTCACCATTAGAGCAAAGTGAGGAACGTGTCTTGAGCAGCTTTCTATATCGGGTCCACTAATTATCATCACGAGATGACCTATATCTCATTTTCAACCTGACTATCTCGCACCATTTCCAGGAATACCCATGTCATTTTTTTATCAGAGGAGGGAAAAGTTGTTTGAGGTCATTGGAGAGAATGCTGCAGAGCAAGTTTCATGACATGACTTTTTGTCTTCCGTGTTGTTAACCCGTCTTCTTAACTTGTCTTTACTCTCCCGTGCTCTCTTACCCCCAGCCACAGCAAACCCCTCAGATCTCTTGTCCCATTATCCTCTCTCTTATCTTATGTTTCATCCTCCTTTTGCGGGTCTGCGCTCCAGAATTATTGGTACCCCTTAAACAAAGAGCTAAATGAGAACAAAAAAAAGTCTTAATTGTCAATAACCATGATCTTTAATTCAATTTAGTCACAAAAAAATGATCCTTTAACTCAAACGTTATATTCTTAATGTAGGACAAAATAATATATCCAAAACATATGTACCACAAATATTGGTACAATTTACATGTAATGTTTTCGTGCAGCCTCCTTCTGCCACCATAACAGCACTGAGTCTCCGTCTGGAGTCTGTGATGAGGTTCCAGAACACAGAACACAGTCTTAGAGAGGATCTTTGACCCTTCCTCCAAACGCTTCAGATTCGAGGTTTAGGACAGATGACTGGGATAGCCATGGCCAAACCTCTATTATTTGAGGTGTTCTTGGGTTGATTCTGAAGGCTGCTTCAAAACATTGTCCTGCTGGAGGGTCCAACCACGGCCCACTTTAAGTTTCCTGGCTGAAGCTTTTAGGTTTTCATCCAGTATCTGCTGGTATCTGATGGAGTCCATGGAAGCATGTCTGTTGACAAGATGTTCCGTGTCTTTGGAAGAAAAACAGCCCCACAACATCAGAGATCCCTCTCAGACTTCACAGAGGATGCAGGGGACTTTTCTCTATGCCTTTATTTCTTCCTACACCACAGCCCATTTTTGATGTTTGTTGCCAGAAAGCTCTACTTTGGTCTCATCTGACCTCTGACCTTGTTCCTTTGAAAGTCCCAGTGATGTTTGGAAAGCTATAAGCGCTTTATTTTGTGTGTGGGTGACATCAGAGGCTTTTTCCATGCTTCCCTCTCAAACAGCTTGTGTTGGTGTTGAGTGCCATCACATCTCACATTGTACCGAATCAGTGTTGGCTTTTCCCCCTAATTTTGGTGCTTGAAAAAAGGGTTAGATTTTTGTGTATAGTTGTAATCTAAGAAGACAAAAAATAAATGTTTTGATTATCCTTTTTTTAACTCATTGTTTTAAAGGGTGTCAATAATTCGCTGTACCGCATGCTGCTCTGTACCTCAGACTGTAGAACGTTACAGTAATTTAGTGTGGGAGAATAAGAGTATAATATAATGATAATAATAATAATAATACATTTAATTTATAACGCACTTTACATTTGGATCAAATCTCAAAGTGCTACAAAGTAAAAGCAGATAAAATCGTCAATAAAAAATAAAATAATAACTATATAAAAACCTGACCAAAAAGCAGCAATGTTAATTGAAGTTATAGGTTCTGCTAAAAAGGAAAGTTTTAAGTACTTTTTTAAATGTGTCAGTCGTCTTTGGAGCCCTCAGATGGTTAGGGAGGGCATTCCTCAGATGGTCAGGGAGGGCATTCCACAAACGAGGGGCAGCAGAACAGAAATTCTGATCACCCATGGTGCTGAGCTTAGTCCGGGGAAGGATGAGGCGGTATGAGTGGGTAGAACGGAGGGATCGCGTTGAGGTCAGTGGGGTGAGTAGTTCTTTTAGGTAGAGGGGTGCGTTACCATGGATGCACTGGTGAGTGAGGAGAGAGATCTCATAATCAATCCTGGTGGAGATGGGAAGCCAATGAAGGGAATGAAGAGCGGGGGTGATGTGTTCGTGTTTACGAACTCTCGTCAGGATCCTTCCAGCACTGTTTTGAACACACTGTAGTCTTTGAAGTCTTTTATCAGCGATCCCGATAAGAAGTGCGGCATCGGGATTCACTTCTCATCGGGATATAGAATATATATAGATAGAATGGAATATAGATATATATATAGAATAGTGTGGGAGATGTTTCTGTTGCATATCTGTGTCTCCAGTTTTGAGACAGCTGTGGTGAGGAGTGAGGGGAGGTTGTAGTGAGTTTCTTTTCAACAAATAAACAACAATTGCAAGGCTGTTGCTCTCTTGATGTTGTTCCTTTTGTCAGTGTGTGTGGAGGAGGTATGGGAAGATGTGCTGAGCACTGCCAGCTTTGGCTATACCTTTGAAAAATTTATTAAAGCAGATTTCTATCACTTCTCTCATTATCAGTTGATTGAATGAGTGCATCTCATGAAATGTACCAGAACACATCAGTCAGTAATATGCTCCTGACCCGTACACCGATGTCAGAGCAGCATGGAAAATCAGAGCTTGTACCAAAAACAAGAGAATGTTGTGTCCGCTGTTAAAACACTCCAGAAATTAATCTCAGCACCCAAAGGTAATGCTACCAATTTGTTTAATTGCTTGTAATACAATCACACCATTGAGTATGAAGAGGGCAGTTGGCAAAGTGCCTCCACAGTTAGGCTCTCGCTAACCGGAGCATTTACAAACGGCACACAATATGCTAAGGATTCAAGAAGGTGATAGAAATAGATTCCTTTACGTATTGTATCCTCATGGTATCCTCAAAGCTCCTGTAGAACATAGTGGGTGGAGAAATTGTTGTCCCAAAAGGCAGCGTCGAACATGTGCAAGACTTCTGGAGGAAGTAGCTGCTGAACTTAACCTACAAAAGAGAAAAATGATGAATGGAAGTTATTCTTAAAAAAAATATTATGGTTGGCTCAAATAATCATCATCAGGTGACAATGTATAGAGATGACAGGCCTAGTCCTGGGTAACATTAATAGATACTTCATTTATAAATGATAGAGCCTACCTCATGATGATTACAGAGATAATGTCATGTCACCAGGGTCACGGGGTTTTTCCTCTGACGACTTGGATGAAGTTTTTAAAGCCTGTTTCTCGAGTCTTTCTATTGTTTTCTAACAATGCGTTTTGGAATTCATTAAAAAGTGGGGAGAGCTGCCAACCGCAACATGGTGAAACCGGACAAACAGCATGATCCCGTTCATCATTGATTATTGCACAGTTAGAGATTACTCTACCCTGATTACTCACACCGTCTTACTGTCAGTCTGGTTTGACTGACGACAAAGTAAAAACAGAACTGTTTTGAAGCTGAAGCTTTAAGCAATCCTTACAGCTTCAATGCTTTTGAAATGTGAGGATTTCATCACTTTTCTTTTTCAGATGACTTCCAGTGTTTGCGACTATTCAGTACCAAACACCAGCAGGCACACAGTAATGTTCAGGGCCAACTGTTGGCTGTTCAGCCTTATAGAGCCGTGTATTGGAAATAGTCTGACAGTTTGACAAGTATCACGATAGAAGGGTTAGAGTGTAACATATTGGAAAGTTTGTGATGCAGCATAGTAGTTATACTACTACACTACATTCTACTACTGCTATTATACGCATAACAGGCTCTCCATTTCCATCACAGTCCCTGTAAAGCATCACCTTCATTCATTCATTATCCGTTAGCGCTTATACTGTTCAGGGTCACGGGGGCTGGAACCTATCCCAGGTGGCATTTGGCGAGAGCCGGGTTACACCCTGGACAAGTCGCCAGTTCATCACAGGGGTGCCAAATAGAGACAGACAACCATTCACGCTGAAATTCACTCCAACAGACAATATATAGTCACCAATTAGTCTAAACTACATATTTTTGGGCTGGGAGGAGCCAGAATACCCGTAGAGAATCCACACAGACACGAGGAGAACCTACAACCTGCAAAGAAAGGCTGGCAGTGGTGGATGGAACCTCTACCAAAGTCTTTTGAATGTTTTTCATCATTGTAGTTTTGATGTGGTACTCTTCTAAATACCCGCACAGCCTTATACATCCTGCCCTAATGCTACGCCTGTGATATGAAATTGTAAAGAATAATGTTAATTCATAGCAAAACGGCTGCAGGGTTTAAAACCTCAGGCATGGTCCTTTAAAGACTGAAGGCTTAAGCAGATGTTGACCTTGCTTCACACTTCATCAGTATTTCCTGTTGGCCTCCTGACTGTTAATAACTAAAGAGGGATATTCCACTGGGCTGTATGACATTTGAACCCCACGTGGACATGGGCGCTGTTTTAACAGCCTTCCACAGGAGGGTTATGGAGAGGATTTAGAGGCATTGAGCGTTGAGTATTGGAGCCAATGATCACTGCGTGAGACAGGCTTTCCACACGACATCCTAAAACGGTTTAGTAAGTATAGATCATAGACAATATAATACACATAAAATGGTGATACATTTTGTATTGAATCTTAAGACTGGTTAAAAAATGCCTAGAATGATATAGAAATAGTATTAGATTGATAATAAATGAATAACAAATTCTACACAGTGTTTGGAAGAGGATTCAGCTACGGTTAAAGAAAGACTGCAGTCCTCTCCTGATGTTAACTACTAGACCAGAGCGGTCAATATGGGTTCTCTTACAGCATACATTAGATTGTTCAACCCTATGTCCTTTGAATGGAGTGACACTGCTATGAGCTGGTAGTTGCTGCTAATTGTGTCTACATTGATCTGAGTGTCATGAAACATGATGGTGCAGGGGTAGCAGGGTTTCCACAATCACACAATTCCGGGGAATGTAAGCAACCGAAATGCTGAAACTACAGGTTGTGGCTTCAGGGCTGTAATTAGTGTACCTGCCAGTCCAAACAAACTAAATGAGACTTCTGATGAGGATCTGATTAGGATATGCCTCGGGCAACATAACCAGCTTTGTTCATATGTGTGGGAACTTTATATTAAACCTTAATAATGGAATTTATTAAGTATACATATTCTATTATCTTTTTAACCTGAAAAACAAATCCTCCAGCCAAATCATCAGTCTAGATGAAGTGAATTATAGTGTTGAATGGAGCGCAAAGAGCATACATATTATAACCTCTTTTGTAACAAATAAATTTACAATAATAGCGTCAGAGGTGCGTGAAACAGTAGTTTATTCAAAGAAGAGGACCGATCATAATGTACGTGGTTAAGTAAGTAGAGAGGCGCCAACTGATTCCTTCCAGACAATTTATGGCATATTGATATTCATCTACATGAAGTTACACCTCGCAGGATATAAACAGCCAGTAACTGCTGGTAAATATTAGGTTTTAAGGTAGGAGGTCAGACTTTTTGGCAAATAAAGGTTATCAAGCTGACGGGAGTTAACCCTGAAGCAAGAATCAAGATTTTAACTTCTGCTCAGGAGTGTAACATTTTCTCTGTCACCCAAAACTACAGGAAAGGCAGTACATCCAAAAATATACTTTCCTCTAGATTCTAGAGTCTAGAAACATGACATTATTTGTTTAATTACTTGATATAGCAGCTTGTCCAACAAAAGGATCCTCTGTCGCCCCCCCCAAGAGGAACAAAGCTACAACTGGGCTTCCAGTGGGCTAATCATGACTTTTAGTTGATTGCAGAGATGCAGAGATAAGAGTTCAGCCTCTTCCATCAACCTGCGTCCTACGTTACAAGTTGAGGTTTTTTTTTTATTTATTTATAGATTTAAAAGGATTGAAAAGTGCTAATTTGGAGTGAAGTTTGTCCCGGACCCCATTAGGGATATAATATATGTGGCACAGTGGCCCAGCCTTGTCGTCTGGATCTGGGACTTTTTGGATGATTGCCCAGCTTCTTATGCACGGACAATATGGATGGAAGCCAAGACTGTGCATATCTGTCCTATGCTGGAAAGTGTTTTCACTGCATGAGACCCGATAGAAATATTTCAGTTTTTCAATAGTACAACAAAAAGAGAAAGAACAAATACGACACTAACACTACATTAGGGCTGCAGAATGTATCATTAGACATTATTATATTATGTGTGACAGTTCTGTTGCTTTACATGTGATGTTAAGTCAGTCAAATTATTTTTGACGTCTGCTAATCACCTATTAAATGAAAACACCGTTCTCAAATGAGATGGTTGAATATTTTGTGGTTTTGACCTTTAAAAAAACAAAAGCTTCTGTTGAGTTTTTTTGCACAAAGTGGAAAATGTCTGTTATCATATTGAAGAAGTCATTTACCCAAAGAAATCTTGAATTAACCCCAGAAAAAGGAGTGAAATTTCCCACTAATGAATTCTGGACCACTTCAGTTGTTGGAGCTGGAAGGAGCAGTTCTGAATGGCACTTGAGAGAACACATCCTCACTCCAGTCTCAGAATAAGAACAGCATTTCTTCTCATCTATGCTACCCAGCAGATAAACAAACCTGATTGCATCGTCTTTTCCCTAAAACACATAAATTCCCAATCCGACACTAATTCAACAACCACCTCGTCCGTCTGCCGTTTCTCCTCCATTAACAGAAATGAACAACAAACACAAACTCTGACGTGTCTGAGTGCTCTTGAAACCGGATTTTGTACGACACTTGCCTCATAATTATGATTTTGTGTACCATCTCAAATATTAAGATGGTACAGCGGTTAGATCCTGTTGAATTACTGTATCTTAATCTGTCCACTTGCAGTGTAAAGCTGAAATAATCTTTGGATGTTGGTACATCTGGTGTTGTGTTTTCAGGATGGATGGATGACATGCTCACCAACTGACGTCCGTGTTCTCTCGCCGTCAATTAGACCTGGCCCGCGGCAGCGCCAGAAGAAACTAACACGACTAACGTCTAAAGTAGAACATTAGTCTTAGCGTTGTATCTTCACTGTAATCTATTTTATCAGTGGACTCCTTATTAATTGACATGGTCAAAGATATCGGATTCCATGCTGGTGGGCTTCTCAGTGTTAAAATGCACGGCCAGTTGTTAATAACAAGTTTGTGTGTAGCTGTAATATATCACACCACCTTAACCTCACATCATGCATATAAATGTGACTACTATTGGACAATCATTCACCCCTACACTTGGTGAGGTGGCCATGTGTGTTGCATTTAGTGGGTGACAGATTTATCGGTTTGGCTGATTAATTAACCCTTTAATGATTAACCCTTTAATGCTCTCACAATGATAATGCATTTTTACTTCTGTATATGCCAAAAACATATTGAGGATGACTTTCTTAATAGTCATGGTGAATGCCTCTTTCATAGTGGCCCCTTGACCAGTGATGTCCCACATGGCTCCATCCATTTATGCCACGGGTAGCTTTATCTCAAATTTATCTCAAAGACCATCATTTATCAATGATCGGTCAGATTTAATCCAAATTTGGTGTATGTGAATCGACTCTATGAGATTTATCTGGTACACATCATTTTTTTGCCCTAATAGTTCGTATTATACTCACTTTTCTTTATGGTTTTTCTGATATAAATTCATATTCAATTTGAGGACTTCAAACAGGGGGATTGCTTGTATCATGCAGGGCATTGGGGGCTTTTTCGGCGGTATACATACCCATGCTGTCGGGGATGTGTGTATACGTCATATATACTTGGTCAATAGTTATAAGTCTTATTGTTATCGGTTCTCTGTAATTCTGAAACAATATTACTCATTAAACTTATAATACTTAATATAAGTGTGTCATATTATCAATATTCAACAGATATCACAGAATTTTAGTCCTTACAAAGAATTCCTAAATATCAATACATCTGTGTGCCTGCGATGTAACTGTAGGCTTCGTTGTCCTCCCTGGATTGACATAAAATAAGTAATATTACAATAAACAGCTATAAAGTGAAAGCATTCACTGCAGACAGGCCAATAACTAATCATTTCGTCTAACTATATTTTTTTTATTAAAGATGGAATAAAAACACTCCAGTGCACAAAAGATATAACGTCAGCGATTCCTATTTTCTTGAATAATTTCTTAGAAGTTTCCTAGAAATGAAATTTGGTACTGATTAAAGTGAAGGGGAAACCCATTGATATACTCTAACTTAATTAATTGCATCTAGTTGGCAGAGTAAACTAGATTCATGGAGCAGATCAACTTACCATGCATAATGGATTGTGTTCAAAGTAGATTTTCATTTTAAGATGTTGTATTTCCCCAATAAGCTGTCCCAAATTACATTCATTTCTTCTAATGAGACGTTTTCCTGGGAGATAAGATTTATCTTAATTATAGTTATCATCGCCCATCTGACAGTCATTATAAATAGAAGGTTTAAAGCTTCATCATCCAACAAAGGTTGAATGGGCAACACAAACCAAAATAAGTTTTTGGTAGATGCAGATTGTTTAGATTCATGAATCTTAATCACCCCACCAATGTCGGAAAACGGTCAACTTCTTGATTCATCATATTGTCTCCCAGATGGACGACCAGTGTGAGCATGTGCCGTCTGAAGAATTGAACCCGGCTTTTTCGGATGTGTCAGCCGAGTCTCACTGATCTCTGTTCCTTTTTCCACATTAGGAAAATGAGCCTCTAGGATAAGTGACAAGGCAGCTGTTACCTACGACCTAGTCTTGTTCTGTTCCTGTGATAAGGCACTGAGCCCGCCTTGCCAATTGGGGTCTGTTCCCATCAGGGCTTCGTGCCTCCATGTGTGAGCTTTTGAGAGTGGTGACAGCAAGAGCCTTTTGTCAGCCGTTGTATTAATGACTGCTTGGAGTGGATAATGAAAGACCAGAGGGCTCTGCAGTTGGGATGTGTGTGGGCTTTAGTCATTTGTAATAATGACAAGTGTGAAAATGAAATGAACCCAAGCCTGTGTCTTATAAGCTTCTGCAGATTTTTAATTGTTGGTGACCTTCTTTAATCAGTGGGTTCTTTACTATTCTTCCTAACGTCCATCCAAGTAGACCTCTTCAAAATTGTGGATTTTGTCAAATACATGGTAGGAAGGTGGACCCCCAGGTCAGACTCATGAATTATACAGAATATTATAGGTTGCTACTGGATCCCCTAGTGTTCCCAATGAGGTCACGCAGTGGGGAAGGGGCTGGGATTCATACCACAGTGACCACATTATAGGTTCATGACCTTTAGTCCTAGACGACAAAATTCAGTATGATTACCAGTCTGGGTCTGAGCCAGACGTGAACTGACACCAACGAGCACACAGTCTTTCTTTCACTCAGAGATGCCTGGTGTAATTACAGAATCCCTTCACCATCACACATCATGTAGACAATGACTTGAAGCATGTGCACGCGAACACGCAGATACATTAGCTCTCAACCACACTCTGACTCTCCAGTGGGCGGATGTCTTTTAGTGGGCAATGACCTTCATGTGCAGATTTGAAACTGGATTGTGTTTTTTTTTTTAAACAAAATAGATATCACAGAGCTTAAATCCTTGAAGCTCAAGGCTAATGTAATGAATTCTAATTAGATTAGCCTTTAGCCATTGTACAGAGAAAAAACAAAGACAAAGAGAAGAACGGCTGGTTTTTGTGTGAAAATGTCATCTCAGATGAGGGTTCATAGACACAACCTCATATACCGGAGTGGGGGGATTTAAATTGAAGAATTCTGCAACCGATGTTTAATAGTGATCCATCATACGAGTATAGTCCATGACCAGTTGACCATTAAAGATGAAGTTTTGGTTGTTTCATAAAGCTTTTCATTTGAAGAGGGACTGTCTAAATTAGTCAAGTTTGATTGTGATAGATCAAACTTGATACTGGACGGCAAGTTTGTGCATTTTCCTGTTTTTACCCTGCTTTTTACCATGCCAGTGTTCTGCTTGCAAAAGAAACAAACCACAGCAGCGTCTGTGAAAACAAAACTCCTAATGCTTCTTTCGGCTGCTCCCGATTAGGGGTTGCTACAGTGGATTTACCATCCTCATTGTTGAACTAGCACAGGTTTATGCCCGAATCTTCCTGACGCCACTCTCCCACCCTCATAAAAAGCACACTGGCTTGTGACTGTGTGTTGGGCTCTGAGCTCTCTGAAACAGAGTTGACCTACTGTTCAGATGCAGAACTGAAGCTGCTGCCGTTCCTGTTATTAGGGAAATGTGACCATGTCAGCATCAGGATGTAAATGGGAAAGATGGCTGTGGTGGTAGAGTTAACGCAGCTTTTTAGGGTTTCATGTCTAACAGTTTTGGAACTGTGATATCTAATACAAGGAACTGACTATTCCTTCACGTAAAGCACCAGCATTCAAGTTGACTAATACTGCCTTAATTATTTGCTGGGTTATATTTCTCCACACACCCTCCCATCTCACACTGCTTCTGTCAGCTTTTGTCGATTTATAACGGTCCTTGTCAGTGTGCAGCTGTAGAGCTTGATTTTTTTGCTTGCATCTCCAGCAGCTCCCCACTGACCCAATAATAGAGGGGTTGTGTGGGGGAAGGCCGGAGGCAGCAGGGTCGAAGAGCTGCAGCTGATAACAACCTGTCTCCAACAAACCGTAAGGACCTTTTGGGTAGAGAAGCTTTGAGGAAAATCTCTGGAAAAAAAACTCAAATTGAAGAAACAAAAACATGAAACAAGACCAGCGTGCAATAGCCGCAAACAGCAGCAAATCTCTGCAGCTGAGCTGCATCTTTAGACCTAGAGCGTCTCCAAACTTTATTTTTAACTTGACCCTGAGTGACTTTGGACGTATTGCAGCACTTCATAACCTGAGACGCTGCTCCCTTAAGGTCTTTGTGTTGGTCCTTGCTGTCTTTCTTTGACTCATGACTCAGACAATACAAACAGTGCCGCCTTATTCACTTGTACAAACACACCAAGGTTAATGGTAGCGGAATTTATGCTCAACCTTCTTCTGTCCCTAAGACTAATAAGGAGAAGTCCAGTGAATTATTAAACCATTTTAAATATTTTTTTAAAGGTGTTAATTTCTTGCCAGTTTTTGCTTCGCCTCAAAATACACACAAAGAATACATTTCAGTTTGATTTGGTCATTTAAACAGTTATTTGAAGTAATATTTATGAAGACACAATTATTTATAAGGAAGAAACAATGACTCAAGAATGGTCTGTAAAATGTAATGTTCCCAAATTTTGACTTTTCTTATCCTCCCACTTGTGAACACCACAATCTTTTTTTACACACCTGTTCAACTCAGGACTTATTTTACTTTCTTTCACCTCACTTCCCTGTGTTAATGTTTTAAAAGTGTAATGGAGCGTTCCTCCTATGAGCTGGAAAAGAAGGTTCTAATTTATGCGTGTGGCTCAAATTACTGAACCCATATTCAAACAGCGCAGTAAAAAAGGAAATGTGAACAAAAATATGGGCAAAACAGTTTTAAAAAGTACAAAACAAAACAACCACAGAGGATGGTAAAACTTATACAGAACAAAATGCGAGCATGACCAAGGAGCAAGAGGCAGGAATTACTCAGGAGATTTTACACAGGGATGAACACAGACAAAGGGACAAAGAGGGAAAATGAGACACTCACTTGAATTTCTCTATTGATGATAAAAATGAGGAACAGGTGTGAACCAAGGCCAGGTGAAAATATTCATTAATCAGGGAGAAGACACTGGGAGGCTGTACTACACTCAGGAATGGAGGAAGGAAGTGAAACTGAAAAATCTAAGAAGAAACAGGTGGAAAGCACTTAAGGAAACGTTAGAAGGAAATCCGGACAAACTATTCTTCAAAATACATAAAACAACTGAAAATAATACTCCAACTACAAAATAAACAACCGATGAAGAAAAGAAGATAATGGCACCAAATTGAGCTCTAGATATGGAGCAAGCTGGAAAAGCGAATGGAGAGGACAGAGGGGTGACCTTATTATGTGTGCAACTCATGACCATGAGATTTAGAATGCCTTTTTACCACCAAAACTGCGCAGCGATAAATTATTTAACATCTTTCTGTCAAAACTTTTTTCAGCAATTTGTGCTGCAGCAGCTCTTTTCATTGGGATCAGACTACACGGTCCAGATTTGGCTCACCTCATACATAAGGGACACTTTGGTGCCATTCACCCTTTCGTCCGTTTAATAGTTGTCCTTTCTTAGACCAGTCCGGTTGAAAGAGTTAGGAAAAACTGAAGTTCACATGACGAGTCAAGCCTAACTCACGGTCATAGGTAGTGACAGGAGGTTTGGTTCTATAACCTTAGCAAAATGTAGTAATGGGTACATGTGTGTGTAATCGAGTTTCACAAATTTGGTATATGTGCATTAATTCAAACAGTTTTCCAGCTGCAAGAAAATTCTTATTGTTTATCGTTAATCCGAAGTGACTTTCGCCCCCTTACTGTTGTCCTCATGTAAGTAGGGAACCTTTGTGAAGCACAAAGCTGGAACATCGGGGGCCTCAGCAGAGGACCTTCACCGACCTTTTTTAGTTGCTGTGTGTGCAGAGCAGTATATCCCAAGATATTACCTTATCTTTATATTCTACATCCAGATTAAAATTGCTGATCGAGCGTCTGTCTTGGCTAAATGTTGTGCTATTGTTACCAAGTTAGAAGTTTTATAAACCTGCATCAAATCAGTCACTTTTTACAAGGCTAGTTGGAAAATGTCAGATGTACTATGAATGCAGCCTTGCCGCAGTAATAGATAAGGAACAGGGAATGACGCCAATGGTTGGATGAAGCTGTCATCCAACCTTCAAGTTCATTATCAGTTCATCATTGTCATGGTTACTCAGATATGAGAAGGAACATTTGCAGTGTGGTAGTGACCTTTTTGGCCATCATCATAACACAATGTTTTTTGTGAGAGACACCCAGTACCCAAGAATAGTAAATATTATCCCAAGATTACACAAATCGCTCTTGGTTATTGATTAAATGAAATAAGGGCAATGTCTTGGATTGTAAACCTTGTCGCTCACCATATAATCATGACACCACACCACAATAATATAATCTTCATGCTTCCATGCGTCTATGAAATGCCCAAAATTCTTTTCATGTGTTTTTATTAACACAAATCCTGCAAATTTCACGACAAAGGTACATCTTCATCGTTCCTGTAACTGTATCCTGAGAAATACATTGATATATACAGTACGCAATGCATATTTCCACCACAGAAGCTGCAACTGCAAACATTATAAGATTAATGCCTTTATCGAACTAGAAGAAGTACTCAGAGACCACAAACCTCTGCCAAAGCACAACAGTACCCTAAGTTAGGGAGGAATTCATGAAGATTCCTCAATTAATGACTGAGCTATACCCATCCTCTAAATCAAAATCTACTAACAACTCCAACAAACTCTCTGTGTGTCATTCAAATACTGTGTAGCTGGTTGTCTCCTGAGTCTTCAACTTCCGTTTCTCTGCTCAGCCCAATGAGCCCCCAGCTCCACCCTCAAAACAACATCAAAGGAACTGTTGAAACTAAGCCCACATCTCCAGCCCCAAAGTTACATCATACGAACTGTTGAAACTAAGCGCCCAGGTCCACCCCATAGAAAAGTCAAAGGAAAAAAGACAAGCAATAGGTCACAAATGGCTTATTACTTTTTTTCCCCTTCCTTTTTTCAAATGCTGCGAAACCCGTCATGTCACCAAAATGTAATCACCTCTAGGAAATTCCAAAACTTACCTCTAGGTACAATCTTATGCAAATCCATCATGTAGCTTTTCTGTGATCCTGCTAGCAAACAAACAAACTGACAAACAGAGGAGTTACAAAATATCCTCCATATAAGACTAAATGAATTCAGGGCACAATCGTCAATCTGATAAGCTTAGGACACACACTAAACATTTGTTGAGTTCTTTTGTCGTTACCGTAAACAGCACCAGCCAAAGGTTACACCTAGTTAAACATTCTTTTGATTAAAATGGACTCATCAGATATCCATTTCCGAACTCAAGCAGAAGCGAAAATATAATAATATTTGAAGATTTGCTGCTTTTTTCAGTCGTATGTTAAGACTTACTAAACTTAAAACATCTATTTCAAATAAAAAATAAAAATCATCAGCATTAAAAAAAAAATCGAAATGATCAGCATTGCAACATCTCATAGGGAAAGTTATAACAATACACTTTTGCAACACAATCAGGAAGCAAGGTAGACAGGGAAACTGAAATCTGCTCACTGAAGAGCCAACTGTTGTTGCTGCTGGGCCTCCTGACAGTCTGACCAATTCATGAAACACTTGGAATTTCGGTACTGAAAAAAATTACCAGTAGCTGAGCCCTCTGAATATCAGAAGCCACATCAGCTCTATCTTGTTTCTCTGTACCTAATCAGGAACCTGGAGGAAACTGGCTGCCTGTCACTGCATTTCCTGATATATTGTGTTCAGTTGGCCCAAGCAAGCAGACACAGTCCATTACACCACTGACATTAGAGCAGCAATTGATCCAATTAAGTTGCCATAGAATGAGGGTGACTGAACATCCGGAGCCACGTTGGAAATCTTTGAAAGAATGACCAGGAGTGCATGTGTGGGTCACTTTATCTTTGCAGGTGTGTTTGAGTCATTCCTCATTCGGAATTTGTTTCAATGGGTTGAAATTGTTGTGTAAATGCTGTGACTCACCATCAGCGCTTCCAGCGCTGATGATTTAAGCCACATAAATCTCCTCGAGCTCTGGAAACCCTGAGTCAACACGACAAGCTGCACAGCGAAATAAAAACTCAATCTGTTCACTGTAATTTTCATTATTCCTTGATGAGTAATAATTCCCCCAAATAACCCAATTACGTTGTGATCTGCAAAATTTATGACATCCTCTCATTTCACATTTAATCTTTAGACTTTTTTTTGTGTGACTAAGAAAACCAGCAAATATTTATATTTAGAAATCTGTTTCCAGTATACGCTTTAGTGAAACAACTGATCACATAAGAGGGACATTTCTGTCAAAGCATGTTAGCTCAAAGCATGTTGTGTTCCTAACATTTCCATCAAACAAGAATCCTCCTGTGAACCAAAGTTGTAATGCCTCAAGGAGATCTAACCTGTATTGGTTATTATTTCACTCACTATGGGTGTTTTTTTTTGTTTTGTTTTTTTGCCGTTATTTGCCAACCACTTGTCTGATTATGCCCAAATCGGCTATTGGATTTGCCCCAAGGAAAATACACAATCTTATATTATGTCACTATAATACCTCCAGCGCTGGTTCTTTCCCAACGTAATTTCCCAACCATAAGTCCAATTGTCTGTTTAAATTTAGATTGTATGATTTGACACAAGGAAACCTGTCTGTCTTGAAATCTGACATTAATCTGCACACACATAATAAATTGTCCCGTCACATTCTCCATCTGTCTGCAAGAATATTAATTTAATATGCATAATTGGTTAGAAAGTCTGAGCAGTGAGGTAACCCCACCCATCGACATTTATGAAATTGGCACCTGAGGAGTCTCATTATTTTTGACATATGTAAGCATCACAAGCCCTTCCTGATAAGCTATTTAAATCTTAAATCTTATCATCTTCCCTCTGCAGGTACTGTCTGAAAGTCGTGACCTCAGCGGGGCAGGAATGGTGTCCCTAGCTGAATTCTATGCCGGCAAAAACGTGCTGATAACAGGAGCCACGGGCTTCATGGGAAAAGTGCTGGTGGAGAAGCTGCTGAGGTCCTGCCCAGAAGTCCAGGCCCTATACCTCCTGGTAAGACCGAAAGCAGGGCAGTCTATGCAGCAGAGGGTCAGCGACATGATGGCATGCAAGGTAAGAGCTACTCAATGGGTTGACATCACACATGATTTAGCACAGGTGAGACTTGATTACAGTATACCCTGATTACCCTGGTGCCGTTACATTTCCTGCCATCAGCTTAAACATGTGTAAAGTAACATCAGAGTTTAATACACACCCTGCTCAATGCGGCACTGTCGCACAATATCGTTATGAACAGTACTGAAACTGTTCTTACTGTATAAATATTACAAAGGTGTGATTGGGGAAATTGCAGTGGAAGTAATAACAGGTGAATTAGTCATCTATATCAACGCTAGATGGTAGGCAGGACAGATGTGTAACGTTTAGCAAACGTACTATGTGTGCAATATGGCAACCAGGAAATTTAAAAAAATGTTTGTATCACTTAGAAGTTAATTCAAAGAAGAAGTAGCTCAACCAAAAATATCTTCAATTGAGGAGACAGTGCGGGTTCTGGGAGCTCCTGACCATCCGAGCAGAGGATAAGATCAACCATTTAATTCATTGTTTAGAGAGTGCTGCTTGACACACACAACAAAAATATCACACCAGATGTTGGTGCTAGAGTGGAATACGTCATGCCTCTTTTAGCAGAACCTTAGAACCTCGTCGTGCTATTTAAAGTGACACAGTTGTGCAGATCGGCTGTATTTTTTAAACAATCCTAAGCGTCATTGAGAAGGATTTTTGTTGCCTCATTGTTGCGTGATCTCTGTATAATGTTTTAATTATAATGTTACAATTAATCTTATATATCAAATACAGTTATACACAGTACAGCATTATTTCTCTGCATTTGACCCGTCACTGAGGAGCAGTGTGTAACCCCTGTGACGCGCCCAGGGAGCATATTGTTGCTCCCAGGGAAGGTGCTGTTGCACAATCTTTGTTTATAAAGGGCTATTGGAATGCCAATATTGGTCATGGCAGTCAATAGATAATAACAAAAAAAAGCAGAATAGTTTTCCCTGTGAAGTCGTTACACCAGCACTAGTGAGTCCATGACATAAGTTAGTGAGTTACACTTGTTTGACATGGATAATTTGATTGCAGGGATGTGGATTCAAATTGTTTTCCAAATAGCATCGTGGTTGTAAGTGTGTTTAGACAGAAATATACATTTGCCTGTGAATCAATGCAGCAGCTGCTGTTAACATGGTGAAGTGGACCTAATGACCCCAGAAGACTTTAATGGTTCATCTTTGAGTTCCAGGCTGGAAAATGAGGAGTCTGAAGAATACTGAAAGGTGAAGTGAACTTGAAGCTACCTCAGTCAAAATATCCGCTGTGTTAAAAGGCAAGAATGAGGAGGGAGAGGATGGATTGAGGGAAGAGGACTAGAAAGTGGAGGTAGATAGGAACAAGAGTAAGAAGAAGCGGAGGAGAGAAGTAAAGAGAGAAGCAAATATGTGGCAGCCGCTGTTTGAGTCTGAGCAGTAAAGCATGAGTCAACAAAAAACCTCAAACCTACATGTTGGTGTTTAATGAGGAGCATAGGATTGACTCTGGGCATGTGTTAAGGTGCTCAGAAACAGCTGCTGTGGCTTCTGCTCTGCTTGGTTGTTGTTGGCCTCAAACTGTCGGTACAACCAGGAAAGTCGCACATACATAGTGTTCCCCTTTCTCCTCCTCTGTTTCCCTTTAATATCATCTATTTCTGCTGCTCTCATTGAACCTTGGTTCTACTTTCCTTATTCTCTGCTGCCTAATAGCAGATGAGCAGCAGTTTGACATTGTGTCTTTTAATTTTAGCACTTTTTTCCTTTTTATTTCTGTTTTTATTTCAAGGCCAGCACGATGCCTCGGCCATTTAGTACTTCACAGATCAACGCTCACCGTGTAATCAGTTCACTCTGAAAGCAGCAGTTAACAGCACCCTGTAATTTCTGCGATGGTAGGGTGGGTGAGCGAGGGTACTTGATGGTTGAGAGGCTGGTTTAGCAGGTGTAACATTTACCATGCTCAGGTTCTTACGTCAGCCTGTTAACATTTTCACCTAATGGTTCAGGATTTTGGTAACGGATTGGATTGGATTGTGACAGAGGATGAAGTTGTACTCTGGACGTCGTCAGGATTTATCCTCTGATAAACACAAACTCCTGAAAACAATTTCAAATTGATAATGAAGACACTCAGACGAGCTTCTCCATTTGGGATTTAAAAGAGTCAAGGACCCTGTTTAGACTTGGTTCTAAAAGGCGTTTTGGGAGATCGGATCACAAGCAGACAGAGAGACATATCGTCGTTTACACCCGCGTCTATCATGCGTCTCCAAAACTGCCGTTGTCAGATGTGTTCAGTCATTTGAAACTTGCTTAAGAGGGTGAGCTCTTTTGCAACTTGACCCTCTATAAGAGCTTCCTCCAAGACAACCTCCAAGTCCAGCACTGATGACGTATTTTCTTGTGACAACTTTGTCGGAGAATCTTCAGGACATATTAACTTTTACAGTAAATAAGATTTCTGGTCAAATGCGTCCCAGGCAAGCGGTATGAGTGATCGCTCACGAAGGGCCTTGGCGGTTGTTTACACTTACATTTAGCGATGTGTCTCACTGTCCACTTGCGTTCCGATCGCCCCGAACACAATTTAAATCCAAGTCTAAACAGGGTCAAAGATACAGTGAACTCATAAACTGTAGTTACTTTAGTTGTTTGGGGTCATTACACGATTTCCACCTGATAAGTTGATATATTTACCAGTAGCTCAATCACACCAGGTCGTCTTGACCAAGTGAATCTTTCCAACATTGTATTTATTATATCTATTATCTACAATCTCCCCATATAAGAAAGTTTCTGTTTACTCAGTCGCAGACACAAATGTATCATATAGAATATATAGTATACCTTATTATATTATTCATACTTTAAATTAATAAACACACTACACAACTCAACTGGGTCCAGGCAAGAAACAGTCCCATATATAAATCCCATTAGGTCAACTCATCTTCTCAACTTGGTCTCAATGTAAATGCATATTTCCCAAGATTTTGACTTATTATTTTTTAAGGGGGTTTGAATATGATGCACTGCTCAGCTTCATAAAACTTTAAACAAAGAATAAGAAGATAAAAGGTTTGCTTCAGCTATCCTGCTACCGTAGAATATTAAAGGTTTGTAAACAGAACATGAGTCCATCCAAAAATGGATGTTATTGCTAAGTTCCTGTTGCATATACTATGAGTCGGTATTTAACCCACTCAATTTTAATAGATATTGACATGTAATTTATCTACTGCTGGTGTTTGCCCCTCAATAATTTCCCCCTGAATTTGGCATCACGCTAACACGAATCCACTAACCGCTTGGTGCTCTGCCAACTACAACCTCTCTCATCCTCGGCCCACATTTAGAAGTGATGTCAATACATTTCCATGACAAAAGCTTCATGTGAAAATAGCGATTCATGTGAGTCCTCAGGTCTGTACTATTCGATTCAGCATGAAGATAATTATGAAGGAAAACAGTGGTTTTGTCTGTAAAGTCGCCTCTCTTCTCATCCTTAAAGCCAGGCCGGTCTCTGCCTGAACACTTGTTGCTAGGTAGCAACCATAAGAACCGTCCCATGGTGTTTTTCAAGATATTCAATGAGGGGTAATGCCCCAAGCAGGAGAGGGTCAAACCCATAGGAATCCCATTGTCTCCATACATCCCCAGTAAACCAACTTTGACATTTAAGCGCTGGCCGCCTGCCTGTGTGGGGGCTTCTTTGATCCAGTGTTTACATACCTTGCTGCACTGCCAGGCACCAAAGGGCATCTCAGACACTTGACTCAAGTAGGCTTGTGGGCACAGAGGGCTATTCTTCTTCTGAGTCATGCTTTTTTTCATCCACCAGCAGGCTGTTGAACCCAGTAATGTTCCTATCTTCTGTCTCTGAGCTTGGGCAGACAAGGCTAGAACGGTAGCTGCAGGAGATGGGGTCAGGTGGAGAGGTTGGAGATGGAATGGTGGAATTTTGCTCTGAAGCCATCCAGATTCCTGACTCTTATAACAGATTTTCTTTCCTGCTATGTGATGGTCAATGATCATTTTGTCATCTGCATGAGTCATGGCTCTGAATTAGTTTTTAGGATTACTAGAAGGAGTCTGTGTCGTAATCCGCAGCGATGAAGCCATTAGTGACTGTCAGAAGTTGAATCAATAACCCATATCTGCTAATCAAATGTGCGTACATGAAGTTGCTGAAATAAATACAATGATACAAATAAATATGACTGTTGACAATAAATATATAATATATTGTAAATGTTGGTAGAATATTTACTTCCTACTTTATTCTTGCTTTATGTACAACCAGAAAGTACACCATTGTAACCACTGACCAGGGAATCAGAATAATATTGATTCTCGCTATCTCGTTATGATTGCACCTGTCAGTGGGTGTGATATATAAGGTAGCAAGTCAACATTTTGTCTTCAAAGTTACTGTGTGAAACTTGGAAAAATATGTAACCGTAATAATCGGCGCAATTTTAACAATTTTTTATGGCTAGACGACCGGGTCAGAGCATCTCCCAACTGCAGATATTGTTGGGTCTTTCCATCTGCAGTGGTTAGCGGCTACCAATTTGGTCGAAAGAAAGACAAATTGTGACCTGGCAACGGAAACTGTGGCGTTTGTTAATGCATAAAGGCAATGCCACTATTAGTAATATCCATTCCACTCTTTAGCCCTGGCAATTGGCAAGTGATTCACATTCATTCACACTGGATCAGGAACACATTTAAAACATTTTGGGAAATTTTCTGTTTTCTCTCTTGTCTCAATGCTTTTTTAAAAATTTTTGTGCAGCACTTTGAATTGATGTCATGATGTCAACACACACCATCAAGTGATTCATGGGTTGCTTAAGAAGCAACCCATGAATAGACAAAACCACTGTTAAGAGACAAAACCACTGTTTTCCTTCATAATTATCTTCACGCTGAATCTAATAGTACAGACCTGAGGACTCACATGAATAGCTATTTGCACATGAAGCTTTTGTCATGGAGAAATTTTCTGTTTTCTCTCTTGTCTCAACGCTTTTTAAAAAATTTGTGCAGCACTTTGAATTAGCTTGTAGTTTGAATGTGTCTTACAAATCTTGCCTTTCCTTCCTGGAATGATTCATTGAACAAATACTGGCTGATTCCAACATGTTCTGTTTATGAGAAAAAAACAAGATACAGTTTGAAAAAAGAGAATTCAAAATGAGATATAGTGATGAAGACAGTGAGATGCAGTTGAACGGTTAAACAAAGCTGATAGATATACTATTGGTTTTCCCATTTGCAGACATTAGTACCTTAAGTGACTCTTTTTACAGTGTTGAATCACTCTGATTAAATTAAAACCAAACCTACCTGTTCCTCGCTGCATTACGATGTACTGACGCTAATTGCCAGTCAGTGAAGTTGTGTTTATTTGCAGTATTTGTTCATATACATCATCTAATGGGCAAGAGGAGTGGGCAGTTAAACAAGCCGTTCTCTAAGCAGATGTTTCACAACTAAAAAGTTCAATTTTAGATACAATTGATTTTCTTTTCTGCATTTCTCCTCCTGATTTGCTGTTTTAAGTTTAAATCTTTTGACTCATGTGGTTGTTGCCTTTTTCCTTCTCTCAACCCACTCATGTTGGCATTATGTTAACACACACCCTCAAGTGATTCATGGGTTGCTTCTTAAGTTGGTGATTACTGTGTTCTAAAGCATACAATATAAAAAAGAATTTGCAGGAGCCCTTGGTAAGTTGTCAAGCAAAACAATAGCCACGCCCTTAAGTATACTCTGATTTATTTCCTATTTTACTCTCAGCCTCACCATAGTTTACTAAATGGACATAATATTGTAGCAGCACTGGTAGGGATAGACACCATTAGCTCATTAAAAAAACTGTTTAAGGAACTAATATATAATATGACCCAGTAAGGTAATTTTCTCATAAACCAATATAAAATGGACTTCCAACCAGTGGCATTGACTGGCCATTAGAACACAAGTTGCCACTTGGTGTACTGTCTAAGTAGAGCAGATGAAAATTGGCTTGAATTGCATGTTATACAATAATTCCTTTGGTTAATGTTTCAGGCATGTCAACCTCTGCAGAATCAGCAACTTTTTATCATGAGAGGGAAGGAGGTTCCTTTTCTGTGTCAGGTAGTGTACAGCGATCAGTGTGAGCCATTCGCTGCTCATCTGTGGTTGGTTGGCAGCTCCTCCCGAGAGAGAAGGGCAAGGGGGAATCATTGCTTTTGCGTACAATTAGGCTGCAAATTAACTTTGGTTTATGAATCAAATTAGCTCATTAACCCCCCTTGTGCAATCATTAAGGCAGTGCAGACATGAGGAGCCAAGAGTCCTTCAGGGAACTCTTGTGACCCTGTGCTTCCACTGCATTTGGAGCTTCTGCCAACCCGGTTTCTCTTTGCCCACTTACATATGCCTCCACAAATCTCAATGGCAAAATGCCCTCTAAAATCTGTCTTTTATTATGGTCACTGTGTCCTTATCAATTCTCATTATTATCAAGCCTCATTCTGATCTCTACGTGTGCCTAATGCAGAGCACTTTAAGTCTCTTTGGAACACCAACTGGAAGTGTCACTAACCATGGGGAACCACCAAGTGAATAGTAACTTGAAAGTGCTCTTATTTGGCCCAGTTGTAATGGGGTTTACTAGATGAAACTCGGGGAACTATAGTAGTCCTTGATGTCCTTGTAGCTTTGCTTTTTGAAGCAAAAGGGAAAGAGAGTTATCAGGATATGGTCGCAAAACTGATAAGATTTTGCTCTCCGTATCAGAGAGGATCGTGTTTATCGAGATAAGCCACAGCATCTTTATTGTCTGAACTCTGAAACCAGATACAGAAAGTCAGTCTGTTTCCCCAGTGGTGCCTGTGAGAGATTTTCATTCTTGTCAGGACAACCAGCAGAAACTGGTCAGAAGACCAGATGCTTTTGAGCATGTCGTCATCTATATGATCTTGTGACCACAACTAGCATTGCTCTACAGGAATGAGGAGGTGACATTAAATCTGGATCGTAAATCTTGGTTTTGGTTTCGCCAAGGATTACATGTAGCATTCAATAATAGCTAAATGTAAAATTCCAATATTTTAAGGCATGTCATACAGGTGAGGATTGGAAGAGATTGAATGTATGTACATTTTTAAAGTTAAAATGACACAGATTTTAGGGAATATGCTTTGTCATCTCATCTTCAGCCGCTCGTTAAGTGGATGGTTTTAGACTTGACTTTGACTCACATGCAAGGACACGCCTTTGGGTTATCTCAGATCTCGTCCAAAGACTAATTTTGTAAAAACAGCCCTCTATCTTGGCACACTAAAGGGAGCAGATGACTTATTTCACCTTCCTTATCCAGTTCCCTGCTGTCTTTATTAAGGACAAAAAGGTTTACGGCACTGTCTGCTTTCACTTCACGGGTAATAAAAATTCTTCCTGGCTCCGCATCAGGCCGTTATCTAAAAAAATGGAATGTGATGCCACCAGCATACTGAATACAAGAACGGGAAAGTCTAAGTTCACTGTCACTATAAGCCTTATTACTAACCCCATTACCTTATTGATCTTTTCAATTGAATTGTGTACAGTGATAGCCGAGAGCCAGACATGAGAAAACCCTCCACTTTGATTAGTTTGCTGCCATGAGCCGCTCACGGAAAATCTGATCGTTTCCCTAAGCTCTCATGAAGCTGTGAGATTCAGGGAATGGTTGAATAAAGACAGACAGCCAGCATTGTATCTTTTAAGTGGAATGCTATTTGTAGACAGTTCTTACCTTCAGCTAAACCAAAGTACGTGGTACCTCTTTCATATCAAATTGGGTCCTTAAAATGACCTTTGTTACTGATTAAGCATCTTTCTTGCCATCCAGGAACATCCCAATGCGTAGGCAAGCATTGTGAAACTGCATGAAATGTTCTAAAAATACGCAGTAGACTGTGTCCACCCAAGTCTGGAAGTTTATGTGGATTTTGCTTGCACACAGAATAGAATTGTATAGAGACACAGACTGATTGAATCCATTCACATGGAGATAGGGACAAAGACTGGTTGAAGAAGGATACAGTTTAACCCTTTTTCTCCTTATTATGCCGACAGGCCCAGATCTAGTTGTATCTGTCATTCATCATAGCGTCCCTTGAGACTCCTTGCATTTCTCCTATCGTCCTCAGGAAGGGGCTTTGACAGTCTGCAGGTGAGGAAAAAGTATTACTACCTCACTGGTGTCTTATGAATAATGACGACTGCACACATCCTCATCAGTGTATGAGCTTTTGTGCTGACATTCGTTCTCGACAGTGCAGGAGTAGCAGCCAGGCCTTTGGGTATCATTAATAACTTTTGGAGAACCCTATTTTGTCAGTGACCCACCTCACATCTCATTATTCAACCAATTTAAACTATAGGAGGATTTTGGAGTTCATTTCAGAGGATCCTGCCTTTAAATTTGTCCTATCTGACTCAGTTTGACAGAAGTTCCCAAGCTAAAGTAATTTTTCTAACTATTTAGCTATTTAACGCTATCACATTAGACATGGTTATTTAAATATGAATAGGCTCTGATGGTTTTTCTTTGCTTACCTTGCTCTCGGACTCATTGCACATACGGTATGTGAAATATTTCCCGCTCCGAATAAGATTTTTGTGATGTAAGTTCTCAAAGAGTTAATATTCCAGTAAGACCTTCTTTTAGAAACCTTGTAACTTCTGGTTTGATTGTCTTTTCAACAGAGGTATCCTGGTAGTGTAACCATGTTTACCCTTGACTTTTTACCATCCTTTGCACTCACATTGGACACCAATAAAAGTTTTCTGGAAATAAAGAATATTGGCACATCTACTGGGACACTTCTGACTCATTTCCTTTTTACAAATTTCTAAGTTTCCGTCAACTTTACTGTCATTTCTGAACCTCTTTGAACCACAATGTTGCCAAACTTTTTATTTTCCCAATACATCCGTCCCCAGTTCTACGCAGGGACTTTTTGCACCTTTCCTTAACTGACAAAGAGTTAATGAGTTTTTGCAATAGTCGGCTTTTTTGTAAGAAGAAGCCATATAAATATTTGGGGGCGAAATATATAAATATATGATAAAAAAGAAAATGTCTTATTCCTGGATAAAGCCCCTCTAGCAGTAAAAGCGGCACAAATATTACATTTTCACCAGTGCGGATAATTAAAACCACTAAAACCAGAAAAGGGGACAACATGAATATTATTAGAAGGACAGGACAACATTATTTTAAGATAATGTGGGCAATTCAGCCAAGTAATATGGATTTGAGAGAGCGGTACAGGACACGGGCCAAAATAAAGCAGCAAACTGTAAACAGCTATAGAAAGATGTGGCACCTTAACTCCCAGCCTGCACAGATGTGGTGGTCTGTGGTCGTTACATAGGAGTCGCTCTGCATTTGTTAACTCATTTTAACCTTAACTTTAATAAACAACTCTAGAACCAATCTGTCAGTGTCGCGCCATCTACTCGGTGTCTTGTAACTCGACTCAAGCTTATTTATTATGTCACATGACGGACTGTGGTTCATTACCTTAGTCTTTAGATTACCTTTCCATGTTGTTAAGGAGCTTCAGTCAACACATTAACATGTTTACAACTGGGCCATCAGCTGGATCGTAACTCATTTTGTCCAATCAAAGGGCTCACAATTCACGTCTTCAATGTTAATGAATGTTTACGCCTCTAGAAAGTCTCCAATTTAAGTGTCTGGAATCATTAACTTTTTTGTTAATTGTTTCTACAACAGTTCTATTAATGACCTTAAGTCTGTAACAGAGTTCTACATCTCTGAAAGTGTGAAGGGCATAGCCGTCATTAGTTAGCTCTAGTTCACACTGTGTCCTACTCTGGCAGCAAACAGACACACACACACACACACACACACACACACACACACACACACACACACACACACACACACACACACACACACGACCCTCTTGATATTTTGTTTAAACTTTATTATTTACTTGTTTGTACATTTCAAACTTTTGGCCACTGTAGAAAGAGGAAGCCCTTTCTTTCTGTCACCCTTGGCCCCAGAGGAGAGGTCTGTGTGAACGGGGCTGAAAAAGGAGAAGAGCACAGTCAAAGGGCCGAAAGTGAGAAGAGATGCTGTCTGAATGGAATCTTTGGTTGCTGGGCTTAAAGGAAAGTGCCATTAGTATTTGGTTTCTGTGAAAGTCAGAGAGCCTGCTTCAAGAACTTTCAAGATTTATTGCTTGCCGTGTAACAGAAATATGTCCACAGCAGACAGAAATGACAAATGGTGACCACATGGACCAGCCGCCATCTTTAAATTATGACAAAAACTAAAGTCGTTTTCCTTTTTTTAAATTTATATATTGAGGTAGAAAGCCATGACCTTGACCACACGATGTACTACTCAAACACCTGTGGCGACGCTGAAGAGACGGCTGTGGTTCTGTTTGGGTGTTGATGGAAATTCAAACTGGTACACTATTGTTTTCTCGTACAAAGCCGATCACACATTGATGCCCGTGGGTCAGAGATGGGTGTGATGGTAAGTGCGAGCGGTGGAAGGCTGGCACAAGGAAATAGCTTCTTACAAAACGCCATAGTCCCACAATGCCATTCTGTGCCCGTGCCTATAACAAAGAGTACTTTGAATCCCACATTCTACAGCCTCATTCAGCCTCCTGACCCTGATGCACTTTCCCCCTCTTGGCTCTTTCTGATATTTAATTTTGGTTTTCTTAGTGGGGCTTGACATATACCTTATTCGCAGAGTGTTTTGTAGTTGGTGCTTCCTGCGGTTGTAGCGAGGAGCAAGAGAATGTAAGGCACCATAGTTAGGTAAAGGCTTAAGCAGCACTGCCAAGTGTTAAATAACTGATAACATTGTAAGATTTCCTAATTAGTAGTCCTTTTTACACCGAGATTACACAATAGCACTAGAAAGAAGATCCTTTTCTACACAGCCTTTGTTTATTCTATCTGAAAGAACAGCATCATAATGTTGCCGCAGTGTGTGTTTTATGGTGATTTGTGATTTATAGACAGCATGCCAGCGTTCTACATATGGAAGAGGTGTAACACAGCAGCACCTCGTGCAAATGTATTAAGCAGCACCTAAACAACAGAATATAGTGGCAGAACAACCATTTATCTTCCTGGTTACATGCCAGCAGCTGTTCTCCTGCCCTCTGAGAGTATTAGATTATGTCCAAGGTCGAATGGGCTAAGACAGTTTATTTTTCTTTTATTCTAGCTTTTTTCCTTTTTTTTAGCTTGGTTTTGAGTTTTTTTTTAACTTTCTGAATGTTTTATTACTGTCTTATTGTTCTTTTGCACTTTGTAGCAATGTTCTCGATTGGTTTCTTTTTAATGCACTTTGAATTGCCCTGTTGCTGAAATGTGCTCTATAAACAAAGTTGCCTTGCCTTGTGGAGATATTGGACCTTTTGTTGTTAACACCATTGGAAGACATTTTCGGTTTGCGGTACCAATAAATGCAAATGTTAGGAGGCTGCAATAATGAGGTAAAATAACGGCGAGGATAGTTCCATTTTTAAATCACGATTATTGGTATTGCAATTAATGGTCAACTATGATGTCATGATCTCGACAGCTGTAGACATTAAATCACCACTCGGTCTGGAGGCTCATTTTAATCTTATGATGACTGCGGTCAGTTTACCTCAACCGCAAAGGAGAACAAAAAATTGTTGTCGAGAGTTTCTCCTCACCAAAACCACCTCTTTCCGTTTCAGTGCTGACGAGCTTCTTCTTCGTGCAGCATTTGCTGTTGAATTCTTAGTCGTCCTCAAGAATGGTAATCTCGTTATCAATGTGGTGCGTGCTGTTTGATGGGTTTCTTTGTGACAAAGAGTGAAGTGGCAGTGAACCTGGCTGATCCACTGACATTCCTCACAGCGTCTGTTTTTCTATGACAGTGTTACGTCTCTGTTGTCTCAAAGAGCCCTTTAACTTGATTTATCGTTGACACAACGTTCTCATGAGAAGAAATCTCATTTGTGGTGAGGCCAAATAACTGAAGAACTTCCTGGCAGTATCGCCCGCAGTCTTATGTGTTTGCATGGACTGACATCAAAAAGTGAAGTTATTGTTGTTGCCAGGCGACACACCCTCAAGACGAAGCTTAACGGCTCTCCTTCCATTAACCCCTCAGACTGATTTTGTATTTTCAGAGTTTAGTGAGACAGCTGGACGTTGAATCTCTTCTTCTTCTGCCACTCTCTGTAGACTGCTGGTCCTCCAGCTGTTGGCCCACAGCGGAGGCAGAGAAAACACTGTTTTAACATTACATAATCATACCATTGCTACAGTCTCGCGCAGAAAATACTTCATGCAACCCCACCCCCACTCAGAAACACTTCTGGACTATGACATTACATACTCTATTTCACGACTTGTGCCTTATATGGGCAGCGTGGGGTATTTGAAGAAAGGAGGGACGGCGTTGCAGAGCAGCAGACTAATGGGGATCCAGAACATGAATATTAACAGCAGTTAGAAGCTGTTTAGTTCAACATCTGTCCCCTCAGCTAGACTGCTCTGCTGATGAGGTCAGGTGACACACACACTTACACGTACACACACACTCACATACACGCAGCAGCACTTACCTGTCAGAGAGAGAGTACACTCTTTGGCAGTCACCTCACTTCCCAATTAATTTGGGCTTTCTTCTCACGCCATGACTTAGTATCTACTTAAGTCTGCATCTTTTCTCAGTCCAGATTTTTTTGTTTGCATGGATCAGATTTGGTCGTAATGGTTCACATTCATTGGTAGAACTGACCTGTGACTCGCTGTAATGTGAATTTATCTGTCCACTGAAATAATAGGCATACGCAAACAGATCCTTTTTTTTAAATCTGAATTACCATGAAAAAGAAAAAAAGTCACATCCGTGAGACATTTCTTAGTTCTCCAACAGAAATTGAAGCTTTTGTAGAGAATGTGTTTATGATATTTTCCTCTGGAGGACGACAATCACTTTGTAAGCTGTTCACGAGAAGATGATCTGCTTTGCTGTTCTCATCTCCCCTCTGCTCATTCCTTTGGACATACCAGCGCCAGCTGATGATGTCAGCACCGGGTACATGCGTATGTCCAAAAAGTATTCTGATCTGACCATTCACATTCACATTATATGGCCACGAATTGGATCTGTATCTGATCTAGGATCACATATGAATGTTTCTGAAATACAATCCAGAAAGAATGGTTGGTTTCTTTCCCCAACAGAGCCCTGAAAATATCCGATTTGTGGCACATCAAGGAAGAAAATCTCCCTCTTGTAATTTGAACCCTCAAATTGTCCTTATGAACACCTATTGCGCGGCCAGGAATGTCAACCATGTTGGCGTCAAAGCAACACGACTCCTGATAGAAATCACAAAGACAAGCATGACGCAGAACAACACCTGTACGACTTTCTCCGCTCCAGTTGGAACAAATTGTTTTAAGTGTCCTGCAGAGGACTCTGATGCGGCGCCCGGCGCTCCGCAGGGAGCACCTGACTGTCGGGCAGCGAGAAGTTGTTTGAGACATGAGCTAATAAAGGTTGCCGACAGTTCACTTGTCGGCTCTTCACAGTGGAATGTGGTCTGCAGCTCAAACAGTACTGCAAACAGGTGGAATAATATCACACAAATGGAGCTTTGTGCAAAGTTACACATGGTGCAAAATATGCAGTTAAACACGTGCTCTATCATCAGTCTTCATCAATCATGCTGTTCTAGCTATTTGCTTCTTCAGCTTCATATTGAAGCTGGTCAGGTTTGGACTGTTGTTGGACACATGATGCAGATGACGATTCCGCTGAGCAACGGGGCAGATGTTCATCCTTAGTTTATTAGTTAAATGTTTGCTTTGGAGAGCAGCATTATTCTTTTCTGCATTTCTTCATTGAGGTGACTCACTCCCTGAGTGTGCGTATGTGTGCGCATGTGTTTGTTCAGAGTTTCACTAGGGATCACACCTCAATAGTTTCACTCAGAGATCTCAGGAATAAAACTCAGCGGTCCACAGCAGAAGTACTTCTTCTGTACTCTGAGTGAGACCCAGACCATTTATCACGCCCGCAGTAGGACAAAGTAGGTTAATATAAAAGTAAATACACATTGACGCAGATAAATTTCCTCTTCCTTTCAATAATAAGGCAGTAAAATAATTATATTTACTGACATATTGTCATGGCGTTCAGAAAAAACAACTTGCCATGTTTTAGTAGCCAGTAGGGTTGGTAAATGACAAACTACGTACAGTGGGACAATTAAAGTAGATACTGTACACACAGTGATGACTCCCTTCTCTAGATGTATGTGCTCAGACTACTGACAGCACAGCTTCATAGCAGTGTCGGATTATAACTTACATTTATTAGGTTTGCTATGCAAAAAAAGACACATTCGTATCTGGTATTTTATCCATAAATAGTTGATGGATTGATTCTACATAAAATTAGGTTCTTTTGAAGTTCGAAATTACACAATAGATAAAGGATTGTATCCTTACGTTTGAATGATTACTGTTATTTAGGGCTACACTATCACATCTATCACATGTTTGCTAGTGACAACTGACAGAAAGTGAATGCTAATTTGCAACCGTGAAAAATCTAAAATTGAAGGATTGTGAGTGATGCAGAAATTAAACCTTGTCTTTAATTTCAATACTACAACCGGTTTTTAACAACAGTTTGTGTGGAGGTTTTATTTCTAGATCCGAATATCTGCTTAAATGGATATCTTATCCAAGTAAGATAGATATTCTATCGTTCTAGTAATTATTGTGAGTTTATGCAAAGTATAATTTAAGCCATAGAGTTTTCATTTTAAGGTGTCAGCACTCAAGTTTATGAAATCGACCTGCCAAGCAACTCTCTCACAAATTAGGCACTACTTAAATATATAATGTAAAGATTATAGTTGTCTCGGAATATTTTGACTACGTTGGAGTGTAAACTCAACTTTCTCTCGGTCTATGTGTTTCCTCTCTCCCAGCTTTTTGACCGATTGCGGGAGGAGAACCCAGACTTCCACCAGAAGATTATCCCCATCAGCAGCGAGCTGATGCAGCCGGGCCTGGCCATCAGCCCGGAGGATGTGGAGAAGCTCACTGGCTGCATCAACATCGTCTTCCACTGTGCTGCCACCATCCGGTTCGACGAACCTCTCAAGTAAGGATCACATACCCGCATTTAATGCATTAACAAACACCCTTTCCACTGCTCTTCCCCAACCCTCTAGGTTATAGAAATGACTAAAACCCATATTTAGAACCTATTGCCTACTTAATCTAGCTCTTTTTGTTTAAATGATATGTTTTGGAGAATTAAGCTTTCCTTTAAATAAGACTAAGTCATGAGCTCCATTAATGTAATATCTGAACTCTGAGGTTATTTGGATACCTGGAGGGGGGGTGCGTTGATGGGGTCAGCATGTAAAATAAATATACTTCAATAATTCAAAACATGCCTTATTATTATATTGAATTGAAGTCAAATCACCCAGCCTGACCTCCTAGATCAAACCTCATACAAAAACAAATCATAATCTGCATCATAAGAAACATTTCAAGGACACCTTGATTTGATTACCAACTCTATGCCCCTTGCAGCTTTCCAACATTTCACTCAGCCGAATAATTTTGCAAAAAACATTCACAGCAACTTGTTTTCGCTCCTTGTTCGGATGAACTTACACAACAGGCAGCACTCGATGATTTAAAACAAAGGAGAAGAAGACGAGTTTAGGAGAAGTGCAGGAGGATGTGGCGAAATCAAGGCATTTTTTTTTTTAAAGGCATAAAAGCGCTGTTCCTTTATTCAGACAACCGCAATCCCTACAGAGATGGGATTCTTCGTACTGTGGTGGTCCTGGTTGTATCACATCGGCCACTGAGAGTCTTCTAAGATGGTCTTTGTGCGAATTTGTGGCAATATGCTCCTCGCTGAGGTTTGTAAATGCAGGGAACAACAGTGATGGCTGAACGCGGAGCAGTGTGGCATCACTCATGAGCTGCAGCCTCGGGCCTCTGCAGTGACCTAGTTATTTTAGTTCTTCTGTGGATGATGGTGCTGTGCTTCAGCCGATAAGTCCTTTATGTTTGTCATGTAACCAGCGTCGTTACATCCTGTATTTATTATCTTCACTGGACAGAGGTCACAATCTCTCCTGAGGGACGTCTGCCGCTGCCCCGGAATATAACCAGCAATGACAACCCGTCCTATTAATCTTAAAAAAACAACTCTTCCAACAAACAAGTAATTTGTTTGAATTCATCCATGCAGCCTAATCCTAAACTATAACAAATTGAAGGTAAGTACACTCAGGATTTAGAAAGTCACGGCCGCATCTATCATATTTCTGCTTAGGTTGTGTTTTAGTACCAACACATGCGTTGTTCCTTATTAACCTCTAGAGGTTGACGTAATGATATTAGTATATCAAAATGAGAGTAAGTGAACTAAGAGAAAAAACATAAACAACATAAACCAAAAGTTTTCTTTTAATCACCCTTCCAATCAATGAAGGATCAGTTTTTCTTTTATGGGTTGAAACAATGTTCTGAAAATGTTTGGCTACAAAGCGTAACACAGTGCTGTTTTCTGAGATCAAGAAAATAAATCTGCTCTCATCATCAAACATCAAACATCTTCCCCAACATACGCATTAATGCAGCAGTAGTAATAACAATCCAAAACTATCTTAACTTAATCAGCCACAACACTATTACCACCGACAGGTGAAGTCAGAATAACACTGACATCATTCATTACAATGGCACCTGTCATTGGGCGGGACATATTCAGCCACAAACGAACATTTTGTCCTTGAAGTTGATGTGCCAGAAGCAGAAAAAAATGTACGTCTGGGGCCAAATTGTAATGGCTAGAGGACTGAGTCATAACATCTCCAGATCCGAAGGTTTTGCTGGGTGTTCTCATTCTGCACTGATTGGTATCAACCAAAGTGAACTATGGCAGGATATCTGGTGAACTGCTCAAGCGGCCAATGTTTTGCAAGTGGGGAACAAAGAATAACCGGTGTTGTCTGATACCACAGAGGAGCTACTGTGGCATAAATTACTTAGAAAGTTAATGCTGGTTTTGATGTCAGAACACACACTGCATCACAGAGGTATTTTGAAGCAAAAGGAGACCTACAAAAATTAGACAGATGTATATTACTGATAGTTTTGTTTTTTTTGTTTTGTGTTCTCAAACACGGAAAATATTATTACGCTTACAGGAGCTAGACCGGAACAGCCAACGTCTTTTCTGTTTAGAAAGATTGAACGTTCTGAAGTGTCATAAATAATCCAATATCCTTCTTCAGAGAAGGACATTTCTAATCTTGAAGAATTTAAGGGTGAAGTCAAACTATGTAAGTATTGCACAATTAAAATGAACTCTGGTGCCATTGCTGTGTTAGTGCGGTTGTTTTGATGTGTGAACATCGTCACCTGACCTGTGGTGCGGAACAAACTAGTGGACTGAGACCCTTTTAACAGATGTGTCTGAGTCTGCACCACCAAAAACAGAATGTGACGTCATAAATGCTATCCATAGAGTTGTGGAATTAAACAACACACACAGAGCAATACTTTGTAACAAAAAACTGAGCAGAGGGCAAACATGGAGCGACAAGTGTTTCCAGCATACAGCTTTTATTGAAAGGTGTCACGTTCTGTTTCTAAATGTGTCATAAAGGTTCTTTAAAGGTTGCCTTATAAGGTTGTGATCTTATCCATATGCCTTTGTGTGCTTTAGTCAATGTAGAAAATGCCAGTCTGAATCCTGAGTGCAACAGGACTTCAATACATTCCATGCTCAGCCTCACTCTTTTGGAGATTTAAATAACTCCTGACAATTATACGTACGAGATATCAGTTTTGAAAGCACTCCTTATTGTTCAACCCGTTTATGTCAAAGCCATAATGAAGATTGTGGCTTTGACATAAACAGACTAGGAAGGTTCTGTGTAAATAGAGTCCGTTTACCAGTTGTCGGCTCCTGTGTTTGTTTGGATGCTGATTAGTCGTGTTGGAGAGGATGTTGGACTGGTGTTTGTTTGGAGGTTGTGGCTCCTGTTGGCTTTGAGTGACAGTTCGGTCAGGATAAAACTGCTCTTGGGCTGCACTCCGCTTTGTATTGATTTCACATCTCTCTCTCTCTTCTCTCTGCCCTGCTGTGATCGGACCAGCTCTCCCTGATTTCGCTCCGTTTGCTACACCCTTCATCTTTCACTCTGAGCTTTCACTATTTCTGGCTGTCCTGTTGGTGTGGCACCCTCCATATGGCTGCAGAGGATGGTGAGAGGAAGACTGGCCCACACACTGGGCTTCCTCTCTAATAACCACCAACATGTTCTCACTACTTACCCAACTTTCACCCACAAGCTTGCCTCACCTCAATCTCCCATCTCATCTCATCTCCCCACACCTGATTCACTCTGGTAAACCCGACGGCCGCAACACACCAACATGCACTTCCCATCTCGATGTTTCTGCCACAAACACACCTCATGAGTGCCGCCCACACACAGCTCATGTCAGTATCTGTATGAACTGTTTGTCTTAATGTTACTACATCAGGCCCGATGCACGTACATCATCTGATCCAACTTCATTCCGTTCTTTCTGTTTTCACTTTCGCTGCAGGAATTCTTTGATTTAATGTGACGTGTGATTGGCCCTTACAACAGTAGCTTCCTGCAGTGTGGCAAGGTTCAGCATTGGACGGATGTGTCAAATTAAGGACTGTATAGGTATCTATCGTGGTTTAAGGGTGGTCGTTTTGACCCACAGGAGGATAGAAATACAGGATTTTGTATGTAATCAGAGCAATGATGCACAAATGAAATAGAGCTGCATTAATCTCCCTCTTCATCAGGGATTTACATTTAGACTACTTCAGATTATATAGCTTTCCAGCAAAAGTTCAAAAAAATCTTGAAGAAGGACACTTTCCATGGGGATTGTGTGAATGAATGGGAATAAAATTTAAGCATAGAAGTTATTTGCTCAAACTGTTGTGACCATATCATAAGCAGTCGTGCAGTCGTGCAATTCTACACTTGTCCAAGTTGAATTAAATAATGAGTTGATCTGTGATTTGTTTTTATTTCTGCACCCTCTACTTAAGGTAGAGTTTAGGGGATGGGTTTAGTTTTTGTTTTTTGCAGCTGATCACTCTGCCAAAACAAATGCACTCAAATCAAAACCATAGAGATGATGGTGTTATTTCTCTCAGGTGTGAGCTGAAATAAGCATTTTATGATGGTTAATTGTGCGGCACTGTTGGCTCATCATTTTTTAATTTAAAGCGTTTGCAGAAGGGAAAACAGTTTGGTCAAAACAATGATGAGACTTCAGCATTTGATGGGAGCGAGTGTGTGTCCAGCCCTCTCTCGTTCTGTTTTATTCACCATCCTGTTATTTTTCTCGTCTCACCGTCCTGTTGAGTCATTCTTGCTCCATCTTACAGTCATGTGTCCTTCCAGCCTGCAGATTCTCAAATTGAGCCCTCGGGAGACATGACGCACCAATGTTCTCGCATGCAGATGCACCAGTCGTGTTGTTTGTGTGACAAATTACTGCCTCAAAGCCTTTCCCCAAACTGTGAACAAAGACATTGTTTGACAGAGCACTGAATCTCTTTTCTTTCCGGCAGACACGCCCTGCAGCTGAACGTGATCGGCACACAGCAGCTCCTCAGCCTCGCCAAGCAGATGCAGCGCCTTGAAGCCTTCATTCACATCTCCACCGCCTACGCAAACTGCAACCGCAGGCACATCGACGAGGTCATTTACCCGCCCCCTGTAGAGCCCAAGAAACTCATCGACTCTCTTGAGTAAGTGGGTAAAGAGCAGCTTTTTGCGCCCGAGGACATGGAGTCAATTCTTGTTCAGTTTTACTCATGTTTTATAGAGTATGAGGTACAATTATATAAAATATAATCTCTTTACTCCTCACTTCACTCTAGGTTTTCAGGTCTCTGTGACACATTTCCTTCAGAATTGAGTAAGACAATCCACCCTGAGACTGGTCCAGACCACTGCTTTTGATTTATTCAATGATTCAAAAACAGTGGAGAGGAATAATGAAGGGAAATAAGACGACAATTCAGTCTCACTATTAGGCTGAAACTAGTCCAGAAATTCACTGTGAACAGTCAGACAGAAATGAAGATATTGTCGTCATGCTGAACACAGGAAGCCACGTTTCCCTTTGTGATGAACACCAGCAGTGTCAGATTATTTGACATTATGTAAATCTAAGAAGCTTATAAGCATTTTAAAGAAGGCGTCCAAACATCTCTCCCATCTCCACTATTAAGTATTTCTTCATTATTCATTCATTCGTTTTAACATTTATTAATATAAAACTATGAAATGACTCAAAACCTTTGGTACCATTGAAATGATTAATCACCAGGCTGAGCCTGGACCTACTTAGGAATGTAAGAGGAAAAAAAACAAACATTGTTTGAGTTTTATGATAACATATGGATTTTTTAAAAACACTGTAGAGCCCAAGAACAATATGTCACTCCTGGCCTATAAAACAGTAAGTAGCCTTTATAACAGTGTTACATTACACTGAATTGTAACTTCATTGACATAAATATCGCCAGATTATGTCCAGTACACAGCGTCATACACTCTACTATCTAGTCTGTTGTTGTACATTTGATTCTCAATACTCCATCTGAACACTTCATTTGTGTCTTCAGGTGGATGGATGACGGTATCGTGCGGGACATCACGCCGCGGCTCATCGGTGACAGGCCCAACACGTACACCTACACCAAAGCTCTGGCCGAGTTTGTGGTACAGCAGGAGCAGGACAAGCTCAACATAGCCATCATCAGACCCTCCATCGTGGGAGCCAGCTGGCATGAGCCTTTCCCTGTGAGTCCATTCAACAGTTTGTTGGTTAAACCACTTTTAGACACTTGAAATATATTTCTACTACAGCCAACATGTCTGAAAGGCTCGGGTGACACCTTCTGGTCGGACCCCCTGAGACGCTACAGTGAATTAATGAAAATAAGTTATTGATTGATTTAATCCTTCACAGGTCAGTGTTTTGCCCTGTGGCTTGTGTTTTAATTGGCACAGGATTACAGTAAATTGGTTAAGATATTGGTTAATGGCTGCTGGGGTTGGAGAGTTTAGAAGTCAAATAAGGCAGAATATAGAGGACAGAGTCGAACTGAAAAGCTAAATATCATATTAAGGCTGTGAAACTGAGGAGGGCATAGAAGTTCATGTAAAGGCTACCTTAAAGGGTGAGGACAGGGCTTTCATTCTGAAAGTTGAACATTTGCAGGATTAAGCTATTTCAGCCAACTGGAGTTGCAGGCATCCTGACATCTTTACTTTTTAAAACTTTTAGGAGCTCTGCTGTCAGTGGATAAACTCATTTTAGTGATGTACTGTTATCAATGGTGACATCTCTAATTTCCATTGTGAGTCATTGTCCCTAAATTAACTTAAAAATCACTCTTCTCCAATCCAGACAATAACACTTTTTACCTGCAAAATGTGTTATAAATAAAATGTATTATTGTTATACAGTATCTTCTCATTGAAAGAAGTCTTGGACCCCTGCCTCTTAAGTAATAAGAAAACCAGTTCTGCCAACACCCTCTGGTGTTCTATGTCTGTTGAAAGAAACTGTGACATGCTCAAGGACCCTACGACATGTAGATTGCCAGGGCTTGGTTCGTCCTGCAACAGCCAATCTTCCCGTCAATAAAACAATATAAAAACCTGATGATATGAAGAATAAATGCTATCCAAAACCCAAACACAGATTAGAAAATTTTCACAAAGGCCAGATAAGCTGGAGCCAGAGAATCTTTAATGACGTAGCCTTCTTCCTCTTCTTTTGGCTTCTCCCTTTAGGAGACGCCAGACCGGATCACCTGATTCCGTCTTGCCCTGTCCTCTGCATCTTCCTCTGTCACACAGACCAAATGCATGTCCTCTCTCTCCACATCCAGGAACCTCCTCTTTGGTCTTCTCCTTTTGCTCCTGTTTGGCAGCTCCATCCCCACCATCCGTCTACCAATAGATCCTCTATCCCTCTTCTTCACGTATCCAAACCACCTCAATTTGGCCTCTCTTCCTTTGTCTCTCAGATGTGCTCGTATCTAATCCTGTCCATCCTCGTCAACCCCAAACAACATCTGAACATCTTCAGCTATGCCACCTCCAGTTCTGCCTTCTGACTTTTGGTCAGGTGACAGAACTGGATGGTGCCACTGTCAATAAACCATCAAGCACAGCTGCTCTCACTACCATCTTAGAAACCTTTGCCTTCAGTGTTGCTGCTACTCTACTGTCACAGATAACTTTTTACACTCCACTCCACCCTGACTGCGCTCGCTTCTTCACCCCTTTTCCACGCTCCCCGATGCTAAACTCCTGCACCTACTCCACCTCTACTCCTTCATCCTCACCATTGCACATGTCTCCCTTTCATTCACACACATGTATTGTGTATTGCTGCGACTGACCTTCATTTCTCTTCATTCCTTCTTCATTGTGGAATGAAGAAGGAATGAAGAGACAGCTCTGAATGTGACCCTTGTTCATGAAAATTGGCACCAGTACTCTTTTCCTCCATTCCTTAGGCATCTGCTCACTCTCAAAGATAGTGTAGAAAAATGTTGTTAAATACTCAACTGCCATCTGTGCTTGACGTTTCATCAGGACAAACCGCCTTTCAATTCTTCATTCTCTTCGAAGAAGCTCTCACTTTGTCCTTACGTATCCCGTGAACTTCCTGATATATAATTCTCTTCTTGTGATCTTCCATCACTCCCTCTTTCTGCATTTTCTCCATTAACCAGTTCTCCAAAGTATTCACACTCTCCTCACTTGTTAGTACATTTCCATCTCTATCTTAATCGCCATAACCTGCTGCACATCCTTCCCATCTCAATCCGTCTTCCTAGCAAATCAATAAATATTCAGTCAAATGCCTGAATCACTGAAGCTCTTAGCTGAGTTTATTTGGGCTCATACAACAGGTCGGCCAAAAAACAATTTATGAAGATATACTGGGCGTAAAGTACCAAACTATTGTTACCTGCAGTCATAGTTCCAGTCTTCTATATGGGACAGAATTTTGCCTTTAAGGCGGAATATATCTAAACTTGGGATACTTACTGTTATTCAGAACCTTCCCTTGAAATAATATGAGGTAATTGGAGAGATTAGGGAATTATGTTTCACAGATAAATCACCACAAAAAGACAAGGAAGTCTGTGTCTATCTGGCATCACAGAATGCCAGATAGACACAGACTCTGGGACTCTGACAGCAGTTCCTGACTCTGTGCTCAGCCTTCATCTGTAAGTTCAGCCTGACAGTGACTCTTCACAGGGCCCAACTCACACTTGGCCATGAAATCGCCTTGGCAGCTGGTGCCATTGGCTAGTGTGAGGCATGTGCGGGGGGGTTGCTACTGCCTATTTACATGTTAGTGTTTGTGAGGTGCAGTTACTGCCTAAAGCTGCGTCTAGCTCGCTCACTGTGTGACTCAATATCTTCATTTAATCAACGTGCAGTGATGCAAGAAAAAGTATTTGAGCACATCTCATATTAGAGTGTATCTCAGAATTAATTGTGTTGTATTTTCAAAGAAAATTTGATGAACCTTTAAGAACATTAATCGCTCATCTGAATTTTTGTTTTCCACAAAATGCCTTATGTCATTATAGCTATGCTGGTCGGTCATCACGGCGGCACTGTAATGTTTTGGGGAAGCTTTGCTACTTCAGTGCCAGGATAAAATGTCATACATTAGGGAAACCTGAATTTTAATCTCTACCACAATTTTCTGAAGGAGAATTGTCAGAACATCGGTCTTAAAACTCAAGTGGAACTTGGTCCTAAAGCGAGACAATAATCCCCAGCAGGAGAGTAAGTCCACCTCTGAATACTAAAGTTTTGTGGCCTAGTCATAGTCCAGACCTTGAACCCTTTGAGACGCCGTGGCAGGACCTGAAGAGAGCAGCTCATAAACCCTCCAGTGTGGCTGCACTAAACAGTTCTGCTAAGAAAGGACATGGCGGTGATGTTTGAAGTTGTTTCGACTAATTGTGTCCCGGCTGGCAAAATTCAGCTATGTTCATGATCATTTTGAAGTTGTATACTGTGTAATGCCGGGTACCTGTGTCGCAGACCTGTGTGATGTGGTGTGGTGTGTGGTGGACCTTATTTGCCTGTTCATCGCTCCCCTTCAGCGGCGGAGAATATTATTAGACACATTGCAAGACCACATAATGGGTGTCCAGCGCGTCACATTGGAAACTGCTGCACTCAATAACCGGTGGTTTCATCCATTTTTAATGGACTCTAATTGAAGTTGACAATCAGTGCTGTCCCTGTTCCCCCACCACAGGAAGAAATATGACTCTGAACCGCTGATTCAGCTCACAGCCGCATACATGTTGCTTTTTGGATCTATAGTCGTATCCGTCTTAAGAAGCTCCGTTACATCTCTCAGGATTCACGCATGTGCTCTGTTTTGTCAACGCAGGGTTGGATCGACAACTTCAACGGGCCAAGTGGAGTCTTTATAGCTGTAAGTGAGATGTTACTCCTAAATATTGAAGTTTTTTTAACAACACGGAAGCATTTTAAGGAATTCTTAAGACCCTGTTTATTTGTATTCAGGCTGGTAAGGGGATCCTGCGCACCATGAGAGCTAATAACGAAGCAGTGGCTGATCTGATCCCCGTAGACGTCGTCATCAATCTCACCCTTGCTACTGGCTGGTACACTGCTTTACACAGGTTGGTATCACACCCAGGCGTTGGTTCTGGAATCTTTAAATGTGGGTTCATATTCATAAGTATTATTAGTGTCAAAAATAAAATGGCAGTTGGTCCTTCTTCGGTAAAAAATTCCATCTTTGTGTTTCTCCTGTCCATTTTTCCTTGTTGTGCTCCAGCGAAGAGACAAAAAATATGCATTTATCCACTTTATTGTCCAACTCCAGAAACTTTGTACACCCTATTGTTTTTTCAATAAAAACTCTTGTACTGATCAGCAAGAACAGTAGGAATGATTCCTGCCAGCAAAACCAGTTTGAATGTTTACTTGGGAAACTGATGATTTAAAGATGTATCAGACTTTTTGAATATTTTTTCAGAAAACAGCTTTATATTAAAATAGTTAATTAACCTAAGTTAACTTCAAATTATTTATTTTTTGCTCAAAGTCGATTTTAACTGAAATTTCATGTGTGTAATATTAATGTCAACAATTTTTTTTACCATAACCAGACAGTTGGGAATGAATCAAGGTCATTTAAGATAATGTATCGGTTTTGATGAAGTTAGGGGAAAAAACAAACTAAAGCTGTTATCCTGAATATACATAACTTAGCTTATATATACACGACACTGTGCTGGAGGTTGTCACCATCTTTAATGTTCACGCTGTTGGAAATCAAACATCCAAACTACTTGCATGAAATAGGTAAATAAGTTAGAGGCAGTCAAATAGGAAAGGCGCACATAAAAGTTCAGCAAGTTGGAAGACAAAAAGAGTATTTTCACAAAAGAGAAGAGGACCTTCTATGGCAGCAAGCAGAGCACAGATGCTTCGAGCACAGACTGTGGAAGTGGTTAAAAAATTCTGACACTACTTAGTCATGAAAAAGGTTTTTCCTCTGAATGTTTTACTCATTGCCCCCCATAGTCTCCAGCAGCTCTTATCCAAAAGTGACTGGTTAAGAAAATGTGGAAGAGCTGAGCTCTCATCTGAGATAATACACCCAACAGATCCAAAACAGCTTACACTCTTTTTTGGCTCAATCTGTGAGAACCTTTTCTCTTTTTCACAACCTGTCGTACGTCTATATAGAGCACCTTTTATTCTCAACGTAAATGGTTTGTGACATTTCACCTATTTCTGTTGGAGATTTCCATCTAATTCCAAACACTCCCTTGTTAAATTACCTCGCTTCTAATGATAATAAATAAAGTAATAAAATAAAGTAATAAAACTCATTGCATATTTGATCTTGTTTTTTTATACCTCCTCTGATTACATTTCCATTAAACCAATATATATGTTTTGCAATATTATTTCTGCTTTTTTACCTTGCTACTGTAATGATGGAAATGTCCCCTTTCTGGGACTAATAAAGTTATATCTTATCTTATCTTATCTTTTGACACCTAAATTCCATTCAAACATACACATTTCATTGTTGGGCAACGTGGCTCATATAGCAACAGCACAGCCAGCTGTCACACTATCCTACCTGTGTGTGCACACCTGACAACCTGTACTCTCTTTTAAGACGGATAATAGAAAGTTGTGAGTTTTACAACAGTATAAATGTAATAATAATAATAATAATACATTTAATTTATAATGCACTTTACATTTGGATCAAAGATCTCATCTAAGTCCCTAAATCCTACATTTTCATTCAGTACTTTTTTCTAGAGGTTGGATACGCTGTCTCAGATAATGATAGACTCATGAACTACAGCGCTGTAGTTCCATATTTTACATTGACTTCAGTGCAGTTTCAGAATGAAATAAAGACTAATATGTATTTTCACAGGCTTTTTTAATGACCTTCCTTTCCCTGAACCTACAGACCTAAATCAGCTCTGGTCTACAACTGCACGACCGGCGGCATCAACCCGTTCCACTGGGGAGAGATCGGTGAGTACATTGTCTGGTGTCATGTTAAAATACAACCCAAGCCTGGTGCTGCAGGCAATTCATTTATTTAAATGCATGTTTTAAATCACCGTCACAATGTTGCTCCACATTCACCATCACAAATCAACACTCCACATGTTGTAAATTAAGATCTGTGTGATGCAGTGAGCTTGTTTGGTTTGTGGTCGGGGCTCCTGTGAAGAATGTCTGCTCCCTGTTGGAAGGAGACAGGAGACGGATTTAACGTTCAGAGAGGTTTCCTGGGAGGTTAAAGACATATTTTATATCATAAGAAGATTCTGGATCTATTAACCTTTCCATAAGAGCTAAGACAATAAAGTCTTCTAATAACAAACTCAATCATTTTAAAAGGTTTTTGCCAGGAAGCCATGTTTTCTTTTCCATTTATAACGTTTAGTTTGGACCTGTGTCCTCAAACGTCTTTGCTTGTACCGTTTTTAATCAGAATCAGAGTGTTTTATTTTTATCCAGGATTGAATCATTTCCCCATATGTTTTGTTTAACTAAAACCCAAAACCCAAAGAATATTCATTTACCATCATGAATGACAGAAAAAGCAGCAAATCTTGACACCTGCTCTGTTCAGTTTTTCTGTCTTGTCTCTGAACAAAAACCTGCCAGAATAGTGATGCTCCCAGCCGCTCCACTTTGTGTTTCTTAGTAAATGTTAGCATGCTGAAATAGACAGATAGACGGACAGACCGATAGACAGACAGACAGACAGACAGACAGACAGACAGACAGACAGACAGACAGACAAAAAATACAATATGAAAATGATCATTAAAATTAACCCAATTCTAAAAGAAATGGAGACATGCAATCTTGTGTTCCTCGTTTGATTTTCTATTCATTGAAGCAGATATTATTATATTTATCAGATGTTCTGTTTGTAATGAAACATGCATCGAGCATTAGTCATTTTTTGTTATTTTATTTAGGCGTAATTGCTTTCCACTGTTGCGTAGAGCCTCTGTGATTTTGAGGTCAGGGTGGAAGAGATGAGGAGTGAAAACTCATTTTCATCACAGCAGTTGTCGGGGTCATGGTTAAACTGGCAGTAGAAAAAGAAGACCCTCTCTTCTCCCGTTTCTTCTCAGACTAGCAAACATCCTCCGTTCGGCGAGGAAATGTCTACCAGATGGCTCCAAGCGGGATTAGGTCTCTTGAATGCAACAGTTGTGAAAGAGGGGTCGCGTCCACGGATATTACTGGCTTGAACGAGAAGCATGAATGAAGCTAATCTAAGAGTACCAGAATTGCTAATAGAGACTTAAAACACAGATGAAATTTAAACAACAGGCCGAGCTCAATTACTTCTACTACTACCACGTTTGAGCCCAAGGTCAGCGGCGATTCTCCCGGACCGGGCTGCAGGAGGCCGGGCCACAGCTGGCTGTCACCGTTACATCTAGTCATCTCGGCCCCTGCAACCACCACATATCCGTTGCCGTGGAAACTAACTAAGGCCTGGTTTGGTGAGCTCTGTGTGATGTAATGTCTGTAGTCACATGGTTGCTCTGTTTTGTGTCTCTTGCTGGATTCTGGGAGTAGTTCTGGGGGGGGGAACGGAAAGGAAACTGCGAGGAAACACTCTCGCAGTTTCCTTGTGCAGAAACTGCGAGCTGTGTGTTTTAAATCATTTCTTTGTTTGTAGTTGCTGAATGTAGATTAAATGGGCAGATATTTCATTCGTCCCGGGGGGAAATTCCAGCTAACCTGGGACTTTTTCAGTAAGCCTTAAAAAGCAATTTCCTTCATTATATCATGAGTGCCCTGCTCTTCCGCTGAGTTCAGTATTAAAGATGTCCTAAGTTTATTACGCTGAGATATTACTCTTCTAGTTAGTCACAGAGCTGAGTGATGTTAAAGAGGCATTCAACAATACATGGTGCCGTTTCAAAAATCCTCAAAGATCAGGATGAATTCATTTCTATATGCAGCAGTATAGTTGTTTTTTTTCTTCTTTACAATAAAACCTTTTAATACCAATGAAAATGCCTGGAGCCATGTTGAAATGGCTCCAGTCCCCGGACTCTGAACAGGATAAGCGGTTTGGGATAATTAATGAATGGACAGACTCTATCTCAGAGATAAATACTGTATATGGCTAATTATTCCCCGTTACTGTGCACCCTATGCAGAGCACCATGTGATGTCATCCTTCAAGAGGAACCCGCTGGAGCAGGCTTTCCGTAGGCCCAACGCCAACATCACCTCCAACTATCTGATCAACCAGTACTGGATCCTGGTCAGCCACAAGTTCCCTGCCCTCATCTACGACCTCTACCTGCGACTCTCTGGACAGAAGCCACAGTAAGGCTCATAGCCGTCCATCTCATACCCCGAATCTGAAGAGGAATTCAAGTGTGCAGTGACCTCTGTCCCTCCTGTCTCGCTGTAGGATGATGCGCATCTTCAACCGTCTGCACAAGGCCATAAGCCTACTGGAGTACTTCAGCAGTCAGGACTGGGAGTGGGACTCTGAGAACTTGGGCATGCTGATGAACCAGCTAACTCCAGAGGACAGGAAGGTTGGCTTTCCATGTACATACTTCTCAGTAACCTTCTCAGTTAACTTAGAGTCAGATTTTTGCTAATTTGTCTTCCATAAATCTCATAGTGCATTATAAATTAAATGTATTATTTTTATTATTATTATTATCCGAATGGCAGTCATGTTCCAAAAATGATTCTCCAGCGCGGTTATGAGATACATGTACTGTGATTCAGTGTTTCCATTTTAGATCACCTTATATTTACAGTTTACCACGTTTCTTTATAGACTTTACTTTTATTTTAAAACCTAATTCACCTCTCACCTCTGTTATGTATTTGTGAAACATGACCAGGGAAAGTTCAGAAAAAGGAAGTAATCCAAGCTTAAAATGTTTTTAAAACCGTAACAGTCAGAAAGTTCTGCACCAGACCAATGATCACAGCGGCTGGCTGGTTATATAGGCTTGGGTCTGATTTGTATTTGGAAAAAGTATCCCGGATTGGTGGTGGAACAATTGCATTGTAGTAGCTAACACACTCCTGCTCAGGAGTCTGTTGCTCCATCTAGTGGTCGAGAGTGGAAATTCACATTCTCAATTACAAACTAAACAGCTTTTCCTTTTGTGGCACCGCCTCTCTAAGCGTCTTCTCTGTCCTGCAGACGTTTAACTTTGACGTGCGCCAGCTGAACTGGCCCGAGTACATCGAGAATTACTGCATCGGCACCAAGAAGTACGTCCTGAATGAAGAGATGTCCGACATTCCTGCTGCCAGGCAGCATCTGAGGAAGTAAGTCAGCAGGAGGAAAACACCAGGCTGATTTCTTTGTAAATCTTTTGTCAGCATTTATTTAATTGACATAAAACTTATAAAGGTGTGTGTTCAAGAATGACTAAGACTGTTATATATAATGTATTATATATAATTATAATGTGTTATTGTACATAGACACTCTTCGAATAAATATTTGAAATCAATGAACAACCAATTTTCATCTTAATGGGCTATCTCTTCCCTCCTCTTCCTCTCTTCTCTCCCAGACTGAGGAATATCCGCTACACCTTCAACACCCTGTTGGTGGTTTTCATCTGGAGGGTGTTCATCGCCCGCTCACAGATGGCCAGAAATATCTGGTACTTTGTGGTCAGCCTATGTTTCAAGTTCCTGTCCTACTTCCGCGCATCCAGCACTTTAACCAAATGAGTCTTCCTCGCCACCTCGACAGACAGCAGCTCTCACCTTTTGCTGTCAGCGGGATGCAACACCAGTGACTCTGACTATCCGAAAATGAAGCTGTAACTCGTCCTTTGAGTGTGGATTAGCAGGGGACTCTCTACTGGAGAGGGCTATGGTTGAATGAAGCACTCAGAAGAGAGAAAACGAGGTCTTATAGCCATTAATTATTTGTTTGGTATGGAAATCTCTCATCAGAAAATGCACTGCTCAAGTCACAAGACCCCCGTCAAAATGACGTCGTCATTTTGTACCCAACGTTTTTCTTCAGAAAGTGGCCAATTATGAATATACATTTTCTATTCCATACCATATTTCCATCCTCTTTAATCTAGGTACATTGCCTTGCCTTGGGATATTTTTTTTTTTCATACTTGAAATATGGCAGTTTCTCAGTGGAGATTGATCTCTACTGGATTATTTATGTTCCCTCTTTCTTTTCTTTTTTACTGTTGGATCTCCAGTTCCTTAACACATGTCAGGAATTATACAAATCAAGTGTTCTCTGATTATTGAGTAGAATATCAAAGATGAATTCTGACCGTGCAAGACAACTGTACCCTAATATAAACCAAAAACCTACAGATCCGCCATCATCCCTGCTGTCCAGGTCGTCACCGTCACAAACCCTAAGGTCTTTGAATATAAACCGTGGTTGTCGGAATGCTCGACCACTTTAAGTCCGTTTGTACAGCAGTTTCTACTCAAACTAAGTTTACTACTTTTACATCTTTGTACTTGCATCAAAGGCTCCTGTGATCTATGTGGGAGACTTTGACAGTGTGTCACCCACTCTCCTCTAATGGTTTGGAGCCAAAAGTGGAACCAAAATGGAATTCTAATGTTTTAATTAAGTCAAACTGTCACAATGTGTGAGGTTAGGGGACCAAACAAAGATGGAGAAACGCTGTCTCCCAGCGTGTGCCTCTTACACAGTAGCGAGATGAATGAGGTTTTGAAGACATTTCTAGAAATCTGGAAGACTCCTAAGTACTGGGATGAAAGATGTCTTTTAATTCAGGGTTGGCCTCTGGATCCTGAAGAGGTCATGAAGGTTGTTAGTTGATATATGTTGGCGGAGGTTAGAATAATCGGCCCTACTCTGAATAGAAAGCCCAGACAAGTGTTTGTTGAATTGTGTCAAACAGCAATTAAAAATAATCTATTAGCTTCATCTCCATGTAAGTAAAGTGAGTGTCATGTGTTCAGGAGTGGAAATTCATGCCGCAGCTACAAACACTTCTTCCCAATAGAAGAAAAATGTGAAAAGTAAAGGACCAAGTACGGAACCCCGAGGGTCGCCATAACTTTTTCTACTGGACCTAAACACAAAAGTGCAAAGTTATAAATAAGAGACTTTCTGGTATCAGATCTTTGACTCCAGTTTGAAAGATTTGTAAATAGTTGAACAACAAATTCTTACCAAAAAAAGAGAGAGTTGTATTTGACTGTTGATTTTTGCTTGGTGAGCGTCATCACAGACGTCCACCACAGAGCTTCCCACAGAGTCTACCAAAAGTGTTCCGTGTGACAGGCAAGTCTGATTTTTACTAAACAAATGAAAAACTGCAGAGTATTGTATGTATTGCAATCGCTTGACTCTTGTCAGAATCTAAATGCATAACTGCCTTTATGGGAAAAAAGGGACAAAACTGAATAAATGTTTATGCAAAGCCCTCGTCTGTTACAGTGGTGGTCCGCCGAACGAGCTCTGTATGTCGTGCCTTCTCCACAATTGTTCTAACAGAGCTACAAGGTTTTTATTTTTTCTTCATGATGCAGTTTTGCAAATGCAAGAGAAGGGGAAACCACAAGCAACGCCCAACAGTTCCTTCATCTTATAATTGTTTTTCAGTTCAAAATGTTTCACCATCTTCTTTTTCCTGCTGCGACATGACTAATAAACTAGAGGAGGAAAAAGTCCAAAGTGTGCTGCAGTCCATTAAAGTTCTACCTCGCTATGTATTTCCTTCATAAAGACACATTAAGCTGATGCCTTTTATCTTTTTCTCAGATGAGATGAGATTTCATGTCAGTACTTCCCTTCTGCGTTAGAGAATCGGCCAGGGATGAGATCTCAGGGTTATCTGGGTCTGGGTTCAAAGGTTACTCATAATATCTGTGAAAAGTTGAGGATCATGTTCACATTTTACTGCCCATATAAAAGGAAGCTTTTTCATGAAAAACACTTCTTCAGGTAAAACTTCCTGACCGTAAATCTGATCTAGTCCAAATTGGGTGCATATGAATCGACTCGACAAGATTTTTTTTGTAAATGTGAAGTTTTTACTTGAATACTTACTCACTAGGGGGAGATTTTTTATGAAGATCTTTTCTGATATATTTCAACAAAAGCATCTTGTAGGACTTTTAAGGACCCTTTTAAGACAATTATAAAATAAAGATCTACTTTCAGCCAATACAGGCGGAAACATTCCTCGACTATGGAGTAATCAGTTGCAGTTACAAGGTGAAAAACATGGAGAAGAAAAGATAAATCATTGTTTAAACTCATTTTGAAGCACAACAGAGGCATTTAAATGAGTTAAATCAGTATTTGTAGGGCTTGAATGCTTTTAGACTTCTTAGGACGCGGCAGGAACCTCATTTCATTCTGGGGCTTCATTCTTTTTAAATCTTAATAATTGACCATTATTCTGGATTTAGACAAGAGGCCAAGATTTGTTTAGGAGGTTTTTCTTCTAACTGCACCGGTTAACATGTCAACATTGTCTGAACCCAGACGCAGAAATGCAACAGATAAAACTGCGTCCGTCATCATTTTGGAGTTGTGCACATACATTTATTTAACAATGATACAGAGGGTAAATTGTTGTAATATTCTCTAATTTCTCATTTTATAAATTGTTTCCGACCAGCAAAGTCATCCTCTTCAAACTCTCTTAAACTTAAACTTTGAAATTACACAGTTTTTATAAAACAGATATTTGAGCTTCAGTGACGGGATGGGAGTCAGTATTGTGTGCTGATGCAGCCAAAAGAGGAAAAAAAATCCACAACGTTCAAAATAAACAAACTTCATCACTGGTGTTTAAAATGAAACAACTGTTACATTTTAAAGTGCATTGAATGAAAACAGACAGTTTAAAAAAAAAAAAATTACAATTTCTGCAGGATAACAGAAATGCATGCCTTTTCATAAAACTCACACTTAAGAAAAATTGTTCACAAACTAAACAGCATCAAATATCACAGGACGTCCTCTGATGGTGAGGCCTTCTCTCCTCCTCGCATGAGAAGGCAGCAAAACTATTCATCAACTCAGGATTCGTGCAGTCAGCTCCCGGCCGATAAACGAATCAGCAGGCGGAATCAGCAGTAGGATGGAGCCCGAAGAAAACCTGGTCACTGAGCAACGGCTACTCCTGAGGGACATTTTCACCCAACAGCGGAGTCTGGTGATTGTTCAGATCGCTCACATCGTTCAGATGGTTCACATCGTTCAGATCGTTCATCCGGTTGTGTCCCGGCACAGCCTGGAAATGATTCAGCACAAGGAAGAACCTTACATCGAATTATTTCCCCGAAAAGTCGGGAATATATAAACATGAAAACTCAAAAAACGACCGAAAGGATCAGTTTCACATTTTATACCCACATAGACATTAATGCGAGGAGGAACTGGATTGGTTTTGGGATAGGCCGGTTGTATATTTTCAAAACTAGGGGGAGGTTTATCCACAAAAGTTTCGGGCCATAATTTCTCAACCATTGATCCGATTTAGTCCAAATGCGGTGCCTATGAATCGACTGGAGGAGATCTATCTTGTATACATGGTGTTTTACCGTGTTAACATAACCACGCATGTAATAGGAAGAGTTTAATCGGAGGGATGGCTTGTAAAATGCAGGGGATTGGGGGCTTTTGGGTGATATACTGTTGCTGTCGACAGCGCAGTCCTAGTCCAAGATGGAGTTATCAGTCATTTCATGCTGTTTTTCATGGTGTCAAGCAAGAATTTCACGTAGTGGAAACTTGTTTATTGGACAAAAGGAAGAGGGTACTCTGGATATGACTCACCTGCCTCTGTCGATAGACTCCGCGTTTGAAACGACAGCAGATGACATCAAAGCAGAAGCCCACCAGACCGTGCAGCATGCCTTTAAATAGGATTTAAAAAAATTATTGGATGTCCTCAAGTCCAGACGGAACTATTAACGTATTAAGTCCAGTGCTGATCATTTTGACGTGCCTGTCGTGGAGAATATACCGCCGATGATGCCACACAGTCGCACCAAGAACTGCCAGAGAGGCATGTGCTGCTCTCTGACCGTCACCATCAGAGAGCTGGTGTCATACTTCACGAAGATGCCCGAAACGCCGTGACTGCCTGCGGCGTGGTTTATCACCCGCTCCTGGAAGACAAACAGCATTCTGGTGAGTGTCGTCCCAGTGCGGTGGAGTCTATCCCTACACCTGAGGGGCAAACAAATATTCACACTCGTATTCACACTTACAGGAAACAGGGGGCACCATTTCCCTTGGATAGCAAATTTATGGACTGTGGGAGATTGTTGGGGTGATAAAGGGAACCCATGAAAACAGGGGGGGGGTGCATACAAACTCAACAAGGAAAGACTCCAAGTCCTCAGGTGGATTTGAACCCAGAAACATCATGCTGGGAGGCAATGCGAGCATAGCGCCACCATGCTAAACCACACAATTGTGAATATTTGCATTCTATTATTGTTATTAAATAGATTAATTTAACCCCGAAGAACAAGGTCCTCCCTCACCACAGATCCTTCATGCTAACGCGATAACTCAAAGAACGTTTCATCAATCATTTTCAAATACTATACCCACGTAGACCTTACTGCAAGGAAGAACTGGATTTATTTTGGGAACGGTAGTTTGTATATTTATTGCAATAGGGGGAGCTTTATTTCCAAATGTTTTTGGGGCATAATTTCTTACACGGTACAAAATAGTCCAAATTTGGGGCGTCTGAAATCGACTCAAACTCACTTGTATCATATTTTACTCTAATAGTTCATATTTTACTCACTAGGGGGAGCATTTTATGAAAAAAAAACTGTTCTTTGGACATAACTTCACATTAAGTTTGAGGTGTTCCATCAGGGGGGTTGCTTTAATTTATATCTACTCACCCTCTCAGTCACAGAAAACTGGTGTGTGTCTGCAGAGATCTTCTTGGTGTTCAGTCTGGTTGGAACCACCGTTATGAAGTACTGGAACATCTGGTTATCTGTGGCGAGACACAGATTAAGAGGAAACCTCTTTGATCGTGATAATCAAAGGTGAGCGAAGGACGACTCATCAATGTCTCAATAAATCGTTAATTCTGGAAAAATAAAACTTTTTTGTCATCCTGTGTTTCGTCATGTCCTATTTCTTCTAGCAAGAAGTAGTCTAGTTCTACTCACTGTTGAAGGTGATCTTCTCCGTGCCGTCGAGAGGATTGATGATGCCTGGTATCTCCTCGCCAAAAGATAAATGGTCTATACGATGGGAGAAGTTGTACGCTGTAACAAAAAGTCGTGAGGTTCAACCGAAGCCGCGGGGAAACGTCGGACAAGCTCCAACAGTAACTTTAAAAGAAAAGCCTCACCAGTATGCTTTTTTGGAATAATAAATAAATACTTATTGTTTTTAGTTAGTGAAGCAGGAGCTTTGGCAGGAGAAACTAAATGCGATTTTGTTTGAACCAAGAGCAGATAATAAAACATTTAAGTGTTAAACCAGCCAAAGACAGCAAATGCAAACATCAGCCGACGTACTGTCATGGCTCACAAACGCTGCGATGTGGGCGTGACCCTGAGGATGGTGAATGGGCCTGAAAAAAACACACACAAAAAAGGAATAACCGCTCTGTACAGTCTTGTGATACTCACTGAAACAACTATTTACTGAAAGGACATTTGTCAGCACTTCTTCACATGCAGCTTCTTACTTTCCCACAGTGATGTGTAGATTTCCTGCCACTTTGTTGACGTAGACGTGCCCATGTATCCTGCACGCATTTAGTGGCTCCGCAGAAGCATCCTCCCTACCCACACACACACACACACACACACACACACACACACACAGAGAGGTTTTGAATCAGTGTCATATCTCACAAGCTACAACCGAAAACGTTGTAATTCCCTTCAAAGACAGATAAGCCGGTTTTGTTGCAGCCGTTCTCGTTTGTTTTTTGAAGAACTGGGGTTTGCTCCATTAAGAGTTTGTCAAATAAGGCTGCTTCATTCAGATAACTGGTTCAACATTGTCTTAGCTCAGTTACCATGGCAACTTATGCCGGGAAAGCTGGGTTAAGTTGTCAGACTAAACCTCAGGTTTTGTTAAACCAGAGCCCATCAAACAGTGACGTGACAGGAATGAAATTATTTTAGCGAGCAGCGACTCTCAGGTTTGCTGTATTGTTACAGCAACTCAACTCTGCGTCTTACAGCTTGAATATGACGTAAAGTGATGATTGAAAACCTAAAGCCTGAATACTTTGGGTGTTTAATATAAGATGATTTCCAACGTTTTGGCTTATATAACATGAATAAATCTTATTAGAATAGACTTTTAACACAATCACTACAGAGTATATGAACCAGAAATAAATCTACATGCCTCTATCTTCTATGGGCTTACACAGATCAGCCATAACATTATAACCAGCGAGAGGACCGTCACAATGACATTGATTAACTTGCTGCACTGGTACCTGTCAGGAGTTGAGATATAAAGTATTTGACAATATATGAACATATTATCCTTGACGTTGTATGTTAGAAGCAGGAAAAAGACGAGCTACTATAGAACAATTTAATGAAAATAATTACAAATGATGCTGCACACAGTGTATTACAGAGCTGTTTTGACAGCTAAAAGGAAATCTCCACAATATGATGCAGGTGGTTTGAATGTTATGGCTAATCAGTGTATTTCATCATACTTACCGCTACATACACACAACTTCAAAAGGTTTAACCTAACATCCAAGTTGAGTACTTAATAAGAGTTGAGCTTCCTTGGTGATTTAAATATGTCATTCTATTTAGGTTAAGCTGTTCCTTAAGCAGGAAGTCATTTCAGTCAATTTTTTCTACAGTCTGGAATCCTTCTGGTCGCATGAACTTGAACTGATTTTTTTTTTAGGCTAATTGAAGTCAGGTGTTGGACTTAAATCACTGCGTTTCAATGACGAAAAAAAACAACAGTGTGTTTGCAGGTGTGAAACTGACCGTGGCGGCAGAGCAGTTGGACCTCCTTTGAGGAGAGTTTTGTAAAGGACTTCCTGCAGAGCGTGTTCCTCTCTGAGTCTGCTCTGTATGAGAATCAACGTCCTGAGGATAAAAAAAACAAAAATCATTTTGTGGGACAAAGAAAATGTTCATATTCTCGACGTATTCTATTCGTATTCTATTCTATTCTATTCTTCGTAGATTTAGAGACTAGGAATAACTCAGACACTAATGAAGAAAAATGCATGCATGTTTCTTAAACCTTGGTTGTGCTTTGGTCCTTTGATGTTTTACACTGGACAAGAACGGTAAAAGATGCTACAACGTCTGTTTAAGAGTACAATCTGGGGTAGGTTTTGGCCCTTGTCTGAGGTTTGCGCTCTCTGGGTGCTTTTTCCAGTATTTATTTATCATTCTATAATATTATTAAGTGCAATCATTTTAGATATTATGAGATACTATAGTGTTTCCCGCCAGTGGGATTTCATGAGAGCTTACCTTTGCCATAGTCTCTGCTGTGGGCTCAGTTCGAAAATAGTCTGAATAAACACACAAAGACAGGCAGCCGTTAAAAGCGATGAAAAGAAACCTGCATTGATGTCTATTCAGCTCTGCAAAAATGTCACACAGAAACCCTCGTACAGGCTCGTACTGCAGACCGTTCGATGTGATCATGGTCTCAGCCAGGTCCAGAATATCTGCTCCCACATCTGCAATCAAAAACAGAAATACCACATGATCACTGCTTTCCCTGACATGCATCCTCACCTGTCAGTTGGTAAATGACTTATAAGGAGGGGGAACTCACGCTGGCATTTCATGGCGACCGTTATGTCTATATTTATTCTTAATTTACTGTGAAAGAAAAGCAGATAAGAGAATAATAAGAATGTGTTTCCATATATTATACATCTAAGCATGTAGTGAAGTTAAAAGGACGTTCACCTGGAGAAATCCTTGTCCACCTCATATTCATACTTCATCCACGTGTCTCTGTAAACAAAGAACTCTAGGATAGCCAGAAGGGCAATGGCACTAAAAGCTATCAGGGAGACTGCAGATGAGAACAACAGGGTGGTTACCGTTCTATGAAAACCAAAATCAGCAAAGAACAGATATGTTTTATTGTCAGAGGAAGGTCACACCTGTTCCTCCTGAGGCTGACGTCTCCACATAGCTCTCTGACACTTTAGGGAAGGCGTCGAGCTCCTTCACTATGCTCAGGGCTTTCTTGCGTGATAGACGCCTCATCTTCAGGTTCAGGTTTGTTCTTCACCTCCTCCTTCCTCCTCTGAAAGCAAATGTGGAAATAGAATACACTTTTGTACGTAAATATTATATATGTTTCAAAATATGCTATTTTCTCCATTTCATTTGTTTGATAAAAGACAAATGATTGCTTTTTAGTCAATCTAAACAAAAAATGAGATCAAACACCAAATCAAAATTATTAATATAGCACAATTCAAACTATGTACTTCAAAGGGTTTCGCAAAAAAACGGTGAAAATAAATAAGTTAGAAAAAATGTAGAGACTAAAAGCCTATGAAGTATCATGTTTGGATAAATTGGTATATTTAATCCTCATATCCTTCAGTACAATATAAAAGTCAGATTGAATGGATAGGATTTTAGTTTAGGTTCAATATTTAAATAGTCCCTTAAGAATATAATTATAAACACATTAACGTCTATAAAATTACATTGTACAGTCAAAATTTAACTCAGAGTAATGATTTCAATATTGGTCCTGTACAACAACATGATGTTTGTGCAAATATTGTTTTATCGATCTAATCGGTAAAATAACGTGTTGCAACAACATCAGGCAGGAGACTGAATAATAAGACATGTCATCACATCTTTAGACACCTATCTATATCCAAGACATACATATAACCGGCAAAAATATCTATATCCAGAACAAATATCGATATCCAGATCACATATACTCATGCAGACCGTATATCCTTAGAGGCGCGTTTCGTCTTTGATGTCATTGTGACGACATGTGTTTGTTAATCTTACCTATGGTAAGTCATGTGGTCAAAGTCGTGGCATAATATCTCGAGAAACAACCGTCTGCCGCCTATTCCAGCTCTCTGAATAATACCTGGTTTTAGCGCACCTCTGTACATCCATCCTGCTGATGTCCAGAGGTGGAGTTTGGAAGATGATGACGTCAACGCGTACGTAGCGTGCGCGCCTCACACTGCCTCAGGGTAAAAGAGCAACTTGCAATGCTGCTATTCAGACACTAGATGGCGCATTTATTCCTAAAATGTGGCTACTGGCATCGGGCTTAATTTTGATTTGACAGAAATTAGTTTATTCAATCTAATAAAATATTTCCAAAAAACAATTATCCAACACATTGGACAATTGTGGGAGTTTTGTTAATATCTGATCAGAATGTTTTGCTTAGGTTTGCATCATTAAATTATATATTTTCTCTCTGCATTGGTTCATTCTCCCTTTGTTTTAATCTTCTCATTTTGAAAGGATATTTAAGGATAAGGTATGTGAAAATATCAGTTGATATCATTTTTGGGTAGCAGTCCTTTTTCTTCTTCTAACTATCTCATAAACTAGTATGAAACACGCCAGAGATGTTAGTTTCAATTTGGGAATATTTTGTAATCATTTTTACCAAAGGAATCAAAACACTGCATAACAGTTTTTGTTCAGATTGTTTCTAATTTTCTCTAATTTTCCAGAATTTAATATCAAAGCACATCCAGTTATCACTCTTTTTAACATGTGCACACACTTATATGCATTACATATATTCTGTACAAATAATCCATGAAGCACTTTATGTGAGGAGAGAAGTTTTCTGTGGCCATTCGCCAAGAGTGAATCCAACCTATTGCAAGAAGCAATAACATTCATGGAATATTTAACTACCACTCCACGTGTGGTGGATCTGCACACAGTGCATGCAAGATGCACTGCCCACACAAGGTTAACAAGAAAGAAAATCTGATGTGAAGAAAGGTAATAATGCACAGGCAAATGATGCAGGCAGCTACCTGATGATAAATAATGTCTTTGCTTCTTGCTTGAGGGTGAGATAGTGCAAATAAATAAAAGCAAAATCTAATCATTAACTAGGTGAATCCCTTGTGTCTTCTGTGCAGTGAATTTGCAGCTTCCCTATGTACCAGACATACTTGCTCATGCAGAGCGGCGCAGATGGGGTGGGGGGATGGGTGCTGTCAGCTCACAGATCAAGCTATAGGTCGGTGGTCCCATTGCTATTCACCACACAAGCACGTAGGGCATGTCAGACACGTTCCGTGGAGACATACCAGGGCTGGATATTGTGTTTTGATTTTTAGACGGCCTTAGGTTAAGATTCTAAACAGTGGCGCCTATAGCTCTTTCTAAAAGGAGAGGTGTGAACAGATATACTATAAACTGTGGATAAAACTGCAAATATTCTGCTGACGGAGCAGCGTTGCATTGTGTAACATTTTTACGCGTGTTTTTCCAAAAATTTGTGTATCTTACCTATTTTTAAAAAAAAATAATAATAATAATAAAATATTTTAAAAACCTGTATGTATAGTAATAATATCATTAATATGTTATTACTTATATATTAATCAACTAATTTATTTAATATTTTTCCTTTAATTGATTCATCAGACTTTATCACTGAAAAACCATTATGTCATTCCTTTGTAGGAAAAAAGTTTGTGTCTATTGTTTGAGTGCCCATATTAGAAGATGGAAATGAATAAATCGATAGTGACGTCACAAGTGGGATTGCCTACACTCGAGGCTCGTGTGCGTTCGGGTATTTCCGAACAGAGGCTTAAATCCCCGCCCCGCTTCATTCCTGCGTTGTTTGGGGACAGTATGAAGATGGCGGCGGCCCCGCTGTACTGTGTCTGCCGGCAGCCCTACGATGTGAGCCGGTTTATGATCGAGTGCGACATCTGTAAAGACTGGTTTCACGGCAGGTACGTGAGTTTTGATGTATTCTAGAGGAATGACCCACCGGAAGCGACAAACACTTATAGTTTCTTAAAGAAAGGCGACGTCTGTCTGAGATGTGTTGACTGGTAGCTAAGTTAGCTCGCTAACGCTAGCGGTGGGCGACGGGGGTTTTAAACCGTCTATTGACGCGACTTTACCAAAGAAAGTGTGATATTGTTATCCGAAATAGTCTTGATTATTGCCTGCCAGTGAGCCTGGAACAAAGAGTATGTACCCCGTCTCTATAACAATGCTGAGATAAACGTTATTGTCTGAAAATATAGCCCATAACAAATAGTTTTAATCCACTAATATGCGGATATATCAGTACCGCCGAACTGTGTCAGTCAATCTCTGATCAAAGGACTGGTAGGGTCATACAAGCGTTACATGTTGGCCAGCTCACTGAAGTCACTACGGGGATGTGTTTACAGATGTATTTACTGCAATTTTCAACACATTATGAGAGAGAGAAAAAAAAGTCTTTGTACACCAGCGTGTGTGTATCTGGCTCACCAACTTAACCGAGCTGGGTTATTCAAGGTAATGGAAAGCGCGGCACCCTTTGTACCTAGTTACTTTCATCACTTACTTAAACAAGACACAATTCAGAAACAAGTTCTGTTTGGCTGGGAACACTATTTAGATTATTGATTCACAACAAAAGCCATTATTAAATTTAAATATAGAACAAAAAAAAAAAACCTTTGTATGTAACATGGGTGTATTGATTTGTATTTAGTATTAATTCTTTTAGAGAAAATAAATGGTTGAGAACAAGGAGCTTTTTCCGGTCGGTGCTTTGATTGACAGGTTGAGAGATTTAAATCCCCCTTTAAAGCAGAGGCACATGGCAGGCAGGGAACCCCTAGTGGTGAACAGGAGGACTGTTTAAAGGCACCTGCACGCAGGATCATATCCATGGATTAGTTAGACGGATGGTTGTTTTGTCCTATTTTTTTATAAATGTCCAATCATGACTTGACGATCTGTAATCAATAACAAGGATTACTGATTATAAGCGGGCAAGTGAACTTTAAATAGTTTTTATGATTCATGTTGTGGGTGACTGACTGCCTGTCATGATTGTGTTATAAAAACTCTATTGTTATTTTTATATTTAAGTTTCATATAATTATGAATTTCAGTCCAATATAATGATGAATCTTTTATGTATGTGAGTGCAAATTAAATTGGATAGTCATGGCCGTCCGAAGTAGTGTAAATCCTACTTTGATGACTATTGGCAACATAGTGGACAGAAGAAGGCAAGTGAAAAAATTCTTAGTCTTTAAGCACATATACTATGACTGTTATCAAATTAAATGTTGTGTGTTGACACTCGTATCCAGCTCAACCTGACCCAACTGTGTAGCTGTCACTTTTTATCTACATGACCTTAAGTTCATAGGCTGACTTTGACAGAATTTGGAAATTTCCCAACCTTTGAAACGACCTGTGTGGGCGCATCTCCACAGCAACTGTTTATGAATACACTAATCTGTTTTTGCTCGTGTTAAAATGACGGAAGCCATTGCGTAACCATATTATGTGGGCTGCCAAAAAAATTGGCGGCCAGAATCCATAGCATATCAGAGCCAAGAAGGACTGGCTGTGTGTCATGTGGCAGCAAGAATAGGAACAAATGTTGGAGCTACCCCCATTGATGACTAATAAGCAGATACTGAAACAGCGCTCCAAAAAAAGCCACATTTCCTGCCTCTTTCCCACGAGGCTGGCCAGAAGGAAAAGGATAGTTTCTGGTTGTGCATGGTGACGTGCCGATGAGAGGAAGTTGCCTCCTGATGCCTGTTTCTAAAGTTTTAGCTGTGTTGTTTTTGTTAACTAAGTTGTTTTGTTTGTCTGGAGTTTTTTTTGTCTGGAGTTTGTCTTAATGCCCGAGGTTCTGGACAGGCTCCTGTTTTCCATCACCTGTATCTCACAGCATTTCCGTTCACAATACACAGCCTTGGAAGTCTGTGGGATGAGGGCTTGGGTCTGGTTAACAGAACAATGTTGTATATCTCTGTTGGAGATTAACAACTTTGGGTTGTTGGGCTTGAATGTTTTTCTCGTTATTCAAGTACATGCCAATAGTTCTGATCTGATAATCTTTCCCCACATTCTGGATTATTTTAATTATATAATCTGATACAGATATTAGTATTTAAATGAAGTTACCATGACATTGCTGATAAAAACATATATGCATTTCTAAGTGTGGCAATTGGTCAATTTTAATGAATAGTCTTTGGTCTACAGTCTTTGGTCTACATTCTTCGGTGATTAGTGTTTGACTTCATACAATTGTGTTGGAAATGAACAGTCTTTGAATTTATTTAAAAATCAATCAAAAATGGCATATCAAAATAATAAATTTTGAGATGAATATAAAATTCATTGATCTATGCCCCCCATGTGACTTATGGAAGCTGTTAAGCGGTAAGTATCCTCTTGTAACAGATTTATGTATACTAATAGCAATAGCACTATGTAATTTAATTTATTCATGGTCAAAATATAGCAATCTTCATGTTTCACAATTTGTCGTCCCTAATGTGCACGCCATGTTTATGCATGCCTGCACATCACAGTTTAGGTAAGGTTGTGAATAGACTCCCTGTTGAAATGGTTTAATTTGAAAAAATCTTTAGAGGAAATTATTCAATCCTATGTTCTCTTGGGTGCCATTGCCCAAAGTGGTTTGTACCAAAATATGCTACTAGAGCCTATGGTTTAGATTTCAAATGTGAGTTTGAATTAGTTCTTTATGATTCCGACCCTCCCCTAATTACAAGACCTGCTTCTCTAAGTGGATTGTGTCTAGTGTTTCCAAGATGTCAATTTACGTCAACAATGTCGTTGTTGTGTTTAAATCCTCACTGGGTCAAGTTAAATCACAGTGTTTACGCCGGTGTAGGTGTCAGACACTCCAGTCACACCATTGTCTGCTTTAGGTATGGGTGATGGTGTAGATGACAGACCAACAGGGCTCAATGGGGGCAGAGGGAATGATAGATGAGTGTTTCCGCCAGCCAAGTTCAATGCACAATCCGTCACTGTCACAAAGAGTGTGAGCACGCTAAAGAGAGAGGGATAACCTCTACAGAGTGCGTTTATGTTAAGTGGGTTCATTGGTGGAAGGGTTCTTCTTGTCCCTGAATGATATGTTTCAAATCACATGTTTAAATGTCTGTTGAGTTAATTGGGGAAATTAAAGAGCAACCTCACAGGTCCTGTTTAAACCCATGTTTTCATTCATTAGCAAGGCTACCTCTCGGGGGCAGGGAACCTGCATTACTTTCAGCTTGATCAATCTTGATTAAGCGGTCTATTGCCTCATGTATTGATTAACATTCCGATCGAATTATCATAATAATATATTGATTAAAAACTTGGCTCAGAAATGTCATTTTTCAAATAGTAATTCATTACTGAATTTGGATGTCTGTCATAGTTAATCCAAATCAATTTGGAACATTGGAGAGATGCCTATTATTGTCATTTGATGTTTCTCTTTTGTGAAATATTATATTCGGACAAATAAGCTAATTATTTGTAGTCAATAATAAAAAACCAGTAAAGCATGGAAAAGATCCTATTAACAAACCAGGGAAATTCAAACTGATCATAGTGACTGGTGTATTTCAGTCACAGAAAACCACAAGACTGATAACTGTACAGGTTTTATATTGGCACTAGGAGACCGCCATGGTGCAGACTTGTGAAATCAGACCCTCAGTGCTTGTAGCCTTGTGGCAGTGCCTGTAACAAAACAATTAAGTTGTTTTAAACCTCCATGGGTCTCCCATTAGGCCCCATAAACTACAAAGTGATCCTCTTTTAATGGCTGAATTCAGAAGCACTTGGTCCCCTGAAATGGCTTCACTAGCTGCAGGAATGTTGGGACACTTTTACGCATAGTTTTCGAAAATAGTTTAATCATCAGGACCAAAATGAATGATTTCTTTCCACCTCTCAGGACCTCAATGGGTCTTAGTTTCTTTCCAAGTCCAGCACTGTTTATGTAAGCTTTGACAGAGTGAATTAGGAGACAGCCCAGTGTAGTCAGGTGCCCTTTGGGGTAGATAAAGATAGCCAGGTGTGTTTAACTGCCCTCATCTCCTCTGTATCTCTTACGGCCAATCCATTAGAGACTTGCCAGCCCCCTAATATAGGCGTGTCACTGTCCCATGCAAAGCAGTTATTTAGAGCTTAAAATAATGGCGTCGTCCGCCTACACCCTTTGTATTTCTGCACTGATCATAGAGGACAATGAACCCCCTCAGTGCGTGGAGTAATGAATAAGCACTCTCAGTCACACAGGAAGGAGGCACTTGATGAGAGGAAATGGAGAGAGAGGGGCTGCTGATGGCAGGGCTTTAGCCAAGAACACAATCTTGTCATTCAGGATGGGATGTTTTTTCCTGTTAATCTGCTTCTGTGCTGTCATAGAATATCTTTAAAGTATGCATAACTCAAGGTTTTGTGTTGGGATACATTGACATTACTCTCCGTCAACTTCAGTAACAATATGTTCTCTCGTTGCTCCAACACATGATAAAACCATCTGAATAAAAATGTGAATGGTGACTTAAGTTCACTTATCTCCAACCGATGTTTTCTCTTATTACCTTCCAAGAAAACAAGGAACACACTGAACCATTTGCAGACTTGCAAACATTGCGGTGATGGAAGATATGAAATACCTGGCGTTCTGTTCTTAAGCTGAATGCCTGGTTAAGAGAGCACTGCAGCTGTAACATAAGCTGAGTCGGGTCAGTATGTGGCACAGGGCCCTGATTTCCCACTGTGGCATTACAAAAAATAAAGCACCAAGTGAGTTGAGGACAACAATTGTGACCTTGCTGAGCACATGCTCATCTCACACATCTTGATGAACCCGACAGCAGAGGCTGTGTGAGTCACGCTCTCCACGGCGTACAGCCACATGATTGAACAAAGATTCCTGATACATGAGCTAGGCTTAAAACTCCAGCCAAACTCTGCCCAGTGTTATTGTTTCTCATCCTCCTGCTCGCGTGTTGAAGCAGGACCTTTTCTTGAAAGAGTTTTTTTTTTTTCTATTTTGATGTTTGTGGTCATTTTGTGTGTGTTTTTTTTTTTTTTTTAGTTATATAAATTGTCTGTTTTACAAATGCAGTAGGTAAATGTTTGTATTGCAGACAATATTAGTCTAGATTGTATGTGGTGAACATGATAGTTGGAGCTACTGTCCGTGTGCTGTTGGTGGACTGGGGTGATCGAGGCCAGCATTCATACACGCTCACAACTTCCTGATGAGTTAATGACCCTCAGCTTTATTTCCTTTACAGTTTCCTGCCATTTCTAGTAGATCAAAGCTGATAGCAGGTTGCTATTAGCCCAATCCTTCCTGCAGGCGGCTGCTGTTTAAAACTGGGGATATGTCGGCATCAAATCCAGTGTTTGCATATAAAGTTTCTAGACTAACTGCAAACCTGAAACCATTCATCCAGAGCCCAAGAGGAGTTCACAATAGAGGAAGTAAAATAAATGCATAAGTGTTGGTCGTGGGATTCGGATTGGTGCCTTGTCACTTGTTTTAGTTTGATCGCGCAAGCACAAAGTGACCAGTCTAGATATGCTAAATGTGCCTCTTATCTGACTGTACATCAGATTTTCCAGACTGCATGTTATTCATCTCCAATTTTTCATTGTGATGTTGTTTGTAAGGAAACATGGAAATAAGAGTTTACTAATTTTTTTTTAATAGATAATATATTATAATTTCCACCAATCTTTATCCATTTCTTTACTGTACTTAAATTTTATTCATTTTATAGTACTGCCAAATGATGATTTTATGTTATTGCCAGGTCAAATGGGGACACACATGATCTCAAAAAAGAGTTATCACCGCTAATACTTTAAAAATCACTTATAGATGACAAGCATAGTTGTGGTTTACAATCGCAGGGGTTGCTGAATCGACCTGTGCACCCGTCTCATTCAAACAAACACGGTTTTCTGTCTGCAAAACTCCACTGGTTTCCATTCAGGCTGAATAGCAACTCGGTTCTTTTCAACTTATGGTGCTCTGGAATGGGACTCTGGTATGCAACAGAGGAATGTATGTGAGCTGGTGCCTGTGGTTTGGCTGTTGCAGGCAGTCGGGGGTAGCATTAGCTCTGCTGCAGACACACGGAGGAAAACACAACCAACTCTGATAGCTGTGCAAGCTGTTGATGCTGAGCCAGGGTTTTGAACTTAGACTGCGCTGACGTAATGAAGGGCAGAAAGAAAACCTCCCATTATTCCACCATTACAGTGTTCATGTTTATTGCCGGGTTTGTTGTAAAATAATTCAAATAACTCAGTTGAACTACTTTTGCAAACTTCGGTAATTGGAGCTGATAGCGTCTTTACATTTGTATTGATGTGAATATTAGATTCTTAGATGGCGTTGAAAGCTGCAAGGGCTTTTAAATCATTTAGCCACCACATTGTTGATACTTCCTGTGGGTGACGTAACAAGTTATAACTAGATATGAATGAAGCGCTAACCCGCACCACAGTTGTGAGAGTGAACACTCTTTGTTATAACTTAAGTGGTGTCATGCCTCTGTCTCAAAAACCAGCTTGGCTGCAGTTGTCATGCATTTATTTGAGAAAATATCAAAGTCAAAGTCATTCTCCAGACCCAATCTGTACTTTGCCTTTTCTCCGATTGTTTATCTTCATCCTTTGGCTGCTCCGTTTCTTGGTTGCCTTAGCAGATCACCGGCACTCGAGGTACGCTGGCTTTTGACCCCTTTGTGCCTGGGAACACAAAGGGCCAAGCATTAGCTTGGCTGAAATAACTCTATTCTAAAAACACACTCAATTGTGCGCACAAAATTAGTAAATACTACTACAGATATCATTTGATGGAATTTTTGCTGTTTTCCGATCTTTTATACTGTATATATTAAATTATTATGAAATTATCAAGATTAACCAATAACTGTCCATATGTAAAACAAACATGCAAAAAGTCTCTCAGATTAAGTTGGTATGTATCATGAATCACGTTTTAAAATGTTGTAAGGAGCATGAGCCTGTTCTGACTTCATCTCCTCTTCACCTGCAGCTGTGTGCAGGTAGAAGAGCATCATGCTGTGGATATCGATGTTTACCACTGTCCCAACTGTGATGTCGTACGAGGACCCTCCCTGAGTGAGTAGTGATATGCCTTAGTCTACTACTTGTGAACTCCTCCCTCCCTCGGCTCTAATATGGAACTCATTCATCAAGCACTGTCCAGATGTCTGCCTTACATTTACATGTCTAACACTCTGTCCATTCACTTTTTCCCCTCCCACCCCTGTCGTTGTATGTTAAACTGGTCCCAGGGGAAAAAGATCCCTCTCTGCGGTCCATGTCTGCTTTTTTCCTTTTAAGGAGGGGAATAGATCAATTTTAGAGAACCTGTCGGGCAGATGTTAAATTGTAAATTGAATGGCATGTTAGCCCTCCACTCTGATTGGAGGAGCGCTTCCAACTCTTTGCACAGGGGTTGAGTAGTGAATGAATTGACTGTTAATGTGAAGGTGTGGTGATGTGCACAATTCGATAATTTTGGGTACAACGAGCTTCAACAGGGACATGACCTAATGAGAAAGAAACAGGCCCGTGAACCCCTGCTGTCTGTTTGTTGCAGTGAAAAAGCGCAACAACCTGCACAGGCACGACTACACGGAGCAAGACGATGGATCGAAACCAGTGCAAGCCGGCACCCCTGTGTTTATCAGGGAGCTCCAGAGCAGGACTTTTCCCAGGTAGATCACAAACATGTCTTTATCAAATTATCTTCACCTGTTAACACAACCACCAAAGGTCAATCCGTGTTCATAGAGCTTAGATATACTCAAAAAGTCAGTGCCATTATGGAATCATCATCATCGCCGCGTCTGCTGCAAATCCTCTGTTTATGCAATTACTGAAAAATGTGTTTCATTTATCATTGTTCAATTTCATACCCACATACACTTTAGTGTGAGAAAGACTGGATGGATTTTGGGAAAGGTCAGTTGTATATTTCAAAAACCAGGGGGGAGTTTTATCTCAAAAAGATTTGGGCCATAACTTCCTAACCGTTGGTCCAATTTCGTCCAAATGCGGTGCATAAAAATCTATTTGGGGAGATCTAACTTGCCCACGTTGTAGGTTGTTGATTTATTATCCAACCATCAATATCTATCTGGTACATTTGATATCGTCGTCCCTTCAGTAACTGTGTTTACACAGTTTTGTGATGCCTTTACTTGTTGCTCCCTCAAAATCTTGCCTGTAGCACAATTTTATAAAGTTCATGTACCTAAGTCTATATAAAAAAAGACAGATGACAAAAACTTAACTTATTTTGGTGATTTGTTTCAGTGGTGAGGAGATTCTGAGGAAGATGAAGGGCGAGCAGGTGACACCCAGGTACCTGGAGAGACACGGCTTCAACTATCCCATAGTAGTCACCGAGATGGAGGGCCTGGGACTCAAACTACCAGCTCCTACTTTCTCTGTCAGAGATGTGGAGCAGTATGTGGGTAAGGACTTTTAATAATGAGCTTTCTGTATTCTGTAGTGTAAAACAGTCACGATCAGCTGTATCAAATTTACTATAACACATTAGTGTTTATCCGTTGGGAAGGATGTGGGCTCTGTGATAGGAACAAACAGGAGCCCCAGTCTGCTTAAAAGCTTATGAAACCACCCAACACCAGCCTCCTAAGTGACCATTGCTGAGCGGGCGCCATCTGTGTGTCAATATGAACAGGTTTCCAGGTTCATGGGGTTTTAACCCACTTATCAGGCATCAGGCGATGGCTGAATGAGTTCTAAATAAGTGACGTCTAAGCTTTCACTGGCCTTTCTGTGACCACGACGCTTCCTTATTGAAACAGCCTGCCACTTCTCAGCTCCTATTACAAGCCCATTACCAAGCCCACTGGTGTTTTTATCATTAAGTTCAGATTACAGACTCCCTCTCTCTCTTTATTTCTCTCTCCCATGCCCTATTGAGTATTAAGCTAAGGCACAGGTGTTGTGAACAGGGACTTGGTGTTCGGTTACATCTCTTACAGTTAGATGACAATGGTCGATCAGGAGTGAATGCTGGTGTCTGCTGTGTTACACGCTAGTCTAAGCGCTTGTGTTGCCAACTTAGTGTGTGGCCATTGTTGGGTGCTGAGAGAGCATAGATGAAGGGTCAGTAGAAGTCTTGAGGCTCATTTATTCTCCCGCTTTGTCCAAAAATAAATACATCTATCTCAAACAATGGATCAGTCAACCCCTCATGTATTTACACGCAACTTTAACGAGCGCCCTGATACGACCAATGAAAAGTGGAGATTTAACAAAGAAGAAAAAGTACATTGTTTAAATAGCAACAAATGACAGTGTGTGTGTAACAAACACTGTCTATGTGTCTATATTCGTAGTATTCTCTTAGTGTTTAGAATAATAGAACCTTTCTTCCATCATCAGATTTATTTTGTAAGTATGTAGGCTGCGTTAATATAGCTTGAACAAAAGTTTGGTATGACAGACATTTGAGGAAATAGTTGTATTGTTTTCTATAGACACGAGGTAGGTCTGTGATTCCGGAGCTGGATCAGCACCATGGCCTTTTGGCATTACTGCAGTTTTTTGCTGCTGGATTTGTTTACGCCAGAGTTTTGGCTCGGTGCCGTCTGGTTTTGTCTCTCTCAGTGTGACTGGGTACCTTTCCTCCAGCTGTGTTCTGTCATCAGACGGTGGCTAGCTGGGCCTTCAGAGGTGTTTGTCTGTGCGAGTGCATGTGAATGAATGTCTGTGTGTATGTGAGGGGGGCACTGACCATGCAAAGGGGTAATAAAAAGGTGAGTGGGAGGGCCGTGGGGAAAATACAACAACCAGCTGTCTTGCTGCACACACTGCACCCCAGTCCTACTTCCGGCTTCAAGTGTCACCCAAGTGTGATTTGCGGCGTCCCAACTGTTATTCACTGCTTTGACTTTTTTTCTTTTCCTTGTAAGCTTGTATTTTCTTTCTCGTAGGCCTAAAACACAACTCAGTGTTTGCTCTCTTTCATATCTATACTGATCTTTGCCTTTATGTTCGACATCTCCCACGCACTCATAGGCGGTTAGTGCAGAAACTCTCTCACCTCCACCCACTCCTCCTCCTTATGGTCTGGTGGTTTGTAAAGATTGACAGATTGTCTCTCTGGCCCCCATGTTCACCCCCTCACCACAATGCCATATTGCTGCCACTGTCCCTCAGGGCTTGATCATTAAAAGCACATGGCGATGCCAGCAGGCCGCTAACCTCTGTAAACCCCACACCCACTCAGGAGCAAATTAAAAGTTAGAAAATGTTTGTTCAGGAGTCCCTGGCTACAGAACTACTTCTAATATTATATGTACTGTATTATCACCATTCTAGGTGGCGACAAAGTCATTGACGTGATAGATGTGGCCCGACAGGCGGACAGCAAGATGAAACTCAGTGAGTTTATCAAGTATTTCACCGCGCCGCTTCGACCCAAGGTCCTCAACCTCATCAGCCTGGAGTTCTCAGATACCAAGTAAGTCATGGTCCATTCTGTTAGCATTGGTGCTAAAAGAAGAGATTCAGTGAGCACATATTTTGTCATGGCTGGCATTCAATTCCTGTGGACCTGCATTTTAAATCAAAGTGATAATAAATCCTCTGATGAGTTTCTATGCAAAAGAAGTTCATTCTTGACCATGTAATGTATCTTCACTGAGCTGATATTGGCCAAGGAGGAATCACCGTTATAGCTCTTAAACTCACCGTGTAACTTCACATTGATTACTCCACAAACTCAACTTGCACTTTTGAGTTTGAATTTTGATAATGCTTCGCGCTGAGATGTTTATTAGTTTCAACATATTGTCTGTCACTTATTGAACAAAATTTCTAAGAATCAATGTTTCCAGCTTTTTCATCAGGCATTTTGCGGAATATCTTTGGGTTTGTGTCTGTTGGTTAGATGGAAGCTGTTTGAACTGGAATAGGTGTAGACTGAAAGACTATTCGATAATGTGATGGATTATTCGAGCAGTAATTGTAATTATTACCTCATACATGTTTGTGTAAATAGAACTTGATAAGTTTTTGTTGTCATTTATTTCTGATTTGTTGAGACGACCCTACTGCCAGAAGTAATCGATGTATATCCGTCTAATTACTTTTCGTTCACTCCAACCACCTATTTAGGATGTCAAAGTCGGTTGAAGTGCCTGACGTGGCTCAGAAGATGTCCTGGGTAGAGAACTACTGGCCGGATGACTCCTTCTTTCCCAAGCCCTTTGTCCAGAAGTACTGTCTGATGGGCGTCAAAGACAGCTACACAGATTTCCACATAGACTTTGGTGGGACCTCCGTCTGGTACCATGTTCTTTGGGTAAGTGTGTGTGCAAAAAAAGACAGGAATGTTTCTGGTAACTGATGATGATGATGACAAAGTCTATGCAACTACTTGATTGTTGTTACCTCAAACTGTTATTTAATTAGACATGGTCAATGATTTTTAGTGTGTTTGTAAATACTGAGCTGTTCATGGTCACCGTTGGCCTCACATCAGATGTATTCAAGCCGCTACAGGAACAGTACTGCTACGCCCATTTTCATAATGCCCCTACTCACTGTTATATTATATTCAAGGTTTAGTGTTTCTAGCAGCAGGGTGACCTTGTTCAAACACGTATCATCTCATTGAAGTGTTTCAGTGAACTAAAACTTCTATTCTTTGCAGGGGGAGAAGATCTTCTACTTGATCAAGCCCACTCTAGCCAACCTTGCACTATATGAGGCATGGAGCTCCTCGCCCAATCAGAGTGAAGTGTTCTTTGGGGACAAAGTGGAGAAGTGTTACAAGTGTGTCGTACCACGAGGAACCACCCTGCTCATCCCTACAGGTGTGATGCTATATCTATGCCTCCATGAAGCCTTTTTGGATTTTTATCTTAATCAAAACGATCTCTCCTGCCAACTTTTAAGCAGCTTTTACACCTAAATTGTGGTTAATTTGGTCTGACCAAAGAAAAAGGTCTGGCTCATTCTCACTCTGGCCTTTTACAAACAAACAGAACTGATTTGTTTTATCAAAACAAAATAGTCCCTTTAAACAGAGCTCAAACTAGTTTAGTGCTATGCTGGAAAGTTTAACATTGTTTTCGGGACTATCTAGTAATGCCCTGTGGTTGACTGTGTTGAATGCAGCATTGAGACCTAATAATAATAATAAGGCTAGAATTTTGCCAGTGTAAGTGTTTAAGCAGATGTCATTCAGTAACTCTAGCTGGAAAACAATGATAATAATGAGCAGATGTTTTAATTGTAATTTAGCCTTTGATTTGTGCTAAATCACATATCTACCATGATACAATCCTGCTGTTCTCTTTATTTACAAACCAGATCTGAGTCTGCTCAGAAAGGGATCTAGACTGTTGCTCTCTAGCCAGTTGTTTCGTTCCACCAGTATTTGATTGACAGCTTTCACACCAGACTAAACAAAGGGCCCTATTATCAAACAATCATCATTAGATTGATCCAAACCAAACAGTTAAGGTGTGATTAACACTCTTGGATGATTACCTACTTACTCCTGTGATTTCCAAACACAAGATATTTTAGACACATGTTAAATCGTAGCTGTTGCCTGACTCGCTCAGTTTCATCAACCCAGCTGACTTGGTGTCTAGATTTGTTTATCTTTTCACATGCATTCAAAATTAAGAATGATCTTGCTTCCCATGCCTCCTGCCAGGAAAATACAGGCCTCTGCAAGGTCCTCTGTAATTGCCAAAGCAGAATAACAGAGACTTTCTTCCTGAGCAACAAACCAAAACATATCCTAATGACCATCATTGCAATGGAAAGATGAAGAAAACTGTGTTATTATGCAATATGAAGAAAGTATCCATAACGCTGTAGATCACAGCTTCTCCCTGCACACAACTCTTTAATCTTAGATTATGTGTTTTGTTGTTAATTAGAAGTTTTGTTCAAGATGTTTGTTTTTCTTGTCACCAAGTAAACACGACATGATTTATTTCACCCGTGCGAAGATAATGTCTTCAGTTGAACTTATCTAGCTGTCTCACAATATACTTTGAAACCTGAGAGAATTCCTTTGCGTTCTACGTGCACCCAGATAGACAAAGCCCAGTTCTTCACGTCAACTGCTGGACGGCCTCAATCAGTCTTTCAGCACTGCTTTCTCAGCAGTTGGAGCTGCATTGTCAAGACGAGCTTTTGGCAGCGGAGGGTGTGGAGAGGTGGGAATTAAGTGGGGGTCAAAGAGCTCAGTGGGTCAGTCAACCAGAGCATTATCAGGCCTGTCCATCAGACTTACGCCGACCCCCAAGACTCTGCTTCTGCTCACTTAATGTCGTGCGAAGCATTCTGTTTATCTCAGGGAACACATAACTTTAAAAGACAGTTTTATCTTTTCCAAATCTGTCTGAGAGGACAACTAGTTTGTTTTGTTTCTCTATGTTTGTGCGTGGGTCTTTTAAGTACATGGCCAGACATAGATGTGCTGCAAATTTCAATTCCTGCAGATCACTCTAACCTTCATTCTTGCCGTGTGTCAAATTAGCTGTCCTCATTTAACATTGATATTTTTGCCCTCTAGTCTGTGTGTGAAGTTGTTGAATCCTCTGTTCTCTGGCGCCCCCTGCAGGCTGGATCCATGCTGTTCTCACCTCTCAGGATTGCATGGCGTTTGGAGGGAACTTCCTTCACAACCTCAACATAGGCATGCAGCTCAGGTACACAGCTCATGTGATAAAAGGTTAAAGTTTGACATAAAGTGGAAGCCAATTTTCTTTATCAAAAATCTTTTTTTATTTCATCTTTGGTTTGTAGGTGTTACGAAATGGAGCGCCGTCTAAAAACCCCAGACCTCTTTAAGTTTCCTTACTTCGAGGCCATCTGTTGGTATGTGGCCAAAAACCTCTTGGAAATGTTAAAAGGTAAGAGTGAAATGATCATTTATACAAAACATAGATATCAACACACAATACTAAAAGAAATAAGGTGGAGCCACTTTTAAGGTGTTATCAGGCCTCGTTTAAATTTGTAATAGCATATTTTCAGTAATCGTTACGATTTAGTGAAGTTTTACCATAAACGAACACTAATCAGGTTTATTTGAAAAATTAGAAATCACAAAATTGAAACATTGATGTTTGTTTCTTACTATAAAAAGCTGCTTTATTAGATCAATTTTGTTTTCTTTGGTTTTCATGGACTTTAATCTTAAAATTGTGTTTCCCTCTCAGAGCTGCGTGAGGACAACTGTCCACCACCAACCTACCTGGTGGAGGGAGTCAAAGCTTTAATCAGCGCACTGAGGACATGGTTGAAACGAGAGGTGAGAGTCAGCTGTGGTGTGTTCTCAGCCTCTCTCTCTTTACACTTGCACTTTACTATGCTTACATACCAACATTCCAAATTGTTACTGACACACACACACCACACGACCATAACCCAACAGAACTTATTACATTTGCTCACATCGCCCTTCTTAATGTTGTCTTGCAGGTGACCGAGCCTTCCAGTGAGGTACCAGACCATATCAGGCCCAACCATCTCATTAAAGAGCTGACTAAGGAAATCCGCTACCTGGAGGTAGGAGTAGAAAATGTGAAAAAGTATATAAGAGGAGGTTAGACCTTGAACTGTTGTGTTTCACTAAAGGCTGGTCCTCTAAAGAAGAAGTCAGGAAAGCCCGATTATTCACGCTTATTGTTATCAAATTCTTACTAACAATAGGTTTGCAGAATTACTTCCAATATCAAGTGAAGTGCAGAAAAATTGTGTTTATTGTTAGGAGAGCGCCCCCACTTTTGATAAATACAAGCTGGAACTCGTTCGGGTCCATTCATATCACCAGATTTGAATGCAGCATTGAGACATAATAATACTAAGGCTAGAAAACTTGTTTTATACCACTTTGATGAGTTTTCTGTTCAGTGTTTTTGCCTGAATGTGACCACACAATATACATCTTGTGGCAGCTTCTCTTCATGGAACGTTTTTCCTCTTAACATCAATAGGAGGAACCAGTCATCGGTAGCAAGCCAGTGAAATCTCAGGGAAGTGGGTGTGGAGTGGCGTCTGGATCAAATGGATGTCCTGCAACTCGTTCCACACTGGATAGACTTTGCCAAGCCCGGCGGGCGAGGAGAGCCGCTAGACGGCTGAGGGAGCAGCAGCGGCAGGCCCCCAAATTGCCCTCAAACCTGGACATTCTAGAGAGACATACCAGGGAGGTGTTGAAGAGACTTGAAGTGGGGCCGCTGGAGGAGGTGAGCAGCAGGAGCGTCATCACAGTTGTTTGAAAGCATACCACAAAATCTACTTAAAAAACAATTTATGAATATTCTATGGCTGTGAAAAAAAAAAGGTCTCCTTGTAGATGTCCCCTAAGCGTATAGGTGTAGACTACAGGTGTTACGGGTTTGTTCTATTGACCATTGGTCTGTGCTACTTAGGATGCGGCCTTCTGTGCCAAGGTCCGTGGGAAGCTCAACAAAGTGTCAACAGCATCAGCTGCTGCTGCAGAGTCTTCAGATGACAACCATCTACGGCTCATGCTGGTCAACGGCCGAATCATCAGGTGAGATCGGGCTCAGCTTTGATTTACATGGCAGCGTTTCTTCTCTGTGACCAAAATATCAGAATATATGATACAATATAGTTTAGGGCAACGTTTGTGCTGAGTGGCGCTATCAAACACCATTCCAAATGTATCGTTAGCATCCAAAGTAGAGTTGATAAATCACATTTTGCAGGGATAAAAACATCGCACCGGAAGTATTGCCCAAACCATCATAGTCCCCTGGACAGAAGCATTTCATATAACCATATATTTCTCAGTTTAAAAGCTACCAAAAGCTTTAACATAGATAGATGTCAGGCCCAGGCTGTGTCTGTATTATTGTTTGCTTTGAATGCTAATGGCGGAAGATACAAATTAGTTTTTGAAGCAGATGAGTTGATCCTGGTACTCATCTTCCAGAAAGAAAAAACTCACACCCAGAAGATTAGATTTATATGCATGAGAACAAAATTAACAATTAGGAAGTTATGTCCTGAAACTTTTGGGAGATAAAGCACCCCCCAATTGTCGAAAATATGCAACTGACCCTTATGGCCTTAGTTGAAGTGCCAGCGGTGGCATCATGTGGATTCCATACTATCACTGACTTTTTAGGTACATCATAACAAAATACAGCCTTTACATAGGAGTTAAGACGACGGTGAAGTTAATTGGTACGTACCAACCCTGAGTCTGATTCAGGAAAACTAATCACTATCAACAAAGTGTATTTACGATGTGAACGTTCATCATTTAAAGTGACATTTTTGTGTGCAGAGATATGAGGCGGTCTGGCTGCAGCCCGGTGAAGACGGAGGGGGAAGGGTCACCTGCTCAAGGGTCGCCACTTAAGGTTTGCGTGGATGTGAAGTCAGAGAGGTCAGATGACAGTCAGGAGCAGCACAGCACAGTCGGGAAACCCAAACTATTAAGTGAGTTATTAGTAGTCTCTCCATTTCATTCTCCTCGGTGTTTAGCTTAATTATAATAAAACAGTGGTGTTATTGAGATGAGTTTTTTCAGTTTCATCATTATAAGCTCAAGGTGTGTGCCTGTGTTTCACAGGAGGTCTAGAGAGGGTGAAGACTGAACTCAGGGAAGAAGTCTCGGGACACTCCGGCGTTTCGGACTTGGAGTCAGACAGTGACTCTTCCTCAGAGGTAAAAAACCACCGGATCTCGTCTCACACTTTGTGAAGAAAATAAACTACACTCACAGCTGAGCACTGTACAATTCATACACGTATAAACACACACTTGTTTTAATAGTCATCCAGAAAAAGAAGAGTAATAAAATATACAAGACATAATTGGGTACTAATAACAATATTTATATTCGACCATGTTGTAGTCAGTCATTCAGGATTGAGTTGCACATCAGAAACATACTGCTGATAAATACATAAACCTTAATTAAGTCATTTAGATACAAAACATTTGAATCTAATCTGTAAAGTATAACACACATTAATACGACAGGATGTCTTACAGTCTTCTTTAACGGTACACAGATGTTCTATGTCGCTGACTCCTGCTCTGTGATCAATGATGCAATCTTTCTGATTTTGTTATCGCTTTGCCACCACAGCATAAAGCTTCGTCGTCCTCTTCTGATGAAGATTCAGAGAGTTCCCAGGAGGAAGAGGAGAGTAGTTCGTCACAGCAGAAAGGCTCAGGGCACACCATAGAGCTGGACCCATCTAGCCAGAAACTCAGGCACAAACTCAAACGGTGAGAAACGTGTGCAGAGAAGTTAAAACTGGTCCAATCAGGATGTCCTGCAAAGATGAAGTGTTGATTTTCGTTTGCCTCTTGATCCCGCAGTGAACGTCCTACCTCACCCAGCACAGAGGAAGCCATTCAGGGGATGCTGTCTATGGCTGGTCTGCTGTGCTCCTCCAAGCCGGAGAAGGTTGCTTCATCTCATGAGCCCTGGTGGTCCAGCCCCAGCCAGGGCTCGCCTCGGGATCAGGCGCAGAACCAACACAGACTGCAGGGGGACAAGAGCCCGATGGACAGCCAGGGAAACAGCAGTGAGGCCTGGGACAATCAGGGGCCCCCCAGCCCTCTCAGCCGAAGCCAAGCCAGCAGCCCAGAGACGAACTACCAGTACTGTGACCCCTCCATGTCTCCACCGCTGCACCCCTCCAAGAGGCCCGCCCCCAACCCCCCACCCATCAGCAATCAGGCCACCAAAGGTTTGGAAATCACAATTATCAGTATTCCTTGTTCTCACTGTGCAGAATGATGCACATACAGAGTCCTGTCTTCACATCAAACCTCTTCTCTGGGCTCAGCTTAGATTTTATATATGGTTCATGGCTTTGTGTCAGAAGAACTAGTTTGGAGGATCTGAGGTTCGATGTGCAACAAACGCAAATGTCAAAAGTATATGAGCAACTGTTGAATTTTTCGATGAGTGAAGGTTTAATTTTTTTCTTTTTTTTTTCTTTTCTTTTTTCAGGTAAGCGGCCCAAAAAAGGAATGGCCACAGCCAAGCAGAGACTGGGGAAGATACTGAAACTCAACAGACACAGTCGTGTCTTTGTGTAAACACTCCAAAACTTCACAGGAAGAATCACAAATGGGGACACATTCTTGAAGGAATTTTTTTTTAATTGTGTATTTTTTAACCAGACACTTTTGGGCTGGAGAGGGGAGGGGGGGGGGCAAACATGTTGCCTGGAGGCGGCTGGGAATCAACGAATCTCGTCTCATACAAATAAAAAACACTCACTGTGCATGCTTTGGAGACAGGGTATCGGATTAGAAAAAGCAGGTGCACAAACTTCACTACAAGCACACTCTGAACAAAGAGAGGAGCTGCAGGAGGGGAAGACGTTGGCGGTTGTGCTGCAGGGAGAGGTTGCCTGAAGCTTTCTGCAGGCAGTTAGAGGGACAGAGGAGATGTTGGAGGTCAACCTAACAAAAACAACTGCTTTGCTGAGGAGCTTCTGTATCCTGAGAACATCTGCATCACATTCACTGATGCTCCCTCTGTGATGACTGCACCCCTTCACCTTCCCCACCACCTTCTCTTCACGGCTGTCTCACAAACTGGGTGAAACGGAGGAGCAGATGTGACGGAGCTGTATCTCCACCAGGGTTTTTTTTTACTCTGGCCCTATGGAGGAGGACATCAGGTGCTAAAAGGATGAGAACTGAGATTTCAAATGGTGCTTATTATTGTTTGTATTTCTCTCCGGGCATGCTTGTCCCTTCCAGCCTGAGCCCCATCCCCTTTTTTTTTTTTTATCTCAATCACACCAGCAATAATGACTGAGGAGAGATCGGAATGAGAGGCGGCACCCTGAAAAATCAACATCGGTGAATTTTGTATGGTTTAGTGCAAAATATCCTCCTAAATGTGTTTAGTTTCTAAGTAAGCTTAATATGAGTTGCTTGAAGTGCTGCCTCTCAGAAATCGGTCAAAATAAGAATAACGAGTCATTCACTCAGGTCTTGATAAAAAAAAAAAAAAAAAAAAATTACCTGGAGATGACAAATGACTCAGTTTCCAGCTTAATTTATTTGTTTTTTTTCTGTGATGTTGATTTTATTTTTTTATGTTATTTTTATGAATGATGTATTTATTAATTGAAAGAGAATGATTTTATTATATTTGGACCCTAAAACCTCGGCTATTCTGAGGGGTTTCTCCTTCACAGGATTTTTTTTTCTCCTTTGACACTTACTTTATGTAAATGTGGATGTTTGTGGTAATCTTTCCAGTAGCAATTAACCTGTAATTCTTTCATTAGATTCTATTCTGTCACCTCGGTTTTTCCTTCCTTCCCTCATCACCTGGGTAATGTAGATCTTGTGTTGGTTCTTGTTCTGGTTTCCTCTTCCTCTAGCTGAGGCGTTGGGCTGTGTACGAATAGAACCTAGATTAGGTTGTCAGCTTCCGCATCTTCACCTGAGCTTTTTCAGCTAGTGCCACCTCCCATCTAGCAAAAGAAAAAAAGTATTCCTAACCACTGTGCTTGATCCAAAGTAATAGATACTTTCAGAAGACACCAACAATTTTTGTTGAGCCGAAGTGGGATGAATGAGGTTTTTACTTTTATTAAACTAAAAAAATAGCAGTGCTGTTGTACTTTATGCTCGGGGTGCGCACTTCTTCACTCTCAGGGAATGATGCCATGGACATAACCTTTGATTAACCACCAGCAGACAGGATGCTCTCAGCACTATCTCAAGACTTTCAAGATTCACCTCTGGCTTTTTTGGAGCGGCTGTTTTTTCATTCCTCAAAAAACAATTTCCTGATTGATTTTTCTATTCCAGTTGTACTGTTTGTTTTCTCCCCCCACTGTTTTAATACATGAAGCTCAGTGTTGTACAGAAAAACAACTTGTTGACTCTTCAGAGACATTTCACACGTGTACATGACACCAAGGCGACTTGTTGTTGCCGCGTAGCTTTAAGAGCGCTCTGGACGGCGTGAGACTTTGAAAGCTTTGCTCAGGTTGACCTGCAGGTGACTTGTGATCCTTCAGCCCCGATAAGGCGTTTCACATAATCTGAACACAAAAGAATATTTACTAAATGTGTGTTAGTCACACTGTCCAACTGATTCCCTCCTTTTCTTACACTACTTTTTAACTTTTGAACTCTTTGCATGTCAAGTCGTAAAACGCAAGTTGGCCCGCAGGCAGGGTTTTAAAAGCCGGGATCTGATGCTTTGTGCTTTCATACGCAGCTCCTTTGGCTCTTGCTATGGTTTATTTCCCAGATTTGAAATGGCTTATGATTTAAAATAACAAACACTGGCTAACTGTGACACTGTTGATGCGTTGCATTTTTATTCTGCATTTAAAAAATTGCGTGTAAATAAAACTAATGAAATAAAGATCTTGTCTTTTTGTCACTCATTTTAACAAGTTTCACACCAAACTCTTATTCAGAAACATTCACTATGGAACAGGTTTACACACAATGTAAGATTCACATCAACTCAAAACCTCTTATATTTTAGGATCACTTTATTTGTTTATGTACAACAATGACTTTCAGAATATCCTGAAGATTTCCTCAAGGTTATCTGGGAAAAAGAAAGAAAGACATACATTAAGATTCAAATGTGTCCTTGTATTCATCTTTTCTGTTCGTTTTCAGCTCCCAACTTTCTTTAACATCCATATTAATATTATTAGAGCCCTGCTGTAATGCATGATACAATTTCTATTTTTTAACTCTTCCACTTTAGACTCAATCTTCATTGTTTTAGAGGCAGCAGTTTGTGATATGGTTAACGAGGTGACTATTATTTTGTTTAGTATTGTGTGGAACTTCGCAGTCAAAGGAAGTATCTTGACTCAACTCTTGGGTATTGGACCTCTCCTGGTCGAGCGTGACAGAAGTGGTTTTGTCCAAATGTATAATTCAGACACCTCGCTATTAGCTTTTCAGAATCCTCCAATTATTGCTTGAAGTGAATCAAAATGCTTAACAGAAATTGAAGTTCAGAAAAATATAAATTCTTGAGTTCCTTGTCTTTTCAGAACTCGAGTAGTACAGGCAGAAAAAAATCTTTGTCAGTTTGGGTGTCTAGTAATGATTCTCAGAAGAGAAACATTTTTTGACAATGAGACAACTTTTGGATCACACTGGATTGAGACACTTGGATCACATAATGGGATTTCCTGATTGGCCATTACAGCCATATTATTCAAGAAAAATCACCTTATTCTTCGTCATCTGGTGGGATTCCAAGCTCCTCATCTGTCCACTGGGATGCATCAGGCCAGGGGAAATGACCCTAAAGAAGAGGGACACACATTTCAATCTACCTCAATCTTATATACATGACAGGAACCAATTGTTTGAACCTGGAGACTTCTCCCAACATCTGGAATCATGCGTTCATCAGCAGCAATTTACAAGTTATCGACAATAATCTTCACAATATTTCAAAACAATTCATATTAAAAGAAAGCGCCGCAGATAGTTGTCTCATTAGTTCAGAAAATTGGATGTTTCACAGCCTTGTCCATGTTGGCTTTATTTGTGTTGTTTACACTTCTTGGGGTCTGTTGTGTGCGTGGACAGGGAGGAGGGGTGTGATGGCGCCGACAGCTCTGGGGTAAAAAGCTGTTCCTCATCCTGTTTGTGCTGGATTTATCGCCCTGTTCCGTTCTTCAGGCGGTAGCGGATCAAACAGTGAGTTATACTGTCCCTGAATATGCTGCTGACCTTCTGCTTCAGTCTTCTGGCAGAAGGTCAGCAGGGTTATTATCGACAAGAATAATAACCCTGTGTCACCACTTGATGCAGGTCGCTAGGCTCAGGAGCTGGCGTACCCCACAGAAATGCAGTTGGTGGGGATGCCCTCGCTGGTACTCCAATAGAAGATGAACATCAATTCCTGAGGGAATCCTGCCCTTTTCAGCTTTCTGAAAGCTGAAAAAGGCAGGAAGAAGGAAGCACAGCCTCTGTTGTTCTTTTTGATATTTTTTATGCCAGGTTTGAGGTATTGGAAGTCCATGACAGCTGGTTAGACACATTGTCTCCAGGGAACTTTTCATTATTCAAAAGATTCCGCTGCTTCTCCATGTATCTAGGGGGAGAGGTGTTCTCCTCCCTTAGACTTTCTGAAGTTGATGATCACCTCCTTAGTCTTGAAGGTATTGAAGACCAGGTTGTTGTCCCCACACCACCCAGCCAAACGTGTCACCTTGTGCCTGTTTGCTGTCTCATCGTTGTCCGAGAGAAGTCCCACTAATACTAATTACTAAATAAAGATTGATTGACTACTGTTTTATCGTCCACATATTTAATTATGGAGTTGTGGATAGGGGTGCAGTCGGACTATTCGACTCAGCAAACACCCCTGCATGCTTCCTGTGTTCAGGGTGAGGATGCAGGAGGTGTTAAGGCCTATGCTCAGCTACTGTGGTCGGTCTGTGAGAACGCTCATTATCCATGAACACAGTGGGGAGCCTATGCCAAAGATATTCAGTTTGTTGACCAGTTTGAGGGGAATAACTGTTCTAAATGCGGCGCTCAAATCCACAAAGAGCATCTTCGAGTAACTGCTTAGGTGTGTCAGGGTTGTGTGGAGTGCTGTTGTGATGGCATCCTCTGGGGAGCATTTCACTCTGTATACCAACTGGTGTTTGTCTGAGCCTGGCGGAATGATGGATCTGATGTGTGAGAGCACCAGTTTCAAAAAGCAGTTCATGGCGATGGGTGTCAGTGCAAGTTTTTTTTAATGCATTTCACAGAGGACTTTTTAGGCACTGGGTTAATGGTAGATGACTTTAGACACGTGGGGACAGTAGCTTGTGGCAGTAAGATGTTGAATATATTGTTAAACACCACTGTAAACTGCTAAGCACGTCTCCAGTGCCTTGCCTGCTATTCCATCCGAGCCTGTTACTTTTTAACAGTACTTTCTATAAGGGGGGCTCTCGCCTGGTGATGTGGTAGCACCAGTTCGGCCCCCCCGGCAGGGGGGTTGGTGTGTTGGGCAGACTTTACAATCTTGGTGTCAAAGCATACGAAGAAGTGGTTCAGCACCTCAGGCAGTTCTCAGCAGGTTGCTCGATTTATAGTCCGTCCTTGCCTCTCCACAGACTGCAGAGGTTATTGTTATTAAATTGCCCATCAATGCGCAGCTTCTAATGCTGTTAGTATTTTTAATGCCCCTCCGGAGCTTGCCCCTTGCCTCGTTATAGGCCCACTTGTCACCCAACCTGAGAGCTGCATCCTTCTCTTAGTAGTGGTGTTAGTCCATGGCTTTTGGTTCGGGAACACCTATATTGTCCTTTGAACTATTACATTTTCAGCGCAAAAGATTTATGTATCCAAGAACTGATAAAGCATATTCCTCTAAGTCTGTTCCATGTACATACAAATTTCTATGGTATATTTGTACTGATACTGTGACATCAAAAAAGCCATCAAGTAACTTGTCACAAAGAAATTACAGGAGCAGTCCAGGATTATACAGTGAAATATTCCGGACAAAATTTCAAGTACATACAGTGGCCCATTCTTGGATAATAACGTCAAACAGTCCAGGTGCATAGATTCACAATTCTCTTGCTTTATTTGTGATTAGACAATAAATCATTCATCATTCCTGAAGAGCAATTATGCATTTTCTATTCATTATATATTTATTCTTCACGTTTTGTATGAGCAAGTATTCCTGAGATCACTTCACAGACGACATCGTTAACAATTATAAATAATAACGCTCACATGGAGATGAACTTCAGGGGAAACCCAAGGTAATACTAGTGATTAAATAATCTTTCTTAAAGCGAGCGACTTTTAAACGTCCTACTTTTGTTCTGAACCCATGTCACCCCTTCATTCATGCTTGCACCTCCATTAATTAAATCGGCCTGCTATGCCACATAGGTCCGAATTATGAAAAACACTTTGACTACTTACCAGGACTGCATCAGGATCGTGCCAGCAGTGCCAGAGGATCCAGAACCACATGGCACCACTGATGAGTTCAGACTCAAACTTCTGTTTCTTCGTTATCTGCGGGTATTGTCTGTACTGTGGCTCAATATGTGGTCCTCCGCCCGCCCTACAGCATTAACGTTTACACAAAAATCATATTTCAAGCCGCGCAAGGTACTTCGAAGGTTACAGATATTTCATATGCAGTTCTGGTTTTTATCATGCAAACTGTTTGTTCGTTAAAGGTCGTGTTAGCAGTTCATTGCTAACCGAAGGCTACGAAGCTAGCAGAGTGAACACTTACTTTCTTGTCGTTATTCTTTGAGGAGCGCGTGTAACAAGCCGACTTGCTGCTCGGAGGACTCCCAGCGCTCTCCCAAAAGAAGACATGGTCGCTCACCTGGAAGGACACAGTCTTCTTTTTGGATTATTTGTAGAGATTCTATTGAAGAAAATTCAACCTGTTTGTCGAGGAGTCACCTTCTCCTCTAGTCAATAAAACAGCGTATAAACAACGACAGTTGTGACTGGACAGTGAATGTGACGTACGAACAACGACAGCTCTGACTGGACAGTGAATGTGACGTAATCATTACTTCCTCTGTGGTAATTGGTTGAATACATCACCTTTATTATGTCACAGCACCACCATATTCCGTTCCATGTCAATACATCTGGTGCTGAGGGGCTGATGACATTTTTCAGTACACATCAACACACGGACACAAACATTGAACAACTGATGCAGTCTATCAATGTTAAGGGTGCGCTCCCTGGACTCTTTGGATAGGGAGAAATCTTTACAACAGTAAAACTGTAAGTCAAAACGAATTTTAATGTACGCTTTAAAACCTGAACCATGAAACTATTGACAGATTTTTTTTATTTTTTTTATTTGAACTTCAGACAAATGTGAAAAGAAATTCAAATACCAATTTGCATATGAGCGTTTTTCACTCTATTTTTTTTTTACCATCTAAAAATTCAAGTGAAAACAAATTATGTATTTTCTCTCTGAGTAGGTCAGCTTTAGTGAGCTCAATGTACAAGAGAAATTTATTAGCAAGTAAACCCCTTGCAACTTCCAAACACTCACTGACCATCATACAACAAGTTGAACATAAATAAAATACAATACAGGCTACCAATATCCGAATACTCTTACCTTTCACATTCAAATCCATAATTGCTCAATTTTTAAAAAATATTACAGTGTATGTTTTGTCCATGGACATTTTACGGTTAAAATAAATTACCAAATTTTCCTAAATCAAATAAACCTGGTTCTTGCAAGAAATGTCTGTGTGTAAGGCAAAAGCAGGCTATCTAATTGGATGCAAAAAGTTCTGATTACTCCTTTTCTGTTGCACTTTGGACCAAACTCAAACTCGGGGAAGAGCATTTTCAAAAGAATATGTAAAAAAGATACATTACTGGATCACTTCATAGTGGGATTGTTACTGCCTTAAAAATGGCCGACAGTAAACAGCAAAAATATTTCTGTCAGATTCATCCCTTTAAACCTTTAATCCCCTTACATTTATAAGTGCATAAATAAATGTTAAGTTAGTTTTATTTATACAGCGCCAGCCCACTAAATGAGTTCAAACGTTATCTCAAGGCACTTTCTAAAAGGAGAAGCAGGTTTACAAAAAACTAACCATGCAGAAGACCTTTGGGAGATCCCCACTCAAGGTGGGCTTGCCTGCTAGGCAGGGAGACATGAAGACAACGAGAAAACTCTTTTTACTTATTATACTATCTTATTTATACTATAATTCTAACAATTAAAGTGCCTATGTCTGTGCATGACCATATAATGACAGTAAAAAGAATTTCTGAGTTAATTGACATCTGTTGATCGCTTAAACTAATAAAGAGACAGGCAAGCGTCTCTTTATTAGTTTAAGTTTTGACACTTGTTGTATTAGCATTCCTGCCTGTGGGCATACCTGTTGGTCTACCTTCTTCCCTGCTCGGTAGCATGCCTGCCAGTCTGAAGGCGTTCCTGCTTGTGGACCTTTTGGCTTGCCTGTGTGCATGTCTGTCTGTGGGTGTACATGCCTGCCTTCTCACCTGACTGCATGTGTCTGTCTTTTTGTGGGCATATGTGTCTGTATCTCTGCTTGTCTTCCTTCCTGTCTGCCGAAGTGACTGCCTTGCCCATGGGCATGCCTCCGTGTGTGTACCTCGCTGCAGACATACATGCCCGTCTCGGGGCATACAGACCCAACCTTCCCCATGTAGGTGCCTATCTAGCACCTGCCGACCTGTGCCTATACCTTTCTGCGGGGAGACCTACCTGCCTGCGGTCAAGTGTATGTGTCTGCCTCTGCAGGCATCATGCCTGCCTGAAGTCCTGCCTGCATACATGTCTTCGTCTAGGAGCACGTATCTTCTCTCCTGCAGGTGTGTCTGCCTGAAGGCATACTGTATAAGCCTTCCTCAGAGCATACATGCATATGGGAATATCAGCCTGTCTGCCTGCGGGCGTAAATGCATGCCAATGTGGGTGCCTGTCTTCAACAGTATTTGTCTTCCTGTAGTCCCTCCTGCCTTTTACTTATCTATAGGTAAATGCTCTAGTATGTAACATGAGGGGGGCTGCACACCCCATTCTGCAACCCCTTGACTGCAGAATGGGGTGTGCAGCAACATCCAATTTTAGATTTACATTTGCACAACAAATGATAGAGACATATTTCATCTAAAATTGTAAACTATAAGAATTATGTATTATGCTCTTTAAATATGTTTAAGAACCAGTGTATTCATTGTTGTTATCCAGTTTGAATGGGTATTATTCTGCAAAAGGCAATCACCAATACCAACATGGCTATTACCTTGCTACAAGTAGAAATTTAAAGATGTAAATACCGGTACAAGTTTAGCCATGCTGACAGCTGCGGGTCTGGGAAAGGAGATTTACTGTGTCTGATAAGCTAGTAAACATATGGGACCTGTTCTTTAAGTCTTCAATAAATATATGCAATGGTCAGTCGTAAAATTTATGCTGACCTTCCAAATATTGTGTTTAACCCCTTCAGAAGACAAAAAGATCTGCGGTACAGTGTGTGTTCTGACACCTCTATCAAGCCAGCAATGACCTTTCAGCCATTCGTGCACTATAAAAAGCGTAAATAGACTTCAATTTGGGCCAAATAAGAAACAGTTCATCCAAACCAAGAACACCAAAATACAGATGAAATGTTACAAAATGTAAATAGCAATGAATGTAATGCGTTTACTTATGTAAATAATAAAAAACCCGTGTATATGTAAATTCGTCCGTGTTGCACAAAGAAGCCACTAGATGGGGCCAAAAGCCAAACAACCCTGATCAGGGTTAATTCGTGTGGATGGCGTACTGCAAATTGGTTGCATGTCTATCCACTATAGCTTTATTATTTCATTTTAGGCTAAATATCAGAGAAAGAAAAATCGATGCTTATGTGCCAGTAATATATAACCTCTACATATCAGAAATGGAATACATTTTGTTTTCTTTCCGGGATTCACAACACATTTTAATGGTGGAATGTAGTTTTTGTCTCACCGCACATTGTCACAACTCTAGAACCATGTGTAAATTGATATCCGTTAGGTTTGTGTCTATGGCGGTTTATCAGATAAAAAGGTCAACATGTACTGATATGGAAACAGGAAACAATAACATTGTAGCGAGAACGCGCAATGGCGGCGCCGCCGCCCCTTCGCGCACGAGCCGTGCTTTGGAAGAAAAGAATTCTGGACGCCATCTTGTTCCCTGTCTACGACGTTCCCAGATTTAGATTGACAAACGGAGGCGTTAAACTGACCAACACAAGCATACCATTATTAAAGTTATGACAAATTTACATTATTGTGTGGGCCTATCTCGCGGTTTCCCACCAGGAAGCTTCCCCAAAACACTGATTCCAGACACCCACAATACCTAATGGCGCCTGTTCGTTGTTGCTCTCCGGTTGCACCCCTCTCCCCTCACAGCTCAAAGCCCGCCCACAAATTCCAGCTGCATGATGTCACTATAAACCATTTCCCAAATATAACAGTTTTATACACTGCTTTTGAACAGTTATTTCCCATTGAAAAGACGTCATAACATGAAAGAGTTCAGATTTTTCTTTGGGCATAAAAAAAGCGATTGACGCAATGAACATGATAATTGTTATCCTCTCTGAAAAATCAACAGAAGCGGTTTAATCGCTGCGTCCTCAACCGCCGTCTACGATCATCTCCGTGTAGAATCAGTTGGCTGGGCCGGCACGAAATCAGCCTCTCTCCTCCAAGTTTATTCAAACAACCCGTCTGCCTGTACGCCAGTACTTACAGCGGAACACCACCAATGCGCATGCGCACCGGGCTGCGGTTTAGGGTGGGGGAGGGTCAATAAATGGAAATGTTGAGAACATCCTTGCTAAACATATTATGTCCAAGGGATTTCTACATATTTCTATATTTCTTGGCAAACGATCTCAACACAATGTATATTTGAAAATAAATAATGATTTACATATTGCAACAATTACTACTCCTCCATGATTACTGTAGGACATGAATCTAAGGAAAATAATTACATACGGTATACCTGTAAGGTTACATAATTGCACATTTATTCTTATATTTGCACTTCATGAACAATGTGAATCTTACAAGTGACTGACAACTACAAGCACTGTGTGCCATCTTCAATAATGATGTATGTAATTTCATATTGTCCTATAAGGTCAGTTTTCTTTGTATATGGTTTGTATTCTTTGTGCATGATTTGATTTATTGTTCAGTGTTTCCCTTCTTGACATCAGCTTAATACACAGAACTCTGCTCTTTGAAAGGGGTTATGTAACAGCTTAGTTTCCCAAAACTGTGATTGATAGTGGATTTTGGTACCCCTTGTCAGCAAGGCCAATGGTAGAATCTTGGATTTTAGTGCAATAGTCTAATTAAGGTTTTCTTATAATATATTTAACAGACATTCTCTACTCAGTCAAACTTGTATTGATGCCCAGTCGTCAACTCTGGTGTTGGATTTAATGAAAATAGACACACACACACATAACTAATCAATGAGCAAAAACTTACATTTTAAAAACATTAAGATGATAAGTAGAACAAACAAATTCTTATTAATTATTATGTTAATTATAATTATCATTAGCCAAAAAGGAAGAAGTTTTAACAATAGCATTTAAAGTAAAACCTCCTCATGAACACATTTCCAAAGCTTAATTCACATTCAAGACCGTCCTAGAGGTGATTAAGGTGGATATCTGCTGAAAAATAACCAACTACATTATGACTTCAGCAAGTTTAATAGTCACAACATTTATTAAACATGCAACGAACCATTTTTTGCGTTAACCTTAATCTACATTTGAAATTCATAATCTAGTGTGCACAACAAATTAAACACAGACCGTTACCGACCATGTAGCACACACCTGGAGTACCACGATCGTGAGCGCGCACACGGTCATGCTGCCCCTGTCAATTCGGTTGGGTCGCCCCGCAGTATATGGAGGCGGAGCTCGCGTTTAAGGTTGGGGAGGGTAGGGGGGCTCGTGGGGGAGGCGGAGTCTCGGCAGTTCTGGCAGGGCCGCCATTTTTGCAAAGGGAAAAGAGACTGGTTTGAGGGGATCTAATTTCTAAAAGTCGCCGTTGACCAGGGCACAGTTTTAACGGATTATAATTATTTTAGGTCAATTCTGTGTCACCGCGTAGTTAAATAGAAATGTTTTTTTCACAGGAAATTACTATTTAGGGGGGAACTTGAAATACAAACGTTTTAAAGCTTTGCTAGTGATCCGCAGTGTGTGGATAGAAGTATTGTTTTGGTTGTGGAAGCAGTGTAGAAAGCGACGGGGGTCTTACCAAGGTCCCTTTATCCGCTATTCGGACCTTCCAGAGTGGACATAAAACGGTAAGCAAGCTGCAGTATGTGGTAGTTGTAGGGTAAGCATAACTCTGAACTGTAAGGATATTGTTGGCTTTAGTTAGCTGGCTAGGCACATCATGCTGATGCTGGCTAACCTAGTTGTGGTACCAGCTGAGGATGGCTAGCTAACAGAACACACTTAATTCTCGTTTTCTGCCTATTATGTTCGTTTTTACATATATTATAAAACATTTTCATGTCTTAACAAGAGTATGCAGGCTATCAGTGTTAAGCTGGCAAGCGAAACGCCAAGAGACCACTTGCTAGCTAGCGCATGCTACTAGCTCAAATTAGCTTGACTCAAACTGAGCAGAGATGACTTTCCGATGATCGTGCGGCGATGAACGAGGCGTCATATCATCGGGTTGACATTATTCGAAAGTGGCAGTGACCAATGTAGTTATTTGTCAAATAATCATAGCGTCCTCAAGACTGTATTGACAATACCGTTGCGGATAACAAAAACGCTGCAGTTGTTAAATGCACGCCTACGAGTTGAAATAGTTAGTAGTACTAGCAATGAACTTGCCATTAAAACATTACATTTGTATATTGAGTCAACATAAGTATCCATGCGTAGCACACTCGATGTTCAGTTTGACTCATTGGCACTGCGGGCCATATTGCGCACGGTTTCATCCGAGTTGATTCAAATACTCTGACCTCCTAATATAACACTACCCGCTTTATTTCAAAGCAGTTGATTTACTTTACCTAAGATCTCTAACTTTTCAGCGAACGCGCCAATTTCTTTTGGACATCTTCTGTTAACTGAGTACAGTGTTATTCAACTATTATTCTGGCATAAACACTGTTTAGAAACTAACGTTGGTTATTAACTTGTATTTGTCTTGGTTGGCTCTACTATGCTCTCACAGAGCACGGGACATTATTTCCGTTCAATACAATGCCACTGTTCAAAGCCAGAGAACAATGAGCTTCTAATAGCCTGTAAACTCATGTAAAAGACGTTTAGCTTGTTAGAACTCATAGCCAGGGCACCTGTCAATAACAGTTTAAATACCCAGATACATTGCGTAGATATCTCAATACCTATTAGAGCATTTATACAAACGTAGTTTTTGCCTGGTTAAGATCACGGATAGATCCATTGTCAAACTAGGAAATAACGATTGCTGTTTTCTTAAAAGACGAACTTTTTTCGTCCGCTCAATTTAATTTTTTTTGTAATGGCCAAAAATACTGCAAGCGTGGGGGAGGGGTTGTTCCATTTTGGCATCTCGCCCCAGTCATAGAATTTGTAACTCCATCTGGATGGGCAACCTCGAGCCACGCTACTCTGTCGCAAGTGGTTGTTTTCTCTGGCCTGAAACAAATCAGCATTGCCGTATGCGTGTGTAGTCTCTAGCAGCTACTGTTCAGAGCTGATGTTGTCGAGGTCTTTTCTCTAACGAGCCAAGTATTAATCCAGTTCACTCGTGTTGGCAATGGGTTACTTTGTTAACTTAAATCCACTACGCATTATGTCATTAGCCACCAATGGCTTCTGCTAGCGGTCTACGCGATATTGCACTACTGCTTTATGTCGTCCCTTGCGGTTAAGTTAACCGTTCAGCCAGTAAATGTTATGTTAAAAGGCTAATACGTCGACTCTAAAACTGTTTACGATTCTTTGTTCAGAATGCTATCAAATTTAGTTTTTAGTTATTACAGGCCGCTGCTGGCCATAACTGCTAGCCGATTAGCTTACTGGCTTCGGTGTCGACGAATTCTCAAATCACTCAAAGTATCAACACAGAGACCGTACAGACAGAGTGATACTTAAGGTAGAGTGTATGAAAGATGATATTGAATGCATTCTTATGGATTATCTTCTCACGGCGAGGCTCTCCTGGCCACACGATTGTCTCTCCGTCCTGAGGAAAGCTCTATGAAAATGGCGACTGTACAAGGCTGTTGAGGAAACATAATAGCAGTGTCGTACCCTCCACACCCCTATCGGCAGGACTGACATTAGCGCCGACATTCTCACTGGGAAGCAACTGCACAAAACAGGATTTTTAGTTGAGGTTCAGAATAATATTTTCAAATAATGAAGACCATATTTCAAATATTATCTGCCTTTTTGGCTGGTAATAGTAGGAATTACTTGTGGGTCGGCAGTAAACGTTTTTCCACATTGTATAGCACCGTTAGTTTTTGTGTATCATGCGTGATGATTGTTGCTTGTTCTTAGTGTTACGGGGGGTTTGAACATAAGGTTAATTGTGATGGATAAATGGATAAATAAAACTACTATCAACTGTAAAAGTTAAAGAAACATTGATGTCCAATTTAGCTAAAGATTTAGCTGTGTTGAGGTACATAGAACTCTGAGATGTTTCTGTTCAGTATTTTCTACTGGTATTTATATTTCTGTAGGTAATATCATGACCCACACTTTGTTAGATCACACATACAAGTTAAATCAGATTACAGTATTGCATATTCCCTCAGCACAGTCATTTAGGATATTACTAAAATTTGCTGCTTGTTTACGCTATAAGCCACCAAGATTCCTTTCAAGACTTACTTTTTAAAATGCCTTGCGATAGTTTGGCAATGTTACCATACAATGGCATTATGGTTGTAGCACTATTGAATGTAAACATTCGGGAATAATAATAATACATACATACATAATCTCCAGAACGGTTATGGTTTTAAGTGTGGGTTTACCAAAAGTCCTGTGATGGTGTGGCACAACTTTCCTCGGGACAGTTAAAATGCCAGTTCATGACTTTTGCCAATTATTATGTTTACCTTCTAGCTTCCTTATAATATATATTTTTAATGTACATGTAAATACAGCTGTATGGCTCTTCTGAGGACAACCTCGGTATTGACCGGCAATGTTATTGAACATATATATCTTAAAAGGTGACTGTTTAGCTAGATAGATACTTTGATATACAAAAATGCGAATTAATCCCTGAAGGACAGTTACGAAACAAAGAAATCTGCTCTTAGCATGAGTAATGCATACACAAGCCTCCAAACATACCATGAAAAGAAATATGTAGGCAAAACAGGGTCAGTGTCAAATCACTCATTCATATCATTAATTTTACAAGGCACTGATGCCTTTTCAGTGCATTTGTCTTAATCATTTCTGCTGTGTTTGGATATGGTTCACTACTCACATTGTAGTAAGTGGTATAAAGGATATTTTCCTCTTTGAATATTTTTTTACTATCGGGTAAGGATTCTCTGCTACATAATAGACAGAACCCTCTCAAAAATTTGAATATGAACTGAGGCCTTTGTCCTGGTGCTTGTACCCTTCTTTTTTTTAAATTCCATCTAAATATTGGAAGAGACTGTAAAATAACAGACTGGCTTTATATGAGCCTGGTTGCTTTGTGCAGCAAATTGTGGGTTTGCTGTTTCTTTCAGAAATGGTGATAGGAGTTGAGCTACCACTCCCCCTCTGCCATTAGGGATCAAACATTTTGGAAGGTGACAAGGAGGCAAAGCAGTCTCGGATGACACACCTTTCCTTTTGACCCGACCCCTATACAGACTCCCAGGCACACATCTGCTTAAATATCCACAAGCTGAGCACAAAACTACATCAAATTTTCAGTTTGCTCTGCAAAGACAGATAACTAATGAAGAAGTCAAACAGGTGTAATGGATGTCTATTGAAATGTATGGGCTATGTGAGAGCCATAACTTAATCGTCTTTCTTTTTGATACTTTTTCTATATTCAGAACAGCTTCCTTGTTGTCACTACCCCGTCCCAAAATAAACACTACTCCAGGGAAGAAGGAGCACCTTTGTGTTTGCAATGTATCTCTGTAGATGCATACCTCTCCATGTGGGCCTAAGCGGTGCTGTTGTGGATTAGTCTCTAGCAATCTCAACGCATGTGGTACCCAGACTTTGATAGACACAGAAACAAAGATGACCCCTGGAGCCCTTGATATTCACATGGTATAATAGCTGGGTGGATAAACCAGGGTTCAGGTGATTTGTTTAAAAAAAAAAAATATATATATTTGTTGCTAGCTAGGCCGTAACAGATCCCTCTTAAAACAAGTAAGCTGCATCCCCAACAGGTGGCTTTAGGACTAAGGCTGCTGATGCTGAAGCACCACCATACCTCCTAATTTCCCTGTATTTCAATAACATTTATGAGTAGTCACAAGACAGAAAGTTGGTTATGTAATGAAACTGCAGTCCAGGCGTGAAATTGATTCTCAAACACAGCTTTAATGGTACCTGAGTCACTTTTACAGTAGTATGGTCCTGGAGATGCTCAGTAGCATCTCCCAATTTTCTCAAGACATTCATGTACATGCCTTGTTCATATTTTTATCCTGCTGCATATTCTATTCTCCATTGTTAGTAATTGGCTGTAATTTGCTTGCCTGTCAACCTCTGGTTATCAGAATTGTCCTCTGAACCTAGAGACAAAATCATTTTAACCTAGACTATATTAGCAAAGATGGAATTTGATGGGAATTTGGTTAATTATCATCATTTATACCTGTCTAATTACAAATCTTTAGAGAAAGTGACTTGGAAGAGCCTGTCTAGGATGCTCTGTAAGCAGCAAGATGGAGAGTTTGTGCCTCCAGGGTTCTCCTGAACAGACATTACTCAGACTGCAGGAGGGCTACCCCCATCTTTGCTGCCAAAATCTTTTCCTACTCACATAAATGTGTTCTCTCTTCTCTCTCTCTCTCTCTACCCCCCACCCCGGCTGTTTGAGCTGAGCAGAGGTGATGTTGTTTTGCTCTTGTGATGTTGTATAACACAACAAGCATGTAAATAAGTATCCACGTAGTTAAAATATTACCACATGAAAATTACTTGACGTTGTAGTGAATATTGAACTTGTCACTGTGAAAATAATCTGTAATGTTGCCATGAAAACCTCCCTAAGTGTCTTGACTTTGTTTCTTCCTTACCCTTTATTGTGTACCAATTAAGCGATGAACACTGCAACACAGTTCCTGTTTTGGCCACTAAAGGCTGGTATGGATGCTTACATCCATATTCCCCCCTGCCTTGATGTATGACTTCACCCTAGTGCTCAAGTGCAGATTGAGCTCTGGCATACTGATTTTCGGTGGACAGGGCAAATGCAATAATCTCACTGTTTGGAGAATGAAATTGAGTCCCAGTCCTACATTCCAACTGGGCCATGCTTCCTGTGTAGGTAATTTTAGTTAAAAATAAAATCCATTTCTTTACGAGCTGAGTCATTCCAACCAACTAATGTGGATGGTGCAAAGTCACAGCGGCTTGGTATGGGGATCTGTTGGGTACAGTCAGAATGCCTCACTCCGCTTGCTCCTCCTCCTTATTGAAAAAACATAATCTGCTCAGACATGGCTGTGAAAATAAGAATGAAAACGCTCACACGTACCAATGGCAATGGAGTGAGGATAGAACAAAGCTGTTGTTTTTAGCAGCATGATTTGAGTGTGAATCTGGGTTTTCCCTGAAGGACTTCAGTGCGATTCTGTCCCAAAAGGATAGTTATTCCCTACACAATGACGTGACTGTGTCCCCTTGCTGAAGGAGTGAGGAGGAAGGAGAGACTGGATTACACTATGTGCTCCACTCTGCCACCCAGAGTCCATCCAAGTCTAGGCTGTGTTGCGTCACTGTCAGACAGAGACCCCACGTACACCTCCCCCACCCTCTGCTCACTGAAATGGAGGGACTGTATGATTTCTAAAGCTCACTAAAGCAGAAGGGAATATGTTCAAGGAGCCAATGAAAAGGTGTTGAAAGATCAGGTCATGTTGTTGATAAAAAACACTTCCATTCCTTGGCTACTATTTTCCACTTTCGGTCTTTATCACTCTATATCTACGTCGGTCTTCTACTCATCCTCCCCTATGCATGTGCCCCGTTTCTTCCACCCCTCACTCTTCTCATGTATTTTCATAACGGCACAGGGATAGGCCAAAGGTGGCTGTAAATGGTCTGTCCTTGCCTCCTTGTAATTAGGAACTGCAACTGCAGCCCTTATCTTCCCCTTTGCTCTGTGTTACTGGCTTAGGTTTATTTAGGAAATGCACAGAGGTGGGAGAGAAATCCGGCTGGGCGGGGTGACGGCGCAGGAAGGGGATATTTTTTTTCTTTCGTCTTTGCTTTCTTTGACTGTTTCACCAGCATGATGGACAGTTCTTCCAAAGGAAGTAGGAGGATCAGGCTGTGGCAGTCACAGAGCAGCTCAGATTTAGCCAGGAATGGTGCTGTACTGTACTTGATTTTCCTTTCCCCCCCCTCCCCTTCTGTCAGTTTTGACTGTGTGGCTGCGGCGCAGTCCACATATGATTGCACGCAGCCCAGAGAACCTCCTTATAGAGAGGACAGAGCGAAGGGTTATCTGTGGGGGGGGGGGGGAGTTAAACAGGAGATTGTGTGTGCATTCCTTAGCAGTGAGGGCAGGATTCCCTGGATGAAGAGGATACAAACCTAGCCTATGAGGGAGCAAGTCAGCTTCTCCAAAGCAAAGCTATATATTACAGCGCTAACACTTTTTTGGCCTTTTTCAGATAATAAAAAGGGTCTGTCATTTCAGTTATTTTTGCAAACTATTCTGACCATGTTAAAATATGGTGTTCTAGTTATATCCGCCTGCATCACATAATGCCCTTGTTAGTGATCTAGCCATGTTGTTAAATCCAGTGGTCACTGTCAGTGGAAGGAAATCCCATCAATACACTTGACTGATAAACAGAAATTCTGAGGTCTTTTTTTCTCCTAATGCTTAGGGCTAGGGATGACAACAGAGATGTGTGTGAGGTTGTCGCCAATCCTGGTGGTTTAAATGAGACTTTGGGCAAATTATTACCCGAAGTTAGTCCTGCTTTGCCTGTTTATTTAGAAGAAAACCTGTTGAAGTAGGAGTTTCCTTGACTTAGGTTGTTTAGTTAGGTTTGACAGCTAAGCTTACAATGAAATCCAGCTTTCCCAGAAAGAGGGACAATACATGTGTGTGACATGTGTTTGTGTGAAAGCTTCAGAGGACATGCTCAGGCCAGATTGGGCTAATTGCTCATGGGCATGCAGAGACAAGTTTTGGTATGGTGGTATGTTATTGTTTGGTAATCTTGTGACTATGCCCCTACTCCATATATGACAAATGCCTACATTGTCACCCCTCCCATCTAAATCATGAGCAATGATCTGAGTCTTTGTTTGGTCCAAGAGTGCACGAGCAGGCAGAGGTGTGACCTCCTGCCTATTTTGTCTCTGCATCTGTCCCTCCCCACTAATCCCGCTTATCACAGTGCTCTCTGTATCAGGGGCAGCCAAACTCACACATATGCCCTGTTCTGGACTCACATCAGCCAAAGTAGAATTCATCAGTCTAAACGTTCACCTACTTTAGCACATATTAACTCTATATTAATTGCACGGCACCTAATGTATTGAATTGGTGATGCCTTTTGATACCATCAGCCTTTCTTCCTGAACATCCTGAGAGCCAAATAGTAGAATCGATAAATAATTGTTCCTATCAATAAAATGTATGAACATGCATTACTTTCATGGGGTTTTTTTTGGTTGTTTTTTTAATCTGGGTGAGTATGTGAGTGATTACTGAGAACAGAGTAGTCCTCGTCACTCAAAGGTGGGAAAAATGGCCTCTGTGTGTTGTTGCGTTTTCATCCTTCCTTTCATAGTGGCTGGCAGTGGTGTTCTCTTGCTCCCCTTTGTGGGAGTTTCCTTTCAGTGCAACGTTCTGTATTACTGGCAAATAGTGTGTGTGAGAGGTTGTTCGAGTGCAGTCCAGAGCAGCAGCGTAGGTTTCACCTTAAAAAAAATTGTATACTCTCACTCTTCATCAGTCAATACCGTAGCTTGGTAGTCATAAGGGAAATTCCTGCTAAAGGCCGTTCTTGGTCTGAGAGTATGATTATACATTAATATTGCTGGAAATACCCCCTTTCTCTGTGATTTGTAATTTAAAGTTTGAGTTAAAACATAATGACAAATTCTTTGTTATTAGTATAAAATAAATCACACATTGTTGAACTTATCATTAGTTTATATTGGAAATGGTCTTTCAGGAGATCATTAACATATTTTCTTTGTTCTCTTTCTCTGTCTCCATTTTCTATTCTCTTTTCTTCTCTGACATTTTAAGGCCTTGTGGATGCACTTAGATGTCTGCAATGACTGCTGTGGCTGGCATGCCTCAGTGTTTTGGACTCCCATTCTCTGGACTCAGTAGCACAAGAACTGATCAGCAGAGAACGTCATGAGCGTAGTCATCCCAGTAGGGGTGGACACAGCAGACACCTCATACCTGGACATGGCTGCGGGCTCCGAGTGAGTAACACTAACAAACACATCCTGTCTTGACTTTTTATACACTATCACGTCCCCATTTATTTTCCTCATTCATTCAATACACCATTTTGGCCTATTGTTATTTTTTGCTTGTCCCTTCACCCTGCATTTGTTTTCATCTCTCCCCTCTTTGGTGTTGCTGCCTAAAATGCCTCCTATAGCTGCTTAGGCAGCTCTTTCATCTTTTTCTTTTTTCATTCACTCCTTACACACAGGTCTCCTCTCCCAAATTGGAAAAGTGACAATTGCAATTGAACCTTCATTCTTGCCATTGATTGTACATGCGCATAACTATTGCTCTTCAAAGACCTTCTCAATATTCTGCAATTAAATGCATTTGCCTTAGTAAATTGGCTGTAGAATATATATAATATTCTATGTCTAGAATATAGGTACATTTGTGCCATCTGTGATTATAAAACTAACAGTGATAGCCAATTTTCCTAGATCCTTTCCCAGTGTTGTGGCACGATGTTTCTTCATGTCTACACTGCATTGGGTCAGTAAAGCAGAAATGGTTCATGGAGCCATGGCAACAATCCGCTTATTGCCCCTCCTCTCGGTTTTCTACAGTCTTATCAAGGGCATTGCCATGGCTTTTTCTGGTCAAATAAATGAAGCAAGAGGTTTTCGTATGACTAAATAATAACACACGTCATCAAATTAAGGAGGGGGGCCTGTTTCTTTAAAAGCGTGAGCCCTCCCCTTCCTATCAGAGCTGTTGCTGTCACAGCTTGTGTTTCCATGGTATCTGCCTCTCCCCTCTGCACTGCGCACGGCCTGTTACCATGGTCACTGGTCTGAGTGACAGGTGGCCCTCACACAGACAAGGCATCTTAAACGGTCCCACTGCGTCCCCCTACCCCCTTCCTGTCCGTGGAGCTCTGCTGTCATCAGGAGTAGGTGTAAGCCCCTTGCTTTGGCTCTCTGTCACTCTTTCTCTGTCCATGCTCGGTGTTCCTGCACCAGCTGCAGATTTATTAAAAAGCAGATAACAGGCTTGAAAGGGGTTTCCAACTGCCGCTGGATACGTCCCATCTAAAGCAGGGTACAGAGGGTCGCTGGAAACACAGGCATGCATGCGGCTCTCTTGAGTATTGTGACTGTGCCAGCTCAGTCTGGAATAGCGGGGCTGACTACTCACCAGTAAAACAGCGACACATCCTTTCCACATCCCCCTGAAGTCTGCAGCATCGTGACCAGCTGTTGGCCAATGCAGTGTTTGTGTCCACAGTGGCACACAGAGCCCAATGTGCGCGCACACACTGACAGATTACGTAGTGTTGCCATGGCAGCAAGTAGGAGTTCTTCAGGAGTGAAGGCGTTTTCTCTGGTTGTTCATAGCTGCTCTTTTTCTCTCCCGCTGTTGAATTCTCTATTCTCCAACCTTGTCCAACGTGTCACTGAATGTTTGCATTTCACATGACTGTTTATAATAAAAATCCTCAACATTTATGCGCTACAGTGCCCTCCAGGATAACTGGCATAAAATGAGCTTTAAAAAGCGTTACATTTTCAAAATAAAACCAATATTTTTTCTTCAAAGCCGCAATTATTGGCACACCCTACATTTAATGCTTTTGTGTAGACCCCCTTTTACCACAATAATAGCCCTGCGTCTCCTATGTAGTGTGTGATTAGAACACATGGAGAAAATCTGCGACCATTTCTCCACACATAAAACTTTCCATGTAATTCAGATTCAGAGGTTGATGCTGGTGGACTCTCCTCTTAGGCTCTTCCCACAGATGTACTATGGATTTTGTCAGGAGCCTGGGATGACCATGGTAAAACCTTTATTTTGTGATCTCTGAAACATTTTTGGGTTGATTTTGAGATTTGTTTGGATCATTGTCCTTCCGGATGGTCTGCCCGGTGCCACTTTAATTATCCTGACAAAGCTGGTTCTTATCAAATATTTGCTGGTATCCATGGTACCATGTATTATAACAAGATGTCCAGGGTGTTTAGAAGAAAAATAGCCACACAGCATCAGAGATCCAACACGATATTTCAAAGTGGGTTTGACAGTTTTTTCCTCAATGGTTTTTCTTTCTCGCTGCGCCATACCCATCATAGATGTTTGGCGAAAAACTCAAGTTTGGTTTCATCTGTCCTATGACCTCCTATGACTAAGTCCTATGACTTTGCAGAGTCATCCTCTTCCCTTCCGATTTTTTTAATATATATTCAGTGTCTTAAAACTTCTTAATTATTGATCTAACTGTTGAAACTGACATTTTGAACTGTTTAGAGATTCCTTGTATCTGTTGGCACATTGTTGATGTATTCACTGGTCTTCCATATTGTGAAGAAAGTCAAAAAGAAAGAAAGAGGAAATCCATTGTTCACCACTTCAGAGTTCCTAATCAAAAAGGTGTACTTAAAATTATAATATTGGACTGGAGATTTGCTTTATTGGAAACCCGGGAGTGCCAATAACTTTGGCATTAGAGAAAAAGATTTGATTTACATAAAGAATATAATGTTGTTGTGTTTTAAAACTTTAGTTACTTGAATGAAGGGTTACATTTTTGTGAAAAACTTGAATTAAAGAAATGTAAAGTGCATTATAAATTAAATGTATTATTATTATTATTATTATTGTTATAATGGATATAGACAAAAACAAATTTTTGCATCTCATTTTACTTCTTGTTTTTATAAAGGTGCAAATAATTCTTGAGGGCAATTTATTAGTAGGACATACACAGATGCCCACTTAATTTAAACTGGAATTCTAAATAAATTTTTATTTTGTTCATTATCTTTTAATCAATATGACACAAGCCATAGCTATTCACGTCTGATTGTGGCAAACAGTACTAAAATGAACAATACAAACCCTACAGTTGAGTACATATTCTTACACTGAAATGTGGTTAACTCCTTCTTACTTAACTGACTGGCTCCCTGTCTTCTTTTGACAATCACTGGTTCTGTGTTGGTTCTCCTTTGTCTCTTCTCCTCTCACCAAATTACTGGAAGGTCATTCTAGAAGGGAAATCTATAAATAAAGATGAATTATTTTTAAGCTGTTAAAAATTCTCCATTAATCGCAGAATATTAGGGTCGTAAATCTCTGAATTAATAAAATGTAGGCTTTGGTCTGGTAATCATGAACAGGAGAAGTTAGTGATTTAACTGCACTCTGTTGAGTATTGTTTTTGGTTCTCCCCCATTGTTCAAGTTAGGAACTTTCTGTCACCTTAAATCATTAGACATTCATCCATGTGGCAGTTAGTCTGTCATGCATACACAAACACACACACACACACACCTCACCATGGGTCCGCCCCCAGAACTCATGTATGCACCTACGTTTTCACTTTGACAGTCAATACTTGAACAGCAAGACACACAGGAAGTGTTGCGCATAACTGTTACAGCGTGCAGCTAAAGCAAAAGGACCAAGAAGTGCTAACGCAGGTACTGTATCGCCACTTAACTTTGAGACTTGATTTAAGAGGAGTTATGAATGGGAGAGAGAGTGAAAAAATGAAGTGGGGTGGATAAATGACTTACAAAAGGAGAAATTTTAAAAAAAAGTTATGTTTTTAAATTTGAAACTACATGTTTCTTAACATGTGATAGTTCTTTTCACCGTACTGAGTAAGAGCGTTTTTCTGCAATCACAAACAAAGCTGGACAGTTTTACAAAGGCAGAAAAAACAAGTTTGACAAAAACTTGGTCTGTGTAGGATGTACTTTTAAATGTTAGTGAGAAGGAAATGACCTAATGATAATGCTAATATTTGCTTCATATGTTTGCCGGTGACTTTAAAGCAGTTTTCCAGATAAGAGACTATGAAGTGAGGTATCAAAATAAGTATTGGAATGACTAAAGCATTCACACACGTGCATTTCTAACTATCAAGTTAATAGCTACTGCCCCTTACCTTCCAATTTCTTGGCCCAATTACACCTTGCATGTGTATTGTAGCACTCAGCCTGTCCCCAGATTTACCTCTCTTCCTCCCTCTTTATTACCTGACGATATTGTCTCATGCCATCATTTTTGCCAGTTGAACTTCCTTCCTGTAAAGCCTCCTCTTTACAGCAACGGACAAATAGATAAATGGTGTCATAAGGGTTGGTTAGGCTGAAATAGCCAAACAGGCTCGCGCTGAGCTGCATTACGAGTCTGGAGAAAGTGGATATACTGGTTTGGTATGAAGAAACATGAATGGCTGTGTGTGTTGTTTTGTTTTGAGAGAAAGAGAGATGATTTTCTGTTTTGTAGACACAGGGTTGGGGGTACATAAGGCCTATTTTTGTATTAGTCTGGTTTCACGGCTTGAGTTTTTCAGTAAAGGCAACTGTCTCGGTTCTGTATTCAAACTAATGTACATAGGTAAAATAATTAAGTAAAAATATTTATTTTGAATGTAATATCAATACATCAATTCACAAGGAGTGTTTAATGTTACTTGATCAAGGTTGAGGTCTATTTTACACACATTAGAAGACTTTTCTCAGAACCTCTTATTGACCTCTGAAACTGGATAAGGGTCCCAACTACCCACTGCATACACTTTGTAAGGGAATGCAAGCCAAAAATGGTACACTGGTTTAAATCTTAAATGTTGTTTGAATAAAATCTTAAATTACATAGTTATATTAACCGCAAAATATAAGTTTGAAGCTTAGGCTGAGTGATTCTGGACAAGATGACAATCCCCCATCAATTTAATTTATAAATAAAAAAAAAATCAGTGTTATAAAAATGAGATTATCAAGCATCATTTAGATTCATAATTTGGGACTTTAAGGAGCCCACTTGGTTTCACATTAGAAACAAAAAGAGTCGTGTAAATCTTCTAGCGCTCGGTCTACTAAGTAATCTGCACATACTCATTTTCTGTTGTCAGGAATTTGCTATCAGTGAGCATGGATTTGTACGACTTGACACACTTTTAAGTTTGCCTGAAATTCAGTAACCTACATCGCCATGGATTTATCAGCACACAACATTGCATTGTTATTTTTCTTAATGGTGATGGTATACATTTGTATTACTGTCTTCCTGTGTTGTTATTGTCGCAAATTATTTTGTTTTTGACTTTTATTGTTCTCTCTGAAACTTCCAAACTCCGATTGTTAATCATCAAATATTTTTCCAGTAGTGTAGTTTGTTAGAGTCATCTATTTCTGCGCTGCATAAGTTAGGTTTCTTTCTGGATTCATTCTGTTTTTGATTTAGATTTTTTTTCTCACTCTGATTGGATGCCTTTCCCCTCACAAATCACCTGGTCAATCTCTCTCTCGCTGTCACTGTTCCTTTCAATTATCCCTAAACTCAATTATTAAACACCAGAACACCAAAATGGAACTTAAGCCCAAAAAAAAGTTGCTTTTGATTGTTTGACTTTCTTCTATCCTTGACCTCCCAAATTGATACTCAGTATATTATGCACCCATGTTCATGCCTCTAAACTGTCGCCACCAACAGCTATCCTCCCTTCTAAGTATACTGACATACAAAATCACTACCTCACACTGTTTGAGAGACATTCATTACTCTGTGTAACCTTGTTATCAAATTTTTCAGCATTCAGTAATCTGAGCACTTTGTTTTTGTTGCTGCCCAGTAGACCTGAATCGGTGGAGGCTAGCCCTGTGGTGGTGGAAAAATCCAGCTACCCACACCAGATCTATAGCAGCAGCTCCCAACAATCCCACAGTTACATTGGCCTGCCTTACGCTGTGAGTACAGAAACTGTCTTTCTTCTAAGCCTTTCACAAATAAGGTGTACAATGAGCCATCGATATCTGTTAATAATTGCGCACAGAATGACAAACTCCATCTTCATTTGCGGGAAATTAGAGCTTATCGATTTACAAGAAAATTAAGTGGCAACTATTCTGATTGATTAATGCGTCACTGTTTTTCAAACATGCAAAGCATTTTTTTATATTTCACAAATGTGACATTTTTTACTATTCCACATTTTACAAAAAAATTATTTTTGATTAACAAAAGCAAATTAAAAATTTCAATATTTTTGGAGTGTTATGATTTTATAAAAATTATTAATTATAAAAATAAATATGTTTCCAAAATGTGGTAATATACCTTTCAAATTTTTAATTACCATATAATTAAGACACAGTAACTTAAAAATAAAAATCCAGAGTTGCCACATATTATTTTCCTTTTCCATGTGGCATATTTAAATACCATCACTTGAAAATCAAGAGACACCTCTAAAGTCGTGGTTATTTGCCCCCTCAAGAAAGGGTAGAAATTTATTTTTGAGTTATCAGTATGCCAAAGTCATTTACCTACACCACGTGAGCAGCTCTCTTGTTTCTTTTCGCCAGGACCATAACTATGGGGCACGGCCCCCACCTACGCCGCCGGCTTCCCCTCCCCCCTCCATGTTGATTCGACAAGGAGAGGGGGGAGTGTTTGTTCCAGGAGGCCAAGATGAAGCATCCAGGGGCACCACCACACTCAGTACCTCAGAGGATGGTAGCTATGGTGCTGACATAACCCGCTGCATTTGTGGCTTCACCCATGATGACGGCTACATGATCTGCTGTGACAAGTGCAGGTAACCTCCCAGTTAACAGTTCATCGTTTTCCAATAAGTTGATGACTCAGTCTTCTGCTTATCGAGCATTGATGTAAATCCATTAAAGCCTCAAGTTTAAGTCTTTTGCTACAATTTCTTTTAGTGCCTGGCAGCACATAGACTGCATGGGCATCGACAGGCAGAACATTCCTGAGACCTACCTGTGTGAACGCTGCCAACCACGACACCTGGATAGAGAGAGGGCCATCGTGCTACAGACCAGGAAACGGGAATGTTTGTCTGGTGAGAAAGATAAGAACTTTTACTTAACCCACTTTACACACATTGCCGTTAGAAAATGGATTGGTTGCAGAGCATACCATCGCACAACAGTAGACAACCAAACTAATTGTGTACATACTTAAATTGAGTTCAATTAAGTTGAAGGGGTAAAATATTTTAGGAAACATCTTGTTCAATTAGTATTTTCTTAAATCATTTGGAGATAAAACACATGCCATTTACAAGTAATTAAAAGTAAATGTGTTATTTAAATTATTATATTATTATTATTATTATTATGTAAATAAAAGTATAATTTGTTGAATAGTATAAATGTTATTCAATAAAATTAGTCATTTAACTGTGTTGAACACTTTTGCAAGTAAATATGTTCTACATAGGCCTCTGCCCCTCTAGAGTCCTGATCCTGGAATCATTGAATTGTGCAACTGGCTCATCAGGTCTGTCGGACTGCGTGAGCGCAGAAAATAATGCAATGAAGGGAACATTTGAGTGCCATTACAATTGACAATCAGACCAGAATTCAAGCTTTCTATTGTTGTCCTTAGTTTTGTTGCCCTTATTTAAAATCGTCGCTCAGAGACTCTGCCGTCTAAGATTCATATCCTCTCCTCTTGACCGCAACTTCACTTCAGTATGGAGTAATGGCTTTAAATCATTACTGCCCATTTCTTTACATTACGTTGAAAAAGCCATGAGTTCATGGGCCTTGAGTCGACCATTTTCACTGTGTCATTCTGTCCTTGTTGTGAGTGGTGGTGGAAAGTTCCACCTTGTTCAGAGAACCGATCGGGGCATATTTCATTTCTTGATCACTGGCAAATGTTTAACTAAAATATTGTGAAAACATTTTTACGTCTGCCTTTGTATTTTAAAGTAATAATTGTCAACTGTCAATGTACAGTTGCAGTGAAAGAATGTACACATCAGTTGCGTGGTCTTGTGAATGGGACATTATGAAAAGTAGTTTCCTGACAGTAATGGCTCTTGGGGGAGTGGAAGATCCAGAAGAGTCTCCTGGCTCATTTAAGTCACTAGAATATGAAGCATTTCAGTTTCCCTGTAAAATATACTGATGACGAAAGAAGGGTGGGAGACAGAATACATAAGGTACGTCGTCATCGTGCCACTAGGAGGCCTTTTGACAATCGGAAAACAGACCCCATATATGAAGCAAAGTAGGGTTGGTACCAGAAGTCAAGGCACGTCAGCAACTTTTCACCGCGACAGTAAGGCAGAATCAGAGCAAGCTAAAGCTATTGTCAAATCTATTGGGATGTTTTTTTAGCTGCCAACGTGAGGCCATGATTCACTGTGGAAACTTAATGGTTTAGGAATATAGTTTAAGTGCTTGAGCAACGGTAAAGATCCACCTTTCTAACAGCAGGAAGAAGTCTTGTGCCAAAAACATGCCACCTCTGAGAGTCTTACAGGCTCCAATCCAGTGCCGGTATTGATAAGACCAAAAGAGTGATTAGAGCAGAATAGTGAGTTTTGGGAACCGTAGCACCTCTAGCAGTAAGGTTTTCAGACACTCACCTGACAGCAAGCACTGATGGCACTCTGTGCTCATGCTGGCGGAACAAAAACAGATTCAACACCAAAATCTTTTGATAAAGAACCAAAAGGTGGCGTACACCAAACAAAGTAATCTCTGCGGCAAATACAAAAGAAAGAGAAATGTTAAAGTCTGCGATTCAATATTTTAGTTGGGGTTTAGGACACACAAAATAATGATATAACACAAAAAAAATAATAATAAAACAAAATAAAATATATCAGAATCACTCAAGCAAAAAAAAAAGATAATACATTTGAAATCAAGTATTTATTTCATGCTCCCCTTGGGTAGACCTCCAAGACTGTACTCGGATGAATTAACATTTACCCCCCCTTTCAAAAAATTAGGGCCAGACCTTATGTTAAGCTTAATTTGTCTAAAGTCTCCTAAAAGTAACATTTGTTATAGGGACACAAAATTAAATATAAGTATGTTGATACTAAGATCTGTGTTCACCCAGTTAAGTTATGAGAAGTTGCATATTTTCTATGAGAACCCTTAAATAGTAATTTTCGTTCTGCTTTAACTGCCGCCCTTGCAGCATTAAATGGGCAGCATGATGAGGAATAGAGCAGGTGGTAGGCATTTTCAGGGTCTAACCTCCTCCCCTTACTCAGCCTGACCCTGAGACACACTGACACCTGCTGGATAAGAAGCAAACTTATTTTATAATAAGTCCTTTAACATGCCTCATCCTGCATTTCTGAAACAAACGACCAACTCTCCTTCTTACTGCATAAAAACAGCTTTGTTAACGCCTATCCGCCGATGCGTTTGTTTATTTAGATGGGGACACAAGTGCTACAGAGAGTGGAGATGAGGTGCCACTAGAGCTCTACTCCACATTCCAACACACGCCTACTACCATCACCCTAACTACTGGGCGCCTTGGCAATAAGCAAGTAGATAAAAAACGGAAAAGGAGTGGTGATAAAGAGCCTCCAGCATCCTCTGCACGAGCTAAGAAGGTCAGGTTTGACAACATGATTTATATCCAAGAAATTTGTGTATTTTGTTTGAATTGTAGTTAATGTGATGTTTTTTATTTCAACTTGCAGGCTTTCCGTGAGGGGTCCAGAAAGTCCTCAAGAGTAAAGGTACAACATCACCATCATCGCATAACTGAAGTGTGCCGAATTTTCTTGATCATTACACTGAGACATATTTACTGACATCTGTACATTTTTCCACAGGGTGCAGCCCCAGAGCAGGAGCCAACGGAGCACCCATCTCTGTGGGAGAACAAGATCAAGACTTGGATGGAGCGTTACGAGGAGGCCAGCAGCAATGAGTACAGTGAGGATGTTCAGGTCTTATTGCGTGTTAAAGAGCAAGGCGATGGAAAAAGCCTGGCTTACAACACGCATCCGGCCTCTTTCAAACCCCCTGTAGAGGTAAAAAAAACAAACAATAACAACCGTTTAAACAACAAAGCTTGAATTCCGAACTTGCCAGTCACTCACACACACACATACTTGCACACACACACACACACACATACTTGCATACACATCTAAATTCCTGCCCCCTCTAGATTTCCTACTCCTTATGAAGTTGTTAGTCTAGTGTAAAAGCCTTTTCTCTTAATCATAGTTTAATGTAGTTGGTAGGCCTTCCAAGTTGTATACTAATTTCTGATTGTCTCCATGTTTTAGAGTCAAGTTCAAAAGAACAAGAAGATTCTAAAGGCAGTACGAGACTTGGTCCCAGATTCCCTCATCATTGAGTACAGAGGAAAGTTTATGCTTCGACAGCAGTTTGAGGCCAACGGATACTTCTTCAAGAGGTCAGTGTGTTGATTTTCTCGCATTTCTTCCTATTGAATATGATTGAAATGTTTTATTATGGAGGTCGAACAAATGAACCAATATTACGTATTGTGGGAACGTGAGGTGGATTATGGCTAAGAAGTGTAGTTGATTACATTTTGATGTATTTCAGTAAATGATTAGCGCTCAAGTTTTGACCTAAATTTTTTCCATTTTTAGGCCATACCCATTTGTCTTATTTTACTCTAAATTTGACGGACTAGAGATGTGTGTGGATGCTCGCAGCTTTGGCAATGAAGCTCGTTTCATCCGTCGCTCCTGCACCCCTAATGCTGAAGTAAGTTGACAACAATAAATGAATGAATCTTACTGTTAAATTAAGCCAGCCATAATCCATAGTTATAATATTGCATTAGACTCGTGATTTAGCACCCATTGGTGTGTTTTAATATTTTGTTATAAAATCCTTCAGGTGCGGCACGTCGTTGAGGATGGCATGCTGCATTTATACATCTACTCATTGAGATGTATCGCCAAGGGCACAGAGATCACCATTGGTTTTGATTTTGACTATGGCAGCTGGTAAGTATAAAGGTGTGAACTTAGTAACACAGTAGTAAGGGGACGTCTTCTGTGTTTTAATATTATTTTGTTCTCTTTCTTCCTTCTTTGTGTTGCTTAATACTCTCATTACTTGTAGTAAATACAAGGTGGACTGTGCCTGCGTGAAGGGAAACCAGGAGTGTCCGGTGCTTAAACACAACCTAGAGCCCACAGAGAATCTGGGCCTCGTAGGCCGGCGCCGTGGGAGTCGCAAGGACAAGGACACCGTTCGAGATGACCAGGGCCAGAACCAGAACATGGGTCTAGATAGCGAGGGAAAGAGCAAGAGCATAAATGACAACAAACAAAGGAAACTCTCTCCTCTCCGTCTCTCCATCTCAAACAACCAGGCAAGATAACGCTTTTATGATCATCTATCTAAATACAACATTCCCGTCTTCTTTAAATCTTAATAGATCCTGTTTTTCATATTTAAGCTTTGTTAACTCTTTTCGATAGACATTGTCCTGATGGTTCATGCATATAGTTTTTTGCATTTTGTGAAATGTAAGGTATATGTGTTTTCCATTGTCACTCTTGGTTACTACACATCCTTCTTTCCATCATCTCTTGTTTCATTCACCTTTGCCCCATCATCTAATAAATTATGGACATAGTTAAGATTTTACTATTGCGCCACATGTGGTGTAGCTGTGCAGGTGTATAGCTTAAAAGCAATCATTAAAATAACATTCTGCAGTGCATTTAAGAATAACAGAAATTTCCTATATGGTCTATTCTAGAGAGAAAAAAAAACAAATTCCATGATCAAGCCAAATTGTTCAGTCAGGAGTTTTAAAAATATCATTGGGGTGGAATTAAATTTGGAAATGTGGTTGTTGACCATTCAGGCATGAATCCAGTGTATCTAAGTTGAAGTTTCTAGGTGAGATTAAATAAACGGGTTTACTATAGTTGTGTCAGTTGTAAGGGAGAAAGATGAGATGTCCCAACAATGGGATCAAATGCAGTGTTATTCTCAGAATATGTCTGCTCAAAAATGCTTCATTCTGGAAAAGGGCGGTGGGACAACTTCTGAGTAGGGTTACAGATTGACGAGCATCTTGGTGTTAAGATTAAGAATGAGTTCTAAGCTTGTGTGTTTTACAAACAGACTTCTAGAAAGATTACTTCCCTCACATGTTTCAGATTATTTCCCCTGCCCCTTCCTTTCTTCCTCACCTCCCCTTTCCTCCACTTTAACCTGTCTCTAGTCTGTAGCCAGACTGACTGATCAGCCATGATAAAGCGCCATACCCCACTCTCCCCCCCTCTTACAGGATCCTGACTTATATGAGGATCTAGAAGACAAAACCTCCATTAGCAATGAAGTAGAGATGGAGTCAGAGGAGCAGATTGCAGAGAGGAGGAGGAAGATGGTAAGTGTACCAAGATAGGGGCTACAGCTTTTTTGCCATGCAGCCACTCAGCGTAAAGAGTGGAAATAAAGCTGTCCCCTGTTGCTCAGGGTGTGGACTTAACTATTTTTTGTTCAATAAGCGTGATGTGGCGTTAATAGGATCAGCTGTCCTCTATTTCCCTTCCATGAATGTACCTTCCCCTTCATTAATCATCTGCTCTTTGTTCTCATCCACAGTCAATTTCTCTATTGGTACTTTTCTCGGTCATAATTTTTTATTTCTCCCTCCTTCAGCTTTGTCTTCCCCCCCTTCTTCACAGTATTGGCGAAACTCTTTTCCTTATTGCCCCTTTTCTCTCCAGCATAAGCCATTACTGGCTCTCTCGGACCAAATGCCGAATTACAACACTATCTCCTGTCTGTGGGAGCAAACAAGTGACTTGTGCTGTGGTCATATATTAAATTATAATTAGTTTACTATAACTCTCACTTTAATTGTGTCTGAGTTTGAAATGGCCAATTACTGGCTCAACCACTCTTTTTCTTTGCCAAACAGCCTTATGACTCAGGGAGATGGGATCAAACACATACACACCAACTTGCAAATACTGTGGAAAATACCTTATTGTCAGCTTCATTTCACAAGGTTGAATCGAAGTGCAAAGCGCTGACTCATATTTGGCCCATGTGCAGCTACAAATCGACCAGGGAGGGATAAATACTTGAGCAGAGGGAGGGGGAGGCGGAAGGGGGGGTGGCCGCATAGGGTAAAGCCTTGTTGCCAGGGCCATGTTGAGATCCAATGGGCTGTATTCTATTGAATGTGGCCCGGGGGAGAGTGGTGCTACTGGGCCGAAGAAGTGTGCATTCACATACTTCTGATCACAAGCATGTTAAACCTTGGTTTTATAGCCCGAACAGGTTGACAGACAGATACAGGGCTATACAGTCACAGGCAATTAACCAATTCAGAGGAAATAATTTCTTCCCGTTTGCATGTTTTCATATAGTTTTCTTTTCTCTTTTCCCCCATGAATGTATTACTGAAGTCAAAGAATCATTGTGCAGGCCAGAGTACTCGGTCATTTCATTTCCGTTTCTCATTGGTTAGATGGTAGAAGTAATAACGGTCACATTCAAAGAATTTGGTCCTAAACACCGAGTACTGTCGGACCCTTTCTTTGGTCCCCAGAGCTAATTAGTTGAGATGTCTCGGTCCTTAATTGAAAACGGAGGTCCCAAATTGGACTAAGAGATTGCATTATTTCCCATTCGTCCATCGCTTTCACAGTTAAATCCAGTTTATATTTTGATGAGCACAAAACACAAATTGTATTTTAAACTGCGTTTGATCATCGGCCACAGCGGATCATCAGCCACAGTTGATGATCCGCTGCGGCAACCGCAAAAGGGAACAGCCGAAAGACGAAAAAGAAAATTTTAATGAGCTCAGAACGGTTACTATAAGGAAGAGAAATGTTGTTGCAGGTATAAACCAAACGTTAGCAATTATTAACTATTTGAGAAAAACACCCGTAAAGAAAATGTCATAAGGAAGATGTTACCTCAGTATTGGCTGTTTGTGAAGTAGCCTGTTCTAGGGAGGCACACGTCTCTTCTAAACTGGGCTGTCTCTTTATTGAACATTCAGGCTAGCCCAGCGGAGCAGTCCCATCTCCCTGTCGGGGGGACTTCCAGCTGGAAGGGGCTGAAACACAAGGAGGTAAACTTGATCCATACATAGCAAATCTTACTCCACCCATTTTTCAGCCTCCCCACTCCCAAATCTCAAGGTGGCTGACTTCCAAGTGTACTAACTGTCCCATCTGTACAGACGCCTGTCTCCAGCCTGACCTGTGCAGCAGTGTGTCTGTCTTTTCAGTATGTTTTGTGGTAGGACGTTATTTTCAAAGTGGTGCTCTGAGTATAGGTGGAGTGCTTTTGTTGGTATTTTTGGTGGAAGTAGACCTTGGAAAATTTATGGCACAAATAAGCCCACAGGAATACAAAAGACGTACAACTAAAGATAAACTATAAAGTGTTTGTCTGTTCTATAGAAAAGTGCTGATGTTAACACAGCCTGTCACCATTTAAAACGATATTGTTTCTTGTTCGTATGCAACCTTCTTTTTTTTCACTTAAATTGAAAGCAAGGATCATGTTTACTTGTTCCTCTCCAATTTATGCTCTTCACTAGGCTATATAGGCTTTGGCTGTGTTGCACACATTAAACTGTCGTATAGATACCTCCGGGGCTCTGTGGGAGAGTAGTACCATGGACTAATGTTTCTGTTCCCCTTTCCTCTGCATCACTCCACCGATCCCCAATTGTATCCCACTGCAGACAAGAGAGGAGAGAAAGATGGAAGCCATTCTTCAAGCATTTGCCCGAATGGAGAAGAGGGAGAAACGAAGGGAGCAAGCCCTTGAAAGAATTGGTAGCATCAAGTCAGAGGTCGGGTGTCGCAGTGACATTAAGGAAGAACCTCCAGCCACACCAGAGATGGCAGATTCTCCAGCTGTCATGCAGGTGAGGGCATGGAAAAAAATCTTAATAGACTGCTAAAGTTACTCCCTACTTTCTGCTTTATCAGCCTACACGAATTAATGTATTTTCAGATAGAGGCTTTCTTTTTTCAGACTCCCTATCTGAAAAACAAAATAACACTAGTAAACCAGAGCAACACAAACTTTCTCTACTTCTATACGAAAGTAATCACTAAAATATACCAGTATTTCAAACATTTTCAAGGAAAAAATGAAGACTCTGCTATCTTTTTCTTAGCCACTTCTGGAGGTGAAAGAAGAGCCAGGATTAAAGCCTGCCAAAGTGAAAGCCTCAAGAAACAGGAAAAGTTTCTCGAGGAACCGCACACACATTGGCCAACAGCGCAGGCGAGCCCGCACCATCAGCACCTGCTCTGACTTGACCCCAGGTTCTCCAATAGAGTCTGTGGAGCCTCTCACCAATGAGGCCCCTGAAGGAGAGATGCCCATCGCGCCAGAGCCAGAGGCCATCTCCTCCCAAGCACCAGACACCAGCCCTCCGCACAGCAGCTCACCGGCACCTGAGAGAATCCGCTCTGGAAGCAAGACCTTTAAAACTAAAAAGGTGCGGCCGAAATGCTGTCTATGCTCTGACAGCAGTAATGTCACCACTACACAGCAGCTGTGTGGTCAAAGTTCTTTTAAATTACATTAATTGTTCATTAGTTTATTGTTTTATTATAAGGAAAATTTGAACTTTAATGTTAAGGATAGATTGTGATAATTTGATACATATCTAATGTAACCATCTCTTTAACAGCACTTTGTGAGTGAATGGGTTGGAGAAAAGCTGCAGGACCACTGTGCAGTACGAACCCCGGAACCGCCTCCAGAGAGGCCGCTGAGAATAAGCAGTGACCCTGAAGTATTGGCCACACAGCTTAATGCCCTTCCAGGCATGTCCTGCTCGCCACAGGTATACAGCACGCCCAAACACTATGTCCGCTTCTCTTCCCCATTCCTGGCAAACCGCAGCCCCACAACTCCTGGAGTCCCTACAGGGAGAAGGCGTTCCAGAGAACTTCCAGAAACGCCGCATACCACTGGTTCCTGCAAGAAGGTATGGAATTTCACTTTAAAAGTTCGTCTTTTGCTTTGATACTTAATGAGAAAAGAGACATCTACTTAGTCAGTTCATGAAGAAGTAATGGTAAACCTGTCCCAGGTTAACATCTTCTCAATTTTTCTTTGACTGTCTTAAACAATTATTATCTTAACATTAGACCCATTCCATAGCATTTCAAATTCCCTTTGACTATGGAATTACATTTTAGCAGGTTCAAGAGGGGTAAGAATATCTATATGTAGCTTCTTCGGTTGTTGACCTGGTGAATCCGGATTCTTTCTTGCAGCGATGGTTGAAGCAGGCTCTAGAGGAGGAGGGCTCCACCAGCCCAGCTCGACGGCCGAGCCTCCTCATGCCGTGCGAAGGTCCTCTCAGCCCCCCCATAAATGGAGATTCTGACAGCCCTTTACCATACAATGGCACCTGCTCACTACCAGGTTGGTCTTTCTGATAAACTGATAACTGTACTACAAACAGTCATTTATGTAATCACTTAGATTTTAAAATCAGAAAACAACCCAAAAACTACATTTAACGAAAAATGTGAGACTCTCAATATAAAAGGTTTATGTTTTCTCTGTAAATGTATCCCCAAGATTATTCCAGTATTCAAACAAAACAGAAATATATAGGTGTATTCTTCAGATTAATCTCTCAAATTAATTCCCACAGAGTTACCCACACCTCTGAAAAAGCGACGGTTGAGTCCTTTAGATGCCTGTTTGTCCGAGAGTTCAACACCCTACGGCTCCCCTTGTGCCACGCCCACCAGGGCTGACCAATCGGAGACACCTGTAACCCCCATCCTACTGGCTACTCCACCACGACCCCGGGCAGAGGAGCCGAGTACAGAACCCCGGCCCAGCACCCCCACACAGACACTTAACGACCCTGTTGAGGTGAGGTTGTCCGTATGGAAACCCCATACAGATTGTAATTATAAATATTATTCATTCAAAATTATTCATTGAAAGAGAAATGGCGTGATAGACTTCTATTGGTTCTACAGAGTGAATCATCAGTTGAAAGCTCTCCAGAGGTTAGCCGGAAACCCAGTGTGCAGGAGGTGAGTGAGCAAGTACTTGTGCTTTTTATTCATCGGCGAAGACAGTCATCTATGCTCATGTTGGTCAGAAGTAGGATAAATGTAATTCTTGAATGGCTGTGCTGCTATTTAGAGGACAAGGTTAAAATGGTTTGCGGTTCTATTATAGTTATGAATGCCACGATGTTTATTCCGCCTTCCTCTTTCAGGCTGATCGTCCACCTTCGTTGGTCTCGTCTCCCGGTCTCAAGGCTTCCAGTTCAGAGGCACTCCCAACAGAAGCCAAGGCGACTGTTCCTGAGAGTCCACAGCCTCCAGCTGCTGAGTGTATGGACTGTGTAGAGGACAGGTCCGATGGTGGGGTTGTAGAGGGCAGCGTTGAGACTTCCTTATCTGCAGAAACATGTACTTCCTCCTTTCCTGGCTGGATAAAAAGCCCCGACAGAGGACTGACTGGTCCAGCTGGCCTGAACTTCTCTCCAGTCAATTCAAACTTAAGGGACCTCACTCCCTCACACACCCTGGAGCCTTTGGCAGCTCCCTTCAGGCCAGAAGCTGCAGCTGGAGCTGCAGCAGGGTCAGCAACAGGGCCAGGGTCATTGGTTGGCTCTCAGGCACCCTTCAGTGAAGGCCAGGGGCAGCTCTTCTATCCCTGCTCTGAGGAGGGAGGTTCACTTGGCTTCTCACGCTCGCTGAACGGGGACGGCAGCGGGGAGGGAGGAGTGTTGGCACAGAACCCACCGCAGAAAAAAAAGGTGACAGAATAATGCTTAATAACCTTGTAATAACGTTTTCAGCAGCGGTTTCCCTTTTAATACATAATGACGCACAGAATGGAACATTTAATAATTTAACTGTGGCAGAAAGTTATTTTTTATATCAACTAATATAATCCGCTCTTGATTAAGCCTTTTTTTTCTTGTCTGGTTTTATAAATAACATTTGAGAAAACGGAGAGAAATATCTTATAATAATTCACCAACAAATATTATATATATAAAAATTTGATACAATTCCTGGGCTGACATACAGTTTATTTAGTGGACACTGTGTTAGGAGAGAATGCAAGTTTTAATAAACGGATCATAGAATCCAGAATTGTCCAGGCCTATATGTTGTGTCATATCCCCTAAATTCACAGTTATTTAAATGCATTGACTCACAGCTCAACTATCAACATGCTGCCCTCTGCTGGTTGAAACTTGCTCTTGATTGAATCTTTGTTCATAGATGACATTTTACTTCTGGTTCTGCGTATCACCAGGTTTCCCTGCTTGAATACCGTAAACGACAGCGTGAAGCTCGGCGCAGCGGTTCCAAGACGGAGTGCAGCTCTCCTGTTTCCACCGTCCCACCTTTGACTGTGGATGCCTTCCCTGTTGCACCAGAGATCTCCAGTGAACCCCCTCCACCCCCAGCTCCCACAGCTCCCTGCACCACCAACGTCCCCATAGTGAAAGAACCCCCGTCTACTGAGGAGGCAGACATGCCTGGGGAGAAGGAAGGAGAAGGACAGTGGTATGCATCGGCAAAATGATTTCACCTCAAACATTTGGATTCTTTGCTCGTATCAAGTTATGTATTTAGTTTAGTCCGTATTCAATTGTTTGCGAGGGCCACTTCCGTATGCAGAAACCATATATTAATGTAAGCTTATGTAGGGAATATCCTAGATACGGCGCCACTCGATGTGTTCCTACTGACATCACAAGGACTGTGATGATGATGATATTTTTCTCAATGATTATTTTAAGGACATCGTCCACTTCTGTCGAGCAGGCCCGAGAACGAGGTTACCACAGGGTGCTGCTGCTCAGTAAAGATAAGGACACAGGTGAGAACACCGTTGCATCAACAAGATTATTAAAAAAAAAAAAGAAAAGTGAAATAGGATATGTAAGTAAATAAATAAATAAAGAAAAATGCTAGCTGTTAATCGATGGCTTTGAAGGTGCTGTAAAATGAGTTACCTTTGGACCGAACCAGACCGGCAGATTTCATGTCAGTCGTATTTAAGTTGAGAATATTGTCTCTCGGCTCTCAGCTAGTTTATATTCTATATTATACATAGACATTGTACAAAAATATGTTCTGCCTCTCTAGATGGTGACATTGAAGGTGGAGACACACCTGCAGTGAGAGATTGTCCATCTCCAAGTCAACAAAAGACCCCGACCCAACCAGTAAGTCAACATAACCCACATAAAGGTCACCTGACTAATCTCAGCTAGTCGTCATCAGGTGTTTAACTTGACCTCCCTCCCCACACAGCCCTGTTCTCCTGGTACTCTCAACCAGCCCCCCTGTCGACCGGCCAAGGAGGAGGAAAGTGACTGTCAGCCCCGGACACCAAATCCAACCAGTAAACCTGCAGTTACCAAGCCGGCTCCTCTGACCCCCAACAAGCTGCATCCCACCCAGTTACCCTCCTCCCCCGTCCATTATCCTGGACCCTCCCTCCTCCACTCTCCTCAGCCTCAGGGCTCTCCCTACCGCAGCCAGAGGGCTCTGTTCTCTGCTCAGCCTCCAAACCAACCACAGACTCCAACTGGCCCAACTCCCTACTCCCAGTATAATGCACAGAGCGCTCCGCCCCCACCTCCCCCGCCTCCACCAGCACCACCGGCCTCCACAGCATACTTTCCCAGCCCGGGCCCCTCACCTGCTGGACCTTTCTGTGGGTATAATCCCGCCATTACCGCTCCGTACCCTCCTCCTGGCTCGCAGCCCCTGATGCAGACTCTTCCCCATAACGTTCACTATCAGAGTTCAGCTGCTCCGCCGCCCCCTCCTCCTCCACCCCCACACCCGATGCCAGGCCCCGCCCTGCTGCACGTTAACCTACAGCCTCCTCCTATCCAGCAACACCAGCTCTTGCTGACCAATGCCCCTCCTCCACCACCTCCCCCACAGGGCCAGACGTCCCAGCCGCAGCAGCCGCCTGCTGGTAGTGCCCTGTTGTCGCTCACCCCCCCCTCCGCCACCTCCTCCCCCTCCCCCTGCACCCTCAAGCAACACCCCCATGCAAACCCACCACTTTCAGAACTTGGGTGGTTTTCAGCCTACGTTGCTGCACCCAGGCGTCGTAGGCAACCCTTCAGTGCCCCCATCCACCTACCCCCCACCCCTTCAGCAGACCGGACTGCCGCCACCTCCACCACCTCCTCCTCAACAAACTCAACAAGGCCAGGCCCAGGCTGCTGCCTCCCAGATGCCTTCTGGGTCTCGTGGAGCTCCTGCATCTTCGACCCCCTTCCACAGCTCAGGCTACCTGAGTACAGGATGGCACTGACGACCCTCTCAGCTGTTGCCCCCCAACAGCCCCTGAGAACTCTGAGGGGGGGCGTGTATCATAAGCTGTAGATATGTTTTCTATGTAGCTGAACACGTGGCCAGTGGAAAAACCGCTGATGGTGGGAATAAAGGATACTTTTTAACAAAAACTAGGACGGAAAAATTTTAGAAAAAGGACAGTGAAATTATCTTCATGACAAACTATGAATTGAAGATGGATGACCTCCGTGGTGCTCACAGCCACCCCTCATCTGGCCTCCTCTTCTTTTTGTACATCGATCCTGTGAAGGAGACGAAAGTTATGTTCTGTGTCTTGTTTGGACTCCCTCCCCGCACTTTTTTTCTCAATGGACATTCCAGCTTCCTACTTCTCTTCCACCTCCTCTGTCAGTTACTCCTTTTACTTCCTCTTCTTCCCGTCTGTCGTTGGCTCTCTTCTCCATTTATTTGTTTTAATCTAGAGGCTCATTATAGCGAAGAGAAAAGCTTTTTGTATAGAGAAAACAATTATTTTTTTTATTACTCTGTCTAATGACAAATATCTGTTAACCGCTGCAGATTCAGAAAAGACCCTTTTCCCACTGCCTCACTGCCCCGGGAGGCTGCACTTGTGTGTGAATGTATGTGTGCACGTGTGAATGTTTGGCTGACACTGTGGAGGATTGGCTGTTTGGATGAATATATGTGTGTGTGTGTGTGTGTGTGTGTGTGTTTGAGGGTGTGAGTTGGTGTCAGGAGTGCGTGTGATCTTCAGAGGTAGGCAGAGTGGTCTTGCCCACAGGTAGGACGTTAGCGGTTTATTTTTGAATATCAATGGTTCTTTGTAGAAATTGTAATTTAATGTATAGGTGGTTACTCCAGCTCTCACCAGGAACAGGTTGTAAATATTTGCTTCTTTTCTTTTCTATGCTTGTACAATTCGCTCCCATCCCATTTTGAAATATGGTTGTACATATGAACGCTCTTATTGGCAAAGCTGAATGTTTCTGTGACTGTAGCATTACTTTATTTTTTTTGCCCCTCTCTGATCTCTTCAACTTGTATTTTTTTTTTTATTTGTGTGTGTGAGTGTATGTTTGTGTGGAGGGAGACTCACAGACACTGCACTGGTGGCTATTTTCATGGTTCATTATAATAAATCACTGTAATGACAGTTTTATACAACTTGTGGTGACTTGTATCTCTGGGAACGTTTGTGCTCCTTCTCTGATGCCAACTTTTACAAATACCCACTGAGTTTTCTCTGAGTGGGAAACAGGAAACATTCAAGGATGGCTACACGGATTGATACTTCGAGAAGTGGTCCTGGTAGAAGTAAGCTGAAAGAAGGGTCACGGGTAAAAAGCTTTCATTTGAACATATTCTAAAAGCATTAGAAACAAGAGAACGACGTGTCCAGCAGATTATCAGAGCTGGATAGTCACTAATTACATTTATCAAAGTTTTTTAATAAGGTAAAAAGTTGAGGTAATGTAACATGTACATGGGGAAACAGAAATCTGGTACGTTCTACTCCATCACATTTGTCTTGATGGCTGTAGTTACTTTTTAGATTAGTTTTTCATGCACTTCATGTTTGTCCAACTTTGTGAAACTAGAGCTTCTAACAAATATTTGTGTCTGTGGTTTCAGAAGATATTCCTGTCTCTATATAATTGTTGTTTTCTTTTGTTTTTATCATTTTGGTTTATCTGGAATGTCATAAAGCTGAAAATCTGCTGATTTATGAAAAGTTTTACTTTAAACGTGTCTCACAGAACATTGATTCAATGAACAGACTAGAACGATAGATTACATCTATAATATCAATGTCAGAATAGTCTGATTACCTCTGTAAAAACTACAGCAGTAATAAAGACTTAAATGTTAATGTAGACGTAATATTAATCCAAACATAATAGATTACTGAGCTGGACTACCAAATGAGTACTTTATACTTTTAAGAACATTTCACCTATAATACTATTACTCAAATAAGATATTGGAATGCAGGTGTTTAACTGTACGTGGAGTATTTTCAGTGTAGCAGTAATACTTTTTCTCCAGTAAAGGATCTGAATATTTCATACATCGCTGCCAATTGGTTGGTATGAGCCACCCATGAGAAGCAGGTTTGTTGCTTAACAATGATTCATAAACAAAATATAAACCAGAACAACAGCTGAGAGTCATTTGTGGCGAAACCTGAATTAGAAATATGTGAAATCAGCTTTATATCATAAGCTCACATTTTGAGCCACAAGTGGTGACATAAAAGATGAAATGTTGGTTATTTTTTTTAAAGCAAAATTGGTGACCACCTCTGGTTGTTCCTCCTCAACTGAGTATTTGGTCCGCTACATGTCCTAAAAGACGAATTTGTACCTAAATGGATTGATTGGAAAAGTGAAAATCACTGATATGAAGGACATTAGAAGTAAAGGTTAAAGGTTAGTGTCTCTGTGATATCACTGATCATTGCAGCCATGTCACTTATTGTCATCAGCAGTTATGTTTTATTATTTCAGCCTCTCTTCTGGTTTCAAACTCTCCACCAGATAGTTTGAATTTTCTCCCAATCATCTTCAAAGCATCGGCGAGGCCCCCCACTGATTCTAGGTGATAAAAGCTTTGGCCCCAATCAAGGTTCCAGATCATCCCAGAAGTCTTGGACACGGCTGAGGTCCGGTGTCGGTTCCTCCGGACAAACTGGGAACCTTATTCTGTGGGTAACGTTACTCATACTTCAGCAGAGCTAAATATGACGTGAAGCATCCTCATAAAATGTCATCATGTTTGTTCTTTTGAAGAATAGATTTGCTTCCCTCTGTATCACCAGTATCATGAAAATCCACTCGGAGTTTATTTTTCCTACTGACATTTTTGTCTTTTTAATGTTCTTGGAAACTGAGAAGTCAAACCAGTCAAGCATTTTTTTATACAAGAAGGCCCAGAGAAAAAGTATCCTGACATGTTGTACATCTGGACAAATAATTGATCGTGCAGAAAACAATATAAAAGTCCCTTTAACTATTTATATGACTACATTGGATGTTTGTTTTTTTATCTCTTTCTCACTTTGCTTTCATATTAGAGGGGATTTATGTGGACAGATCCAAACAGAAGTGCCCTCAACCTTTTTGCTGCTGTCTTGTCATAAGAATGGAGAAACTGTCTAATTTCCCATCGCGTATGGATTCCCTCGGCGGTCGCCATTAGACACAAAGAAATAAATCAGTGTCCTCGGTTTCAATCTGTGATTGCAGATTTATATTCCATATCAATTGATTTTCTAAACCTAGCCCTAACCTATTTGCAATCTGTGTGACGTTGATCACACACTTTTCAGCTGATTTAGAAGTGGAAACAGATGTGTTCTGGCTTCACATGAAATATGGTAACCTTCTGCTGTCATTAGTCATGACAGTCAACAGAATTCGATCTCTATCTCTATTCTGTCTAAACATTTCTCCTGTCATTCAGCAGCTAACCAATTACTACTGGTCAACTTCTGAGGTACAGTCGTATTTAAAACTCGTTCCCATGTCTTACTGCTGAGACAAAAAACTTTTAATAAAAACCATTATGTGTATTTGAGCTTATTCAAAAAAAATGTAAATGATCACAGGCGTTTAATCAGTCAGCTGTTTTAGTCAGAGGACAAAGAAGAATAACAACAGACCTATCCGCCCCCCAATTCATATCCAGTGAACTTCTCTTTAGCCCTTTGAGTACTCCACAACACTGTCGGGTCACAAGGTTCTGTACGGCACACACTAATAATGGTCCAATAGCTAGACGTGTCATAGTTCACATTTCAAGTCAAGACAAAGGGGATGTCATCAATACACACCTATACACAGACACGACTCTTCTTTTCTTCTATTTAGTCTAGTGTTTAAAAGTGGTCGCCGGCAAAACCTCTAATTACTCCTTTGACCCTATCACAAAAGAACATTTAATTACAGCAAACGGCACTGCTCCGTCCGTTCACCGGTCCCGTCAATGAGTCCAATCACTTCTTCCTTTTTCATCAGAGGTCAAAGCCGCGCTCCTTAGCAGGAAGTCTGTTGACTTGATGGGAAAGTTGATGAGATGGCTTTGAACTCAGGTCCGGCTCCGTCCTGCTTTTTGTCAGTCTGGATAACTTCTGTGGTTCCAGCAGCTGTTGCTCAGGAGCGTGTCTCTGGATGCAAGTTGAATCTGTACACGGGCCGTCTTCCTCGTGTCCACACAGATTTCATATCCGTCTGAACAAGGTGTTAAACTGACATACCTACACGAGTAAACTTTATCTCTGAGAATCCTTCCATCACAAATAGTCTTGAGTTAAACGGGAATGCTATTTTACAGAAGGAGCTTTTCGGTACGAGGCATCCTGATCTTCACCGACGTCGCGTGGCCTCTTCCAGATATACGTTTCTCCCCCCCCCGCCTGCTCCTCGGCTTTGCAACGCAGCCTCAGCTTGAACCAGGAGAGGAAATCCTGAAGTTACATCATGTTTAGGCAGCTAAACCTGCAGACAAGAAGAAAAATAAAACGGAACACGTATGAATTCATGTTGTTTAGAATGAGCATGGATCAGTTTAAAGCAGCAAACGGCCTACAATGGTTTTACCTTCTGTGGTTTTCAGTGTGTTTTGATTTAAAAGATCAATATATAAATAATAAGTGAGTATGGAACATTTATATTCTTACTTATGTAAATGTAAATCAGAATGTAAAAGTAATGTATCAGAAGTAAATGTTTATTTTCTTATGCCTAAATGAGAATAGATACAAAACCTAATTGAGGTTGTTGTAGTAAGTGTAACTTTAAAAATTAAAAAAAACTAATGATAGAAGTCTGAAGATTTTAAGAAAAAAAATTATTTACATGCCTTTGTCTTTAAAGGTAAAAAAAATAAAATGTGAATGATCATTGGGAGGTTTTATTTCCTTATAATTTCACACAAAATATGTAAGCTGAATACCATTTCTCTTCTTTAAACTTTTCAGTGATAACCGGTTATAATAATTTTACCCCAACTGTACCGAAGTTTGATGAAATCTAAATCTAAATACAAAAGAAATATATGGTATTTCGGGGAAAGGCGTTATAGTAGAAGTTATAAAAATATAATCTCTATTCTTATTTATCCCTTCTGCTAGAAACAACCAATGACTCTTACCTGTGTGAGTATGTGACTTTTTTCTAATCAGCATCAGACGTTATATGGCGTTATTACCGCTCTCTGGAGGAAAGAAGGAAATTAGATTACATTTGTAACCAGCAGGGGGCAGTATTACACAGACAGTCTGCCCTAAAGGATCTACAGCTGAGTGGATTCATTTCTGCAGCTCTGATGTTTACAGGGGGGGGGGGGGGGGCAATATCCATCCTCCTGTGTGACACGGTGAGAGAACAACACGTTTAAACTTCATGTGCTGTTTTGTTGAATCCCCCATTTTCCCTCACACACATCTGTCTATTTCTCATCACCTCTGTCTGGTTCTTCCTCAGCGGCCTCCCCGTGGATCATGTCTTATTCCTCCCTGCCGTTTTGCTTATGCCAGTTAACAGGTGATTGTATCCCAGCCGATGGGGATGGCTGTGACTCATGGAGATCATGACAGCAGGCTGTGTAAACAGCCATTAGTAATTCATGACTCTGTCCAGCATCCCAAGACTTCAATTAACCCTCGCTACTGATGCATTCTTTCTCCGTGTGTGTGTCCACGCTCTCCTTGCTTTTCATCTTCAGCCTCCTTCATCTGTATTCTCCTCTTCCTTCAACCTCTTCACTATCTAAATCATTCTCTTTGGGGCCAAGCACAGTTGTCACCTCATCCAATCAAGAAAGAAACAACCCACATCTAGGATTCTGCAGAGGCAGCTGAGCAGGTGGTATGAAACATTCATCGAATGTATGCAAATTAATCATTTCAGCGTGGGAAATTATGCAAGGACATTTTTAATTTCATGCTGTGTGTTCTGGCAGCGGGATTGAGGTGGTGTATTTGATGTGTTCTGTCTAATTACTGCTATGAGCTTTAATGGAAAGGCCAATTAACTTTGCCTTTGTTTTGACTTAAAGATTTATGAGATGTATATACTACACTCCCAAAGCCCAGACTGAAATGAAATATTGGCTGGACTGCCTGAAATCATTAGCTGAGTAATTGAGTCTTCCGGTGCTTTTGAAACTTCGGATGCTTTAAGGCAACGCCATGTTTAGTCCAGTCACAGAGCGGTTACTCTGATCTCAGACTGATTATTATGGACACACTCTAGAGGCCTGAGGTGGTGAAATGACTCAGTAGTTCACATAAAAGCAAAAATCAGCACTAACACATAGCATTTGTGCTTTTATTTCCTATCTTGCTAATTTTGCTTTTGCTGACATATTTTTTAATCATCAATTTAATTTAACTTTTTTGATGCTTTATATTCACCTCATCCCAAAATGTTTAAGGGATAGGATATTGTCTTACTGGAGGGATTTGCTCCAGTCAGTCCCAGGTGTATTAATGAGGTCCAATACTATTGCCAGTGACATGGATCTTGTTGTTTATGTTCTAGCTCATCGAAAAATTGTACGATCGGTTGTGGTCGGGGCCCGAAACAGGGAAAAGGCACTTCTTTCAGGATTTGTGATGGAGGAACAAATGATAACTGCCTGAAGAGCACGGTTTCCTTAAACTGTATGGAGTACTGCTGAGATTCCTCCTATTACCAACTAAGAGCATGAAAACTGACCTAAATACACCAAAACACATCAAATCACTTAAGAAAGCAAGAAGAACAGCAATAAAGATGGTGGATATGATAACGGATTAAATTCAAGAAACTGAGAAAACAAATGGACTGTTAAAAAACAAATTTTGTTTTAAATGTATGTGTGCGTATTCATGTGTGGATAGATGTATGATTGCACGTTTTTGTGTTCTTGTTCTGGCTTTCAGACGTTCATCATGTTCAATATGTTGCGAAAAAAGGGAGAACTTCACTAAACTCTGAAGGGAGAACAAAAGGTACGTATGGAGGTATTACTGATCTTACTGTCTCCCAGCAGCTCTTCAGACATCAAACTGTCCTGACGGTTTCCCAGCACGAAGGCCAGGAAAGAGAGGATGAGAGCGTCCATAATGCCCATGATGGCCAGGATGTAGGCCCAGCGCACCGAGCAGGCCCCCAGGGTGTACTTGTCTGTCTTCTCACCGCACATCCGCTTCACCTCATCGCTGTCCCAGCCGTCTGGGTAGATCATGCAGCCCAGAATCAGACATGTTCCTGCAGCAGAGAGAGAGAGAGAAAGACCAGTCAGAGGTTTAAGGCTTAATTCACTATAAATGGATTCGGGGCACTACATAGACACACCATAAAAACACACAAGTTATGTAGTGTAGCGCAGTAATCAGTCTGGAACCAGAACAGCGCCCCACTTACGCAGTTTTTACAAATATTCTGGGATTCACCAATGTTTTCTTATTTTGGATTGTTCTGGTGCATGAACAGAATCTATGAATAACTCAAGACCGCTCTTAAGCACGTTTGGGACAAATAATCAACTAATTGTGTTTTCTTCAATTATACTGTTCTACAATACAGGATCTAAATTACAATAATGTTTTTCCATTTCTAAAAATGTATAATACAAATTCTGATCATTTTCCCTGTCTTCGACATTTTATTCACTTTTCTTCGCAATCTATGTGGCAGGTGGGTTTTTGTGTTTGACCTTAAGTCTAACGCCCTTTTATGGGCATTGGCGTAGAGTTAGGAAGCTACAAAAAACAGGTGCAAACAATTTGGCAGTTTTAGAATGTCTTTCTCACATGCCAACCTTTGCCCCTAAACTGCGACCCGTAGAGTGTCCCAATTTGTGAGTTTTGTTCTCCATGGGTGCGCAGTAGCGCCTTCATGAGCCCATAATGCACCACTACCACATGTCTGCATCAGACCGCACTTCAACCCAGGCTATTACCCATAAATCCCCGTACTGTCGTGACGTTACAAATAACTAATCAATGCCGGGAGGTCAGACAGGCAAGCTGGGAGGAAAGACATCAGACATTGGAAAGACAGAGAAGAAATTTCTTCTCATCATCGTTCATGACGCTGTGACTTTATGGGTAGTAGCCCTGGGTGAAGTGAGGACTTGCGGGAAGGGTGCATTATGCGCGCATGAGGGTGCTACTGAGCACCCCTGGAGAACAAAACTGGAGAATTGAGACACCCTAAGGTCTCGCACCCCTTAGCCAGATTACGCAAATGAGGGTGACAAGTGGGACAATTGGGACAAGGCCGAAGGCTTCATGAATCCGACGTAGACTTTCTGTTCAGATTCTTCTTAAGAGCAAATTAAAAGAATTCTTAGGAAAATGTTGGTGAGTGAAGCCCACTGGGGAGGTGTTCGTTTAAGTATTAAAGGTTAGATGCATATTCACGTGTTCTATATCTGCAGCGATTCTAAATCTTACCTGCCTGCAGGTAAGGAGATGAAATATTGAATTTAAAAAAAGAATTATTTATTGTAATTGGATTTATGATCATATTTATTGGGGTTTACCCTTTTAATGCCCGTCTCAACTGTTTGGTTGAGAACATTTTGAGTCTAATTGAAAAATGTGACTGGACCTATTTATGATATGCCCCATGGGAAGTGTGTATGCTAAAGAGTAAGGGGCCAATTATGGAGCCCTGGGGGACACCGCATGGCAATGGGCCCCAGAGGAGGAGGAGGAGGAATTAAACACGGCAGGTGAGAAATGTCCTATTGGATGAGTAAGATTTTTTTTCTCTTTTGCATATTAAATCATTTGAGGACTTACTAAACAGAAGGATGAAACTTGATACAACCAAAAGACCAAAACAAAAACTATTAAGGTTACATAGTTTTCTAAAAACATACTTTACCAAAAGGTTAAACTAATCCATTTAAAATGGACTATTTTCCATGAAACACCCCATTTCATCATGGATTAACTGTGCAAGTCTGATTTGTTATTATTTAAAAACATACTTGACTAAACGATTAGTCTTCTGATGAGTACAGAGTGTAGCGTTTGTAAGATATTATAAAATGAATACATGCCCTTAAAGAACAAAATATGTAAAGAAATATTTTTCCATCAGAGAAATAAACCACAGAGAGAACTACAAGTTAAGAGTAATGAAGCGACATAGTTTGTTTAAAGTAATATTTAGATATTGCTGCACTCATGAGAGCTTATTTGGAACATGAGGTGTGATTATGAAGCGTCCCAAAAAAAAAAAGAAAAGGTTAGAAAACACCATGAGAGAAATAAAAAGAAAGCTACGAATGAAAATTACAGGTTTGAGAGAAAACAGGCAACAAGGGGGGGGATCGGGGAAAGGATGTGACAGCAGAGCAGAAATGGGACAGAGAGGTGAGGAAAGAGGCAGAAATATGTCACCCCATGGGCGAGCTGCCTTCATTAGCCGTCTGCTGCTCGGACGCCAATGACAGACTGAGCTGTTAAAAAGGCGAGTCATCAAATAACTCTTCTGCTTGCAGGAAGAAGCTCTTCTTACAATCACACACTCTCTGGTGAGGGGATCAAATGATTTAAGGCTCTGAGAAAAATCTGTTTACAATGCTGCAAAAAGAGTTTTTGGGGTACTTCTGTCTTTTTTAAATCCTGTCTCTGAGGGTCAGTTTGAGGGATTAAAATTAAACAGACATAAAATTAAACGTAAATTTCTTCCAATAGACGGTGAGAGAAATTGCAGTTAGGCCTCTTAGTTAGTTAGTTATTCTGGATGGCAGAGAAATTTGACTTCACGTCATTGTTGTTTTATCTTCTCACTTTTATACGTCTATTTTCCAGAGTGGGTCCTTCACCACTGGAGCTGACTGAAACATCTGGACGACTGCTGAATAAGTCGTCATTGTGTTTTATACACTAACTAATGATCCACAGAGGATGAACTCTAATGACTTTCAAATTTGTAACCCCCTAGAACTTAGTGCAAGGAAGTACTGGATGGATGATGGGAAAGCTCAGTTGCATATTTCCATCACTAGGGGGTGCTTTATCTCCAAAAGTTGTTGGGCCTTAATTTGTCAACTTTCGTCCAATGTAGTAGAATTTGGTTTATTTGAAAAGTGATATATCTTGTTTATATAATATTTTACTCTAATAGTTCGTATTTCACTCACAAGGGGTCGGTTTTAATTTCAGAAATACATTGTTTTCGCATTTGAGTGGTTCAATCACCTTCTCCAGGGAACATATTTAACTTCACCGGATCTCTGGGACATCGGTTTATGTCAGCTGTGCACATTCCAACCACATCAATTTCAGAAGATTCATCAGCCACCATCGCCATACCATGACCCCAAATGGGAGATATTACTTGCTGCTCCTCAGGCTAGACACCCCTTTGATCACAATCATTATAATATACTAACTATCACAAATCATCTGCTGTAATAAAGATGAATCTTTTCTTCATTCTCTGTCTTTCTTGAAATAATGTTTTTATTGCAAAATGCACTAATCCAACTCCCTCTCTATCTGAAAGGTGTTAAATGAACAGTTTTTTGAGAAAAAAGATTGGAAAACACAAATAAAATAAGAAGAATGTATTGTTCATTCGCATATATAGTGTCTCATATTTTTATATGATAATTCTGTAATAAGAATAATGAATTATTGTGTGTTTTGACAGCATCTGGGCTGGGGGTACTTGAGTGCTCGTAGATTGGGAACCACTGGTTTATATTTATTAAAAAGAGAAGTTCAATATCTCGCATTGGAACGGCTAGACTGTATTTTTAGTTTTATCTTACTTTGTTTAGTTTACAGACAGATGCGCAAAAATACCAAACAAAATTGTGGCTGAAAACGGACTTTGCTTAAAACCTGTTTCATAGTCAGATTCTGAACATACTGCATTGTTTTTCATAATCTGTTCTTGAAATGATCATGCCTTGTGTTTTTAAATTTCATCTTGCACATTCTCCCAAAAAAACCATGGCATCACAACAAAAACGATAAAACATCTGCTGTTCCTCTACGCATTCAAAGGACTGCCTAGCACTAACAGGAGACTTTACAGCTCTTATTAAAAGAGTCAATATGACTGCTGCTTCAAATGATTTCCTAAATTTAATTGCTGACCTTTCTTATCTTTAGGAAACATTTTTACATATTCACAAAACACTTAACTTGAACCAGGCCTGTCAGGGAGTATTACAGTTGATGTTCTGCATATTAGAGGGCACACAGCTCTCCACTGTGTAAACAACCTGCTCCTGCAGGCCTTTCAGCTGTAATATTAATAGAATGAAATGAACTGCATGCGTTCTCAAAGCAAATCTCACATCTCCCAGAGTGCATGAGTCCAAGAGAGACACAGGAGATCAAAGAAACTCTGTGTTTTTTCTTTCTGACTCTCATCTGAGCGCCTCAAGATGTCCATCTCTGTGATGTGTTGGTTCAGGCTTCAGATTCCAGCAGCTGCAGGTTTCATGCCAAAAAGAGCCAGAATACACATCTACCTAAAGCTAATCAGTCTTTGCATGCTTTGGCATAAATGAGCAAAAGGGAGAAAAATGTAAATCCCACATCCTCTCAATGGTTTATCTTTTAACTATCCTTTTTGCTGCTATATCTTCATACAGCAGAAACTCTCTTTTGTGTCCTTTTCCAAAAATGTCCTAAAGCTAATCTTTGGCATTGGCTTTTTTTTTTTTTTTTTTTTTAGAGAAAGAGCCCAAACAGAAATGGTTTCTATCCACAAAACGACACCCAAATACCTCTAAAGTAGGCCATCTTTTGTTTTTAATAAATTTGTTTTGTGTCAAAGTTTGCACAAAAATGTCATGTGGCTAGAGTCAATCCTACAAATAGCATGTAGCTACAGTGTAATGTGCGGCAAGGGGGGGTCATCCTCTTTGTGTCCTGATGAATAAATTCTCATCTGAGCATCCCTGCAGCCGTCCTCACCACAGAGGGGAACAACAGCCTGCACAAAATCCCTGCACATAAATAATGGAAGATATTATGAAACCCTCATGTCAGGACTGATGCAAGATCATTTTGAGTCTCTGATACATCCTAATAGCGAGGGATAACATTTGGACTCGTAGGCAGAGCAAATGTGAGAGATCAGGGTTTGCAGCATTCAATAGTTCGAGTTATTGAGTTTGACTGAAAAAAAAAAAAACTCCAGGGCTGTTAAGAAACCACTTTCTAAGCTTTTATGCTCCATTCAGCATGGGTTTGATCTAACCCAGCAGGTAGTGGCTTGTAAGGAGTGAACATTCACAGTGGACTCCTGAAAACTGCCCACCAGACAGAAGAGGAGGTTAATTAGCGAGTGAGGCCACATCTCACAGTCTCTTCTCCAGCCGCTAGAGAGAGTGAGATGTAGCCAAGTTTTTCTCTTACGGTCGATTCATTTTTCTGTATCCCTAGACAGACGGGATTTGATTGGTATCTCATTCAAAACATTACCTTTCATCAATGGTGTCATACCTTAGTGTGGGTTTATTTCTACTAAAACGCAACAGCAACAACTGTTATGAGAAGGAAAGTACTGTTTAAATTCTAGATCAGCACCCAACAGTGATTTTACGGTGTACTAACCCACTCTGGAGTTTTCAATAAAGCATTTATATATCAATGGAGGCTAGCAAATGTCTGATTTTTTTTTCATCTTTTACCAAACATTCTCTGCCTCCCGCTCCTAAAATCATAGGATTCGATGCTCTATAATATAGAGCACCAAACCTCCATTAAATGTATGATAATATAGAGTCTATATTATCATACATTTAATGGAGATCTTTGAAGAGTTCAGTCAGGAAGACTATCCTCTTGCACACTTGGGCCAGAGTTTTGGCTCTTTTTACTCTATTATCCTCACCTTTCACACATGCTCAGTCTCAGTTGCCTGTTACAGTCAGGTGCATCAGTTAATATCAGCTGCACTCATTCAGGTAGCCTCATCCATACAATCGCTGTCAAACCAGCATGCCAAGCCATCACCATCAACTGTTATCTTTAAAATACAACCCTCCACTTCTCCATCTCCACCTAATCCTTTCAGATCCATCAGCTTCATCATTTACCAGCCTCAGCAGGATCATCAGCCACCACCGACGGTATCCAGATTCCAAAGGGGGGATAGTCCGTGCTGCTGCTCAGGGGATGGACCCTTTGATCACAATCTCCCCGAAGACTGAAAATACTTAATATTAGACTATAGATTAATTACCACACATTAGCTGTTGTATCTGCTGAAATATCTCAGTGTAATACTTGTCATATATATGCCTATACTTTGGAATCTGGTGCAAACATTTGGCGGTATTTTAAACTACCTATGATCACTTTAGCCATAAAATGTATCTGGAAATCTTAAAATGTTATTCTGAAAGAAAATGATCTTTTCACTTTGTACAGTTTTCTGTTAAAAGGTTAGTCAAACATGTCTGTAATGATCATGAATGCCCTTGATGTCTCTCTCCTAATTACACACACATACACACACACTTCCTCTCTCCTTCAAAGCTTCCCAGCTGACAGCTGTTGGCAGAACCACCAGGGACAATCAGAGAAGGAGGTGTCATAGTCTGGATCCCTGTGTCCAATTGTCACATGGAATCACACACACACACACTCACTCACACACTCACTCACTCACACACTCACTCACTCACACACTCACTCACTCACACACTCACTCACTCACACACTCACTCACACACTCACACACTCACTCACACATCCAGGGCACTCATTATGTTGTATTTCACAGGGCCAGCTATAGCTGTCTACTTTATGCACTTTATGTTCTTTCAGACATCAGTGAATTGAGGAGTGCCTGTGTAGGTGTGTGTGTGTGTGTGTGGTGTTTTGAAGACGTAGCGAGTGAAAAATAGCGCTCATGTTAAATGCAGTGAGCATCAGCATTAAATAAGGCCGCAGCAAATTTTATTATTGAGAGTTAATTGGGGCAGGATCTGACAGCTGCAAGAAGGTATTATGACAAAATATCTTATCTGTCTCCACCTCCACTGGCCTTATCCCTTGTGCTCTGTGAAGGACTGGGTGAGTGTGTGTTGAGAGATAAGGCAGAGGGAACGGGGCACGTTTTGCAAAATGCATGAATTTGCATGCCCCCATCCTTATTAATACCTCAGACATTAGGTCTACCGACTCAAAGGGGTTCATATGATATAACAACCCCTAGAACAGCACGTGGATTTGAACTGTGGTAACTGAAATCCAAGGCTTTACGTTTCACATTTAGCGTTATAAGCAAAATTGGAGAAAATTTATCAAATAACATAGATGAACAATGTGCAATGCATAAAAATAGAAGAGTCTAGTATCTTCATTAACAAAATACACAGTTAACTGGTGGGAGGGCGCATAGAAGGAGAAACAGCTAATGAATATAAACTACATCAGGTGTATGACTAATTGCAATAAAATGCACTACTTTTTCTGCCAGTACCACCATTTTGGTCTCACACAGTGTGTGTAATCAGAAGCTGCAGAGTAATAATCTAGCCTAAATGACATTATCAAATAAATATAGCGAAGAAAAAAAGTTATATATTTCCATTGGTGGAGTAGATTTGGAAAGTAGTAGAAGATGGTGCCTCAAAATTATACTTATGTACTTTTTTTATTAGATTATGTTTAGATATATCCCATCACTGGTGGTTCCACATACTTTTTTTCTTCTTTGGGCTGTGGCCACGGTGGATCACCAGTTTCCATCTTGCCCTGTCGTCTAACTCCACCGTTCTCTCTCACCACATCTTCTTTGGTCCTCCCCTACTTCTCCTGCCTGACAGCTCCCTAATTTGACAATATGCCAAAGGAAGCTCCTTTGGTTTCGATGGGATGTTACCTTTAAGTACCTTGAGATATATTTCAAATATGAAAGGTGCTGTACAAATAAAGATCTTTTACACATATACATATTTATTCCAGAAATTGGTCATTGGTCTCATTTAGTACTAGGACATCAACAATCTGGCATCCTAAAAACATCCAAATGATTATTTAAGTTTAGCAGCAAGCTAATATTCTTGGGTACCATTACAGCAGAATCCTCACTAGGAGCTGTCCGTGTGCTGTGGTGCTGAAATCTCAACCGGCAACATGGCTGCTGTGTTTTTAGGTGTTTGCCTCTGCTCTATTGTGCAGCATACAGCCTCAAGACATTCCTGTGATTTAGACACCTACGAAGGTTACTGTTGGTCGTGCTGAATGTATGCAGTACGCAGCATCAAACAAAACACCATTTGCATGTCCCCTTCTTTGCTCTCCATCTGCTACATCAACCAAAACCATGTTCCGTTATCACCATGGATGATAACGAGAAGGAGGGGAGGGAGGAAAGATTAAAGACTGAAGATGAAGAGACAAGAGGGAGGAGACGATGAAGAAAGAATAAAGATAACAAAACCGGTAAAAAAAAACAGCGGAATAAGGAGGTCCTTGATCCATGCAGCTCAGGCTTAAAATAACATTTCTGAGAGTGAGAGATCCGGCTGTGTAACATGACAGGAAAACAAGGAGTGAGGAAGAAATTATTAGATTCATTAGGCATCGGCACAGAATCTGAGAGTGCGGTAGTAATATGTTTTTGACATTGGCGTGTCATTTCAGGTGTGGATTGAAATAACAAGGCAGAGCAGGCAGGGAGCGAAGACTGGCAGGAACAAGGGTTACAAGATTGGAATCCCAATGCAACTCATTTGAGACATGAAGGGAATGAAAAAGGCTGCAACGGCAGACGCACTACGCCGTTCCACCAGAGAATACACACACACACACACAGAAACCACACTTCAAAGACATTAAGCAGGGGGGGAAAAAACCCTGCATGATCCACTCTTTATTTTAGACGGCTCGCTCAACAACCTCATTCAATTTATTGAAAAGCAAAGGGAGATTTTACCCTGTGTCAAAGACAAGCTAGTTTGGGGATGATCCCTGGAAGAGAAGGTGCAATAAAATTGATTGAGTATAAAATTTACAATCTAATCATCTAGAAGGGCGAAGGGAGGGGCTGGGGGGATTGGGTCTAAAGTGAGTGTAGGCCAAATAGAAGTCTAAGAGTTATTATATTGTTGGAGCTTTATCCTTTATCAAAATCACCTGACCTTGGCTCAAGGTCACACAAACCTTTATCTAACGTTAATGTAACTCTTCGGTGGTTTATTAACAGCTCACACCAATTACTACAGATGCTTTAACTGTTTTGTTGTGAATAATTTTTTTTTCACAAACTCTAAAATAGCATCTCCAATTTTGGGGCTAAAGTGAACAAAAGCAGTCTTTTATTTCCAGAGAGTAACTGTCAATTTTAGCAACTGTAATGAAAACTGTTGGTAGCAGACTGGATCCGCAGCAACTAGTTGCAGACTAATTAAGTTTAGCTCTATGTGTCGGTTGAAAACACCATTTCTGTTTGACTTATTATTATTATTGACTTATTTTTAATTTTAATTTTATATTTCTTGTTAAAGGTTGATTAATACGAGACTGAAGCTTCAGGAAAAAGGTCGGAATCCAATATAGAATTAATCCTCTGAGGGAAGCCAAAACCTAAAAAGAGTAATTGGTTGAAATAAACCATTACCTAATCTCAAAATAATTATCAGAAACATTATACCTTAAATTGCTCTTGAGTTTGAATGTGATTAATAATGTCTGTCTCTATATGGCTGGCTGTGTGATCGACACCTAATGTCAGCTGGTATAGGCTTCAGTCCCGTAGGACCCATCACACAATAAGTTGTTCTAGAATGAAAAGTCATTCAAATAAACCTGAAATAAAGATGCTTACATACCAGAGGAGGATATTTTAGTATTTTCAGTGAACTGATCTTTATCCAAAAGCTATCTATAGATCCAAAGTATAAACAATTCCACATTTCATTTTAGCACTTTCACATCATTTTGGTTTAAGGAGAATATACTGTTCACAGTATCTTCACAGTTTAGGCTAATGATACTGTTCATTAGCATAAAGTGTAATATAGCATTTGGAAAGATGTGCAGCCTGAGAAAGATGGGAAAGCTTAGCTTTATGATTAAGTTAATAATAGATAGATAGAGGAGACACACTTTCTAATCTACTCTCTACATTTCAGCTCGATTGTTTTCGGTTAATGAAACCTAAAAAAAAAAGAAACCTTCAAAATTGGTTCACACTACAACTTATGTTCTTTTCATCACATAGAAAGCAAACAGGGCTTGTTTGTCACATAACAAGTATTGGACTCTCACTGTTTGAAGAAGGTAGTGTAAGGGTGTGTTAAGAAAATTCAGATTATTTTAAGACACAGCCAGTTTTTTTTTTTTTTTTTATTTAGCTCCCCTTCAGAATTAAAGCCCCTATTCTTTTTAATCTGCTTCAAAGTTATAAAGATAATCCTCCTGGGTGGAGGTATTGTTTTCTTCCCTCAGATACTTGGAGGCCCCTCTGCTGCAGGAGAACATATCAGAAGTTGCATCCAAACAAGTCAGACTCCCTCAGAATTTGTTGTCTGTCTCGTTTGAAGTAGGCCCTAGTTGGAACAGCCTCCCTCTGAATATTTAAACAAGCTTTAACTAGAGCTCTTATATCTTCTGAGCCCAAAACATGGTGCAGAGTGGGAGGTCACTCCCTTCTCTGTGGGAAGAAGGGAGTGACCTCCCAACTGATAGGGAGATTTATGTTTTAGTGCACCAACACCTTGGTGCTGTGGTGTGAACATGACACAAAAATAGCCTCGCCATATGTCACAATAATCCGGAGCAGTCAGTCGTCTCATATGAGCGACATATCCTGGCACATGACCGTAATCCGGAGAAGCTGCATAACAGCCTAACATCTCTTGACATATCTATCAGCAGAGAGGGAGGAGGCGCAGCAGAACAGGTGCTTCTATTAATTACCAACTCCCACCGGTGATCTAAAACAGTTTATCTACCAAAACAGGAAGCCAGACAGAAGACAAAGATGTGTTATACTCGATAAAGCTCAAATCCCCCCGGGGAGATAAGATGAATATAGTCGTGTGAGGTGACAGGGGAGGAACAGAACATTTTATTTTCTCGGTCGGAGGGCGAGGACAAGCCCAGGTGGTCAGATTTCACCACCAATATTGAGTCCTCTATAGCTGATTTATTCCTGATTAACCAAGGTATGTTGCATGTTTGATCCGTCCGAGTTTCATGTCATCGCTCCCTGGCTTTTATTTTTGCTTCCTTGACGTTCTTAAGGTGGCAGACAACTTTGGTAGTTATGAATCTTTAACGCTTGTCCTTATTTTCTCTCCAAAAACCGACTGCCTTTGAAGTCAGGCTGAAGGGGATTGCTTCAATAACTTCTGATGTCTGTCTGATCTGTGCGGTGATGGCACTGAGTGCATGTTCTTCTTTCTTTAAAACCCCTCCTTCTTCCTCCTCTTCATCTCCTTTCCTCTCCCACTTTCTGCTCGATTGAGCTCTGATGATGCGAAAGGAGGAAGACTATCGAGCGGTGTCTGGCTGACGCAAATACAACTGGAGGTCAGGGAGGAGACGTCCTCTGAATGGTCGTCCGCATTTGCTTCTGCTGGCAACACGAGGTTCCTTGAGTCGCCGCTATGGAGATTTTGGCTGTATGACTCAGTCTTCCTCAGTAGATGAAAGAGAGGAGGCCTAGATACATATTAGATGTTCAATGTCTCCGAGCTTTGCATTTACTTTTGCCTTTTTTGACCGTGAAACTTTAAAACCCCTCCTCAGGGTCCGGGGTTTTCACAGATAAGTCCAAAACGGGTCAGGCCCTCATACAAGAGTCTTTTGGGCAACCCAAAACAAAGCAAAACAAAAATCTCTTCAGGTTCTCATGTTTCCTTACGAAACTTGTCAATAATAATAATAATGATAATAATAATGATACTAATAACAGTAATAATCATTATCATATTTCTGCTGATAACATCTTGATGCTCAATGAATCAGCAAACTTTTAAAAATCATCATTCTGGGATTCTGTCTTTTATTGTTTTATTGCTTTTAATACGATATGATTTTGGCTGCTTTTGTCTTTAATTATCTTTATTTTTCTTCCGTTTTCTTTAATTAATTTAATCCCTTTTTAGTTTTTGGTTTATTTATTAGCATTTTGCATTGAATTAATTTCTTTTTTTTACAGCTGTACTACCTACTTTCTTTTTTTTTTGTATGAGATGTTAAAAATATGGTAAATATTTGTTAAATAAAGTTGATTTCAAATTACTATAAATGTTTAAATGTAAAGTAATTTTGTGTAATTTTGATGAGGCATGTCATTATAGGTTTTACCTCTGGAAAACTAAAACATAAGGAGAAAGAAGCATTTCATGTATTTTTACTGTAAAAAATACCAGCAGCTCTTTACTATGATTAACAGTTGTCAAGAAAGCATACTGGGATATCTCTTCTGTTGCCATTACATATTTTACAGTGAGTTCTGGCGACAGCAGCTACCAGTGTTTTACCGTGTATGACACAGAATGGTTTTAGAGTGTACTCCATCCACTTATTATGCAGCTGCGATGCTTCGGTGCTCCAGGGATATTCCCCTGACGTGCGGTTGTGACCTCAAGTAAGTGTTTGGCTTTAGGAAGCACCCATAGATCCATAGAGAGACCTTAAGGCTGCACCCTCTAAGACTCTTTCCCCTCCTTCTGCTTCTCCCTTGGGACCCTGCTGATCCCGAGCAGCTCCTCCTGGCGATCTCTCAGAGAGAAGAGGAGAGGAGTAGAGAGGTATAGCATCAGCTGCAGCATTGAGCGTTTCCATGGCAATAAGCGAGCACAGAGGGATGAAGAGCATTAAAGGGAAGGTGGCTGTGAACATCACCGAAACAACACACGTCCCCACTAACTCTAAACACACAGTCAGAGGCCGTGTTCGCTGATCCATGACCTTTGGAAAATGGTAACTGTAAACAACTGCAGAGCAGAAAGGACTGATTACCGACCGACACACACCTGAGAAGACACACTCGTAGCTGAAACAGCCTCCAGCGAGGACAAATCTGCTCTGCTTTTTCCCCCGGTGGAATCATAAGACCAGTGGGAGGCAAACGCTCCCACAGCCCACTTCTTAACCCCCCTGCTAAGTTTATCAAATAACAACCCTCGCTGTGTCGCCACACGAGCTCTGCAAGCTTTTGATGTCCTCTCAAGCTCAAACCTCATTTGTATTCTATTTATATCCCCAGTTTTCAGTTTCATCTTCCTTTGATTCAATCCCCCAACAACATGTTTTCCAATGTTAACATTGTCACCCACGCTTTGTGCACACCCTGACGCTCCGACTCCTCTGCAGCTAGTTACCTTCGTTATAATTGCCGACAGACGATCAGAGTAATTCGGTGACCACCTCGTTGGAGAAGCCATTAGGACATGCCTCAAAACATTACAGTGTGAATTCAATGACATCTGAAAGGTAGACTGTAAAAACAATATCTCTATAATTTACGGTAAAATACAGTGGTTGCCAGAATTTCACCGTAAAGATTGTAACTATTGTCCTCAACAGTTTTTTTTTTACCATTTCACTGCCAATTTTTAGTGTGCTATTACAACAGGTAGAGCTTATTTACTCTGATGTATTGTGGAAATCAAACGTCCCACTGAGGAAGCTATGTGAGGGAGGGGGCGGACACGTGGTTGCCTTTCAGATCAGCAGAGTCGACCAGAGCAGGGGATTTATGGGTCATAAATGGGATATTCAGGAGACATCCAGGAGATAATGTAGAAATAAATAAAATCCTAGTCCGAGTGAAAAGCTGATAGAGCCATATTCATGTGGAAAAGCTCAAATGGATTTTTTTCCCCCATTTTTTGAACATTGAAAGAGATTTCTCAGTTCCGATCATGGAGTATATCCGGATAAAGAAATGGTTCCATATGTTTTCTTAGCTTCCTTTGACATTGTGGACAAGAGCTTTTCCTGCGATTTTATATTTTATATAAAATACCTTACAGACTGAGGGATGTAATGCAGCCCGCGATGGGAGGGTGAGGTTTGGTCAAAGACAGATGCATTGAATTTTGGAGTAGATGATAAGTAGAGGATAATGTAGTGGATCTATCTATCTATATCCATTTATTATGTTGCTTGACTGATATTTCAGTCAGAAACCGAAATATCATTTCCATTAATGGACAGCAAGTTATGATCCGTTAGCTCGGTGGGCCTAAAAAGAGGATAGGATGAAGTTCTACACATAATTTTGGGCCATATAAGGGAAGACATTATTTCATTTTAAAATTGGTTCTCTACTGTATATTAAACCAGCTTTGACAACCCTAATAATTGTCATTGTGACCACAGTCATCACTTGAATATATTAGGTGTTAATTTCCTTCAGTATTGCAGTTTATTAGCAGAAGCTCAGTGAGATTGTTGCATGTTACTTTGGAAAATACCATTAACTGCTGGCCTTATTCCTCCAACTGGACGGCAGAATCTGAGTGTGGGAATGGGAGTTCTGTAGTATCTCTGGCTGACTTATCTGACGATGTAATGCAGCCTTCACTTAAGTACCTCCATTATAACTCATCTGATCATCACTCACCCTCCAACACTCACAGCGAGGCGTCATAATAGGCCTCTCACATAGTTTGATATTTGATGAAGGCCTGATCTTGTGCATCAGTCTCCTCGACACAGCAGGCATGGGTATCACGCCGTCTTATTCAAGGCAGATAGTTTTAAATGGGTCGCCATGTCCTTGTCCTGCCGCCTAACACTGGAGGAGGAGAATAAATCAACCAACCGTCTTCTTCTTCCAAGCCAAGCGATCAAAAAAGATAAACCCCCAATGGAAAATCTTTAAAGCGGGCTCTTCCTCTAGGCGCATGTGGAAAAACTGGCAGCAGAGGCAGAAATGTATTGGCATCACACTGCAGAAGACACGACAACTACAAAGTCTAATGGATCAAACACAAGCTTAATATAGCTGCTGAATGATGACGGCTCATTTGTTCACAAAGAGAAACAAGTGTCAAGTTTGGAGGAGAAGACTCATTTTTCAACCTCGCTTGTTTTATGACCCGTCTTGTTTATTCGATAATACAAGATTGGAACATCAAAGATAAGGCGGAGAGCAGAAGTATGACCTGATAATCAATCAGGGTCCACGTGTTTTTAGAAGAAGGCAGACAATTCTTTGTGTTAGTATACTTCCGGTTCAGTTTTTCTTAACAGTGTTTGGAAGATATTACTTTTTAAACAGTTTTTTTCTGATCTCATGTGTTATAAATAATGACAAAATGAAAGATAACATCCTGGGGAATACAATGTTTTTCAACATTCAAATTATAAATCAAAGACTTTGGCAAAGTCTTTTCCTGCCAGCATGAAAAAGAGAAAAACCATCCCACAGACAGGCTGCTGAAGTAATACACTCAACTGAAGTATGAATAATATGAAGGCAATATTATTTATGTGGCGTACTCTTTGATGGACTGGTTTGATTGATGGGCTTTTATATCAAATCACACATTTTTTGCATTTTTAAAAAAACAAATGAAGGAGATATGAGAAGATGTATCATATGTCAGGTTAATCCTTTGATTAAAAAGTGAGAAAAGTAAGAAGAAGTAAGTTTTATAAGAAGTAAGTTTTGTTCTTTTTTTTATCAGTGACTGTCTTTAGTAGCTCGTAGTAGTAGTAGTAAATGACAGGAAAACGTTTGATATTAGCTGTTAAAGGACCCTGAGCTTTTGACCTGTAACTAGATATTCACTCAGAAAGAAACATCTTTTTTTAAATGACTTTATTTAACTGAAAAGGTTAGGAAACCCAGACCTGATTACTACCAGCACTGTTCAATAAAATCATCACTTAGAGAAAGTATTCTCAGAAGAAGTTGGCTCGTAGGTCTCACCAGTACCACACAATACCGAACTCAGAGGAAATTCCCACAGAGATTAGGAACAAGGTGACAGTGAAACAAACCACTATAGGAAGGACTGCAAAGCTGTTTCTAAACCACCTGTGGGAGTCCAGGATGAAAACATAAATCATAATCTCGACCAGAATATCCTGAAAGAGAATGTCTAATCAAATCAAATAAAATAATCATTTAAGACATGTATGTTTTTTTTATTTAGGCTGCCTTTTAGAAAAAAATTTAGGAAATAAGAAGAAGGTCTAATAATTTTTCTAAAGACTCTATTTAACTTTTTCGAAAACAGTAATCCGTTTTTGAAAAAGGACAAAGACAACCGCTCTAAATTTGCAAAAAATGATCAGGTCTAGTCGCTACTTAGAAGCAGCAGCACTTTAGTCCACCTGAATAACCAGCAGTGTCCCTGAAAATTTATATGGTGGTAGTGGAGATAGATTTGCAGAGAGGAGAGCATCTCAATAGATGTTGCTGCTCAGTAAACATGTATCACTTTTTTCATTTACATGGTAGCCACTTTTTGCCCTCGGGTTGAGATAAATACCGTGAGGTTATTCTCGCTCTGTCTTTCCCCTCAGGTCCTAATTAAGTCCAATTCAACTTGCTTCATCTCATAATTATGAACCCGGGGAGAGGGGCGCTCGCTCTGCAATCAGTAGACACAGCAGACTGAGGAGGAGGAGGAGGAGGAGGAGAGCTGGAAGATGAACGGGATGGGGATTATTTGATGACTGGAGGTTTTCTCTGCAAATTTTCATATTTTTCCTCAAATTCCAAACTCCAAGGATCTACGGATCTACTTGGATTCTTGCGTTACAGAGAATGAGAAGCTTTTTGAGAACAGAATGAGGATATTTACTTTGTGCGACTGATATATGAGTGAATCTCTAGGAAAGGGACCCGTGAGGGAGACGGAGCATACTCACGAGCCTCCATTCATGCCTGAGTTTGATGATTTATTCACAAACAAGCGGTTGTGTCTACATTTATAATTCATACCAAAGTGAACCAAGAGAAACAATGACAACAACCTCAGTAGGATTTAATCTGCACGATCGTAGAACCGGTAAGAACTGATGCATGATGGACGGCCTATTTGGCTGATTTTGCGTCTTTGCACTCAACTTGTTACATCATTGTCTGGGACTCAGCGCTCAGTTAACTTTTGTGAGGCTCTGAAATGGAACTTTTTCAGAAGTTTCCAGTCTAAAGTTATCAACCAACGACAAAGCTCATAATTTTTTTGAAATCTAGTAAGGACCACACAAGCTGTCGAAAACATAAATTCAGCAGAATCAATTTAATCAGACACTTTTAAGTTTCAAGAAGCTAACGTTGGTAGGTTGGCTAAAGCTAGCCACAGCGCAGAGCCACCCAGAAGCCCTGAATTCCTTTTACAAAGCCAACATATAACATACAATGTGAATGAACGAGGCTTATAAAGTTTTATTTTCACTTCGAAATATCATACAATTGGTTTAAGAAATCCAAGACGGGTACATTAGTCCGAATACGTACACAATGCCGAACATTCTTACCTCCACTGTAATCTTTCAAAATAAGAGCACTTAAAATTCACTACTCATTATGGTTTTACAACTTTTGAGAAAAAGAACAAATCGGCCAAAATCGGTATTAGCCAGTCAGTCTTTATAAAAATCGATGATCGGCTATCGGCTGATCGATTGTCACCGGTGCACCGCTACTGTCAATCTGTAGACTCACGGGGATAAGCTGCGGATACCGGGGCAGCAGAGTCAGGCTGCAATCAGCACCTCTACTCCACCCCTCCTCCACCATCCCGCTAACACTAATTACATTACTCCTGAGGAGATGCGATAATCAAATCTTAATGAGGCGTAGAAGACTCCAGTGCTGAGCTTGACCTGACAGCCTTAACCCACAGAGGTGCTGAACCTTATGTTGATTACCAGAGGCCTATGTAGGATTTAAACACACTGCTTAACAAAAACATCTGAAACCCATCATGCACCAGGCCTGCTACTTATTTAGATGTTTTGAAACCTCATGCGTGTCACATACTCACCTCCTGTTCAATTTTCTATTTGATATATGAAGGCACGAATAGTTTTCCATAAATATGCGTGACCAATCGGTTGATTTAAACTGATTAAACCTGGCCATATTCCATGAAATACAATATTTCATCATGAAAAAATTCTATAAGTCAGATATTTCACCGTTCAAAAACAAGTTTGACCAATTTTTTGGCATTTTATGGCAAATTTAGTGTCCAAGATATTAAATTAATAGAAGCCTGAAATACATAAAATATGCAAAGAAATCGTTTTTTTCCCAGCCTTTTTTCTTGTCAAGGACATTAAAGTCATATTAATTGTTATTATTGAAATTATCTTTAAATTTCTTACAACAGGGAAGAGAATAATAGTCAAGATATTTGTCTTTTTGCAAATTATACAGCTCCCAAGTTTGGGGTATCCACCATTAGAGCTGATGGACGTTCAAATCTGAATAATACGTTACTGGTGGTTATTCTGGAGCATCCCATAAGACTTGAAATGCAGCAGGAAAAACAGTGAGTAGTTTGCTCTCTTCTGAGACCAGCTAATGCTCCTTAAGATTACCACTTTCCCCTGCTGGGGGATTTGGCACTGATCCCTTGTGCAGTAGGAAGCAGCCTATTTAGTGACGCTTCCTCAGGGACACATAATACAAAAGGGTTAATACAAAAGCAGATTGGGAACATTTTCTTTTGTAAAGTAGACTTTACAAAAGAAAGTATCAACAGCTGTCAATCACATCAGTGACCCTCCCCCTCAGCTGGTCCGAAAAACACACGTCGACTATGCAAATGTTGCCGTCAGATAGATGCTGTTGCTCAACGCTGTTCAACAACGCACCAGGCGTATTAAACTAAGAGTTGTCAATCAGCTGATCTTCTCATTCAACCGTTACAGCACTTTTATTTCTGTTAAAATCCAATGCTGTTTGCTCCCTCATTGTTCTGAAACTTGCACTTGGTTACAAATGTTATTAAGCTTTACAACCTAAGCACATCTGCATCCTGCAGAGACTCCTACAAAGAACTTGTTCTCTCAACAATCTCTCTCTTTCTCTCCATCTGGCAACTGGACGCATAATCCCAAACATTTTAAAGGGAATACGCAGTTTTGAAAAAACTATAAGATGACTTCAAAAGCTCTACTTTCATTTCACTCTCTAGCCTCGGTGAAAAACTTTGAGAACCCATGAAACTAAACACTGCCGAAACCAAGGCTATAGTATTGTGCAATAGCTACCTCGCAAACAGACAACAAACATTGCTCTTGAAGTCTGTTGCTCGTTGCAAGCAAATTGTTGGTGTAATTTAGCTGACAGTTTTTAAAAGCAGCAATGCTAAAACATTTCCCTCATCGGACTCTAAGCGTATCCCATGTTTGTCCAGCGTGAGCAAATGCTCAGAAACGAGCAATGGAATTAAAATTCAATGTAAAATAGCATCCAAAGCAAACATAAAGCACGTGAGTCCACATGATTCAGGATATCCACTAGAATAGAAACAGCAATGGACTCAGATGAACATCATTGTTTGGGAAAATTCCTTAATTCTATCAGACAATGTTTGGCCTCGTGAAAGATTGTTGAGATTCATTATATGACTATAGCACAAACATAAATCTAATTGTAATATGAATGTAAATATTGACATAATCTACAAATGTTGGTGTCGGGATAAAATAAATGGATGAATGTCGGGGGAAAAAATGCACAAGCAATACCCCAATTCAACTCCTCAAATGAAATCTAAAGTTATGCTTGTGTTTTTTTGTAAAAAAAAAAAAAAAAAACGGTGTTCACCGTAAAACCGCTAACTTTGTTTATAAACATCTAGCAATGGAAATGTGTTTAAAATAGTTACCTATCGATGGTAATAAGGTTAAGAAGAACCAGTAGAGTGTCAGAAAAAAAGGCTATAATAAAAAACTAAAAAAGCTGAATGACTATAATGCCTAAATGTATATTCTCAGTCAAAGAGCTTTCTCATGCTTGGTGTATTGTTGGAGATATTTTGTTTTGTTTGTGCATGTAAAGTTCCCCGTGTCTATAAAAACCCCACTCCCAGCTGTTCATTTCTATTAGAAGTGAGGAGTATCTATTGTGCGGAGGGTAATTAAGGACCCAGAGCCTTGAAGAACGGGGACTCTCGATGGCATTTTCATCTGCTCTCCGGTCTCTTCTACTTCTCCCCATATCACCTAATCTCCATCTCTCTGCTCATTCCACTCCCTGACCATTCTGAAATCAAAACTGTCAGTCACACTTAAGGATCTAAAGACCTTGTGATTCCCCAATCAGACACACTGTTCTCGCTTTACCTCGGCTGGAATGCGGGCCTGTCTGTGCATCGAGCCTCGGCTGATATTTAAAGGTAAACTCATCGCCTGAGGATGACATCTTATTCATATACAACCTGCAGTAAATGGCTCAGAGAAATGTCACCTTGATAATATAGGCGCAATATTTTTCAGATGTTTCTTTGTATATTTATCCTGTAGGACATTCAATCTCTTCTAGTGATTATTTGACATGCATCTCAGGGCCGTTGCTCCAGAAGGTTGATGGAGGGTAAGTCAGGGGGTCTACTGCTTTGATTTGGAAGGAAATGTCTCAAGACTCTTTTTTGGATTGACATGGAATATTGCTCTGAGCAAAGCAATATTACCCACATATTGCAATCCTACATGCGATGTATTCCCATTTCCTGTTCTAACATTCATATTTGAATGGTTATTTTTAAGATAATTTTTTTCATTTTGTCTTACTCTTGTCATATTACTGTATTTTTTTGTGTAGTATATTCCTTCTAATTCATGTTGTAGTTTGGGTGGCGGCTTTGAATAAGCCCACCAGACGTTTTGCCTTTTCCTGGATTTTAAACCTAGTCATCTTTGATGCTATTTAGTTTCTGTGTATTTTAATTTATGCAAAACTAAACTATACAAAACTAAATCCTATAGATTTAGGTGAGATAACTGCCAGTGCCAGGGAAAAAAACACACTGACATAAGCAGCATGTCCAGCTCCATAGAACCAAACGCATGACTCCTTGTTTCCTAACCACTTACAAGACCAGCATACTCTTTATGGTGAAAAATCACTACGGGGATTTTGAATTATATATAATTTCGGTGTTATATATAACATCCTATAATACTACAAATATATATTTTCAGTGTCTGTGCTGAAATTCCGAATTAAAAGGCTATCTTTCTCTTTCCAACATGCATGTTAATTACAGAATTTAGCATGCCTGCTACACATCAATGCTAAACATGCATGTTAGCATGGTCATTATAAGCATGCTGACTTTAGCATGTGGTTCAAATCACCACTCTGAGGTAAGTAACCCTTTGTAGCAGTTTGGCTAATTGTTTAGGGTTGTTGCAAGGCTTCGCTCACTCTAACGTCTCACTCTTATTGCTGTTCCCATAAGTCAGTCTAAAAGAAAAGGTCAAAGATCGGATACAGTCCCTTTAAAATCCTCATCAGCTAAGGGATCTGATCCACTTTCTTAATCCTCAAGCCTCGAAGTCTACGAGCGTCAGCTAGCTTGACTGTCTTTTAATCTGGCTGATTCACTCCACATGCAGCTTTCTTTCTGCTTCTTTACACTTTTTGGCTCAGTGTTAAATCCCTGTCCATAAACCAAGACCTTTCTGGGCATACAAGTAGAAATATTTTTCTACTGCTCTTATAGTGCAGGCAGTCAGTGGGGAAAGGTGAAGCATTTTACTGAATGGAGAGAGGAAAGAGGGTTTTATCTAGAAGCCCTCAGGTGATCACCTGAGGGCTTCTAGATAAACCCTCTGTTCTACTAATAGTTTATTTTTGTGTGTATGTTCATGTCTGTCTTTTAGCTTCATGTGTGGTCAGTTACATCACTGTAAAGCCTCTCAGACTCTTCCGGCCCTTCATTATATGTGTGAGAGGATAAAGACTAGGCTGACGTAATTAGCTTCTCAGCTTTAAATCCAGACCATCTCAACAACTTTGCATTATCAAAAACAGGGCAATATTTTCCTCACATATTAATTTCTACTTCTGAGAATAAGCAAGTTACAGGCGTGTCCACCAGTGTGGATGTCTAGCAACCGTAGAGTGCAAGAATTACGACAATCTCGATTATAATTTTTTCTCCCTTAATGTATATTTATTGCCCTTTTAATCTTGCTGAATTTGGAACATGATTCCTTTCTACTCAGGACTCCTGTAATTACACTACGTCCTACGTCCCTCAACTTCACATTTCACATTGACATTCACATTGACTCCTCGACCCCCAGCCCACTTCCTCTGATTTAGTAAGATAACTTCTTTTTTTTTTTGATTTGACATAGTAAAATAAATTATATTGACCTTTTGGGATATAAAATCCCATTACTTCATGATATAATCCTGTCCTTTTGAAATTTGAGTGAGAGAAAATTTCCAGTCCTAGTGAGCATTTGTGCCAATTGTAATGATATTCCCTTTAGGGAAATTGGATGGAAAACAAAAAAATAACTCTGGATACTGTTGTTAAAAAATTTAATTAATTGCATGTGATACAGTAATTATGCTACTGCAATTTGTATAGTTATAAATAATGGGCAATAATCCATGAATATTATTTGGACAGAAATACTACAAGCACTATTTCAGCATAAGGATTTCAGCTTTCTAATATTCACTGGATCACTACTCATTGTTTAACCTTCTCCTCAGAAAGTACAGCATGATAACATTTTCAAATATCCTGCCAAGACACATTGTGACAGTGATAAGTAGCTTGTCATAGTTCCATTTGATATCTTTCTGGGGAGGTGCAAAATTGAATACCTGCCAAAGCACCAATCATTCATATAAAAGTATCAGTCAGGGAAGTATTCTATCTATTCAACTGTGTAATCATTCATCAAATGTACAAAAACAGGTCATTTTGTGTTTCCTGTCACTCTGAAAGCTTAACAATAGCATTTAACTTAACGGCAGCACATGTAGCTGCCTCTGCTTTATGTTTTCCCCCCATGTCCATTGGTTTGTTTGTTTGTTTGTTTGTTTGCCAGCAGGACCAAGGAGGTATTAGAGGTGATGTGCACCTTTGGACTCCAGCCAAAAGGAGTCTATAATGTCTATAATGATTTTGCTTAATCATGCTTGTCAGCATGATTAAGCAAAATAAATAGATGGATTCCCAAAATGTGGTGGAATTGCAGAGCATGTAGGAAATACATAAAATTCTCATGCAGACCTGGATGAGAAGACGGCTTCAGGACTTTTTCATTTTATGTCAGTTTTTATCATATTTCTAGATTTGTCAACAAAAACCTTTATGGGGGTTGGTGCATTGGTCAGTCAAGCTACACAGATGAACACATACCTCCAGTATTTACTCTAGTCTGGACGGTAACATTTGGATCAATAAACCTCCAGCTACCAAATGGACCTTTTGGCTCAGAAAGCCGGACCACTTAGTAGTAAGAGAGAACGATGAGGGAAGCCACTGACTGCACAGGGATCTGCTGGTCAGACAACCAGGAAATGAACCATGTGCTGGAAACGGTTCAAAATTACTCTGAACAAGCCCACCTCTGATTCTATGGATTCCTTCGGATTTACAGTCACAGAGCGGGTTAGCTGTTCATGCCATGGCAATCTTCATATGCATGACTGTGTGTGTGTGTGTGTGTGTGTGTGTGTGTGTGTGTGTGAGGCAGATGGCCATCAGAGCTCTGGAGGCCATCCAGGTTATTGAGCACCAATTTGCAGCTTCACGCCAGTGCTTCTCTGCCAGCTGCTCCCCACTGAGCCCACTGCTCACCCCATCCTGCCTTCATGATCAAACATACTTTACAGAACAGCGTACTTAAACAAACCAAAAAAAAATGTAATAAATAAGAGATCTGTGGTCTCACCCAGTGCTCGGCATGGCGTTAGTGATATTTCATTTGTCAATACGACACGTTAAAGGTCTGCATTCTAGGCAGACTAAATTGTTTTTAAATGTATTCATCACTTTAATGTTTTATTAGAGGCAAATGTTATATTTGCAACCACAAACATAAGGTTTTTTTTTTACCCATTGTTTTACGATCCACAGTAGTTAGTGTATCGTAGGCTATAATGTCACATACTGTGTATTTCATACCATCAGGTTTTTGTATTATGTGAGCGCACCAAAGCAGAGAGTTGTAAATCCAGACATATTCGCTGAATGATGGCGCTCTGTCTGTCATCACTTTATTACTGTGTTAAGGGCTTATTAAACCCAATCTCAAACTTAATCAAGGTGGCAATTACATCATTATCTCTACCAAGAAATGTTATGTTCCTTTTTCTGATGATAGCAGGGTTGCACAGAAAGATATTTTTCCCCTTCTTTGACATTATGAAATGGTCTTTTGACTATTTTTGTCAATGCAATGAACTACTTGAAAGATTTTGATTAAACTTGGTGAATGAGCGGGGCCTGTGCCAAAGAAAGAGACACTGCTTTTTAGGTGGATCTGTTTAAACTGCCACCAACTTTATCTGTGTTTTTTTTTATTCACTTTCTTTAACATTGAAATGACCCATTTCAGTCGTGCACATGACTTGTTGTAATTTGGATCAGGGTTTACGTTGGGTAAAAGGGATTATTCTGCCTTAGCTGAGATATGCAAGAAACTGAGTGCTCTTCTAGCTACTTCATGGAGTCTAAAGGGGAATAAATGATGATGAGTTAATTGGCTGAACAGGAAGTCTAGACATGATGATGCAGAGAAAGTCGCATCATCAAAGTTTAATGTCGCATCATATAAATAAAATAGAAAATCAGTTTCATCAATCATCTGTAGTAAATAAAACAAAATAATAAGTTTCTGTGTAACAAAAATCTACATTTTGCTATCATTAGGGAATAACGGATTGCTACAACATTTAAATCTTATAAAGCGATGCATCTATATATTTGAGTTGTGTCCTCTTATACAATAGCAGAGATTGGGGGTGGTTTTGTTAAAGGAGAGGTGTTCAGACAGAAAGGTGTCTCCCTTTTGTCGGAACGCCAACTCCATCTCACACCAAAGACTTGTTTGAAACTTCAAATCAGCCCATGAGACCAGATTGTGATTTTTCACATCAGCAAAGAGGCGGAGAATGCTCCATCATTGCTATGATCATAATTATTCCTCGCTGTTTTTCTCAAATCTCTACAGGAGCTCATCAAACATTCAGGATCTGTCTCCGCTGGCAACGAGGCCTACCTCTTAGATGTATGTTCAAGTTAACTTTTGATAGCACATCACAACAGGCCTGCTGCACCTGAAATGACATTCCGGGGTTTTCAGAAAGAGAGAACACCTTGATATGGGCTAGAAAACCTTTAATGACAGATTTCAGATTTGAGATTCTGTTATATTGATCTGCGTTGCTCTTTGCTGCTGTAGTAACCCTGCAATTTCCCAGTTGTTGGGACTAATTAAGGTTTATCTTTTTTTATTAGCCTCAATGCAACATTTCTGAACACATGAGAGAGGAGCTGTTATTATATGAGATGGAGATAGTAATACTGAATGAGTTGAAGTGGTAAAAATGTGCTGAAGGGTTAAATGATGCAGTATTAAATGTTAAAATCTATATCTGCTTTTGCTTTTTAGCACTTTGAGATTTGATCCAAATGTAAAGTGCATTATAAATTAAATGTATTATTATTATTATTAAAAGGATGGACTGAAATAGGTCAAAATGCTGCTTAAATTACTCACTTCCCCTCCTTTAACCACACTGATAAAAATGACCAAATGAGGCTGCACCAAGTCTGACAGTTTTACAGTCTGCTCACTTGACATGGTGGAGAGAGCAGAGCCAACTTGTGACTCAGAGGAACAGGAAGCAGCTTTGATATGTGAAAAAAAAATTGCAAAGACAAACTGTCAGGCTGTGTCAGTCATTAAAACTGTCATGGAGCTCATGTATAAAGATAATCCAGATCACACAACAATCAATGATAGTTAAATTGCAGTCTGCTTCTGCTATTGATGCTAAAATAGTTACCTGGGTGGAGTTTTGAGACACATTTTGAAAGAATATGTAGCGGTAGGGTATATTTATCTGTAGGTATAAAACAGAGGCATGCTCTGCACGAATGTGACTGTTATTGTTTATGACATTTAATACCAATTCCAGAACAAGGATGTAAAAGGCATCATGGAAGATGAGAGGATGATGCTGGGAGATTATTTATACACACAATTTAGATTTATATGAGAATTCTCATCCACAAATTAAACTCAAATCCGCTTGGTATCAGTCATTATTTGCCTCTCTGTGCGAGAGTAAATTGATGTGTTAGCATTAATATTCTTACATCAATGGGATCAATTTTTTTGTTTTTTTGTTTGAATTACAGCTACTTCATGCAGACCCTCTTTTTCACAGCATGTTTAAAAATCAGGCTTTCATGTTCTCATCACTAAATGTTGAGTCAACTTTATTTATGATTGACCAACTGACCGTTGTTGGCTTCTTGCTAGGATTTTGAATGAGAGTCAGCTAATTTGAATGAGTTTAATTTTGTAGATGACACAAAAATCACGGCAATAGCAGATTTTAAACAGGATGTCAAAAATCTACAAATGGAAAGCTCCTTACCTCTTCAATTCTGTTGTGAGACTTGCATTTGGAAGCTACACTAACAGCTAATAGCATAACAGACTTATATCAATGACCGAACGGTCTAAAGTCGAGTTGCATTGTGGGCAATGTAGGCACCAGTACTGACACTGAGGACTGTGTGACGTCAAACAGATGATATCTTTGTTTCTGCTGCATCAATTCTGATTCTTTTTCATTGCAAACTCCAGAAAATGGGTGTGGATTTGTTGAATTGAAAATTATAGTTCTAAATTGATTGAAACATTTAGAATAATATTTGTGCAATACCAAATTAGAATATTGAAATATCATATGTGTACGGAATTTGTCCATCAACAGTTTTTCTTTATTATTGTGACTTGAATATTGAATAACTTAAATGTTTCAATTTTGTGAGGATATGTAGTTGGGACAGAGTTAGCATTTATAATATTTGTGAAATGTGAAAAAGCCATATATTTCCATATTTTTTCAATTTGCCAATAAATATGAAGTCTAAAAATGTGAAATCTCAAATTTATTTATTTTCCCTTTATATACCAAATTTGTTGGTTAACATATAAAGCTGAGCTTCACCATATATTTGAAAATAAAATTTTGTAAATGCATCAAAATATATAATAGAATATCTTATTTCCAATAACTTAAGACCGTAAAAATAACAACAAAGATTTACCTGTTTCTATAGAATATAAGAATTATACCATCTGAGAAAAATATATTAAAGGTTTTCTGCTAATATGATAAAATAATTGACGTTGCTCGGAATAAGTTAAGTAAAAGGGATTATAAATGTATGAGAACCAGATCTGTGTGGGAAAAAAATCCATATTAATATGCATAATTTAGCATTTTTATTCAAATCACTGATTAAATTTGAGCAAATTGTTATCTGCTTTTGATAATTCTCAATGTGTATAGTAACTTCTGAATAAATGTGAGGACATTTGAAGTGACTGTGGACCAACACTGATGATCTCCCACCTGTACACGGATCAGAACCTCCTACCTGCTGCCAGCTGCATCCAGCCACAGATCTTATACACGGTGCCGGTGCTGCAGAAGAAGAAGAGCGCGAAGCAGCCGATGCAGGTGAGGACCAGCACCATGGACATGCCAATGAAGACGGAGGCAGCCTTGAACGCACCGGAGGGGATGGCGCTGAACTCGGTGAAGCTGCCCTGACAGGTCAAGTCCCGGGACAGTCCATTCCCGATGCAGTAGTGGAACAAACCGAAGTAGCCCGCCTGCGGGGTGTCGATGCCGTCTCCGATCCAGTACGGCTGGATGAAGCACACCACGTTGACGATTGCGAAGAGGATGGTGAAGATGGCCCACAGGACACCGATGGCGCGCGAGTTCCGCACGTAGTTGGTCTGGTATATTTTGGCAGCCTCGGAGGCGGGGAGCATGGTGGTGGTCGTGCTGGGGGCCCCTGGGACCATCCTCTGGTCTGTCTGAAAGAGGGTCAGCTCTGTCCTCAGGATTAATGAACTTGAGTGCAGCAAACTAACATCTGCCGCAAACGATGCGTAAAAGGCACGAGCGCAATGTGCTGCAGAACTAAAGTCCAGTCGATGATAGCGGACTAATTTAAATCCAAAACCATTCATTAATATTTATTTGGTCTGTTTTACTGCAGTCAGGCTCGCCCCTTCAACATCACTGCATTCTCGCATCCATGGCAATGTCCGATTTTCTTTCTCTTCTGATTTTCATTCATCACTCTGCAACAGGGAACGTGCGCTCCGGACAAAACGAGGCTCTGGAATCCATCCTCTATTCGCATGTCCGTGGATCTGTGCTGCATCTGTCATCTTAGTGTTGGGAAATGCTCCTACCTCAGTCGCATCCTGAAGATTGTGTGGTGTTCCTACAAACAGACACGGTTCAGTCATTCACTCCGAGAGACGTGCTGAAACGATCCGACTGTGCTCGACGGCGACGGTCAACAACCTCAGCTGAGATCCTAATGAGAGAGAGAGAGTTGGAGCATAGCTTTGGATATCACAGAGCCAACCCACATCCCCTAAGCCTCGTCTGACGTATTACTACAACTACACGCGCGAAATCTTAAACAGGCACGATGATAGGTGTGTAAAAATTATTCAAGGCTTATATTAACACCCAAATCACCAAAATATCCAACAGGTATGGAAAAAACAAGGTTTCTATATACTGAACAAAAATACTTATATACTGATAGATAGATAGATAGATAGATAGATAGATAGATAGATAGATAGATAGATAGATAGATAGATAGATAGATAGATAGATAGATAGATAGATAGATAGATGTGTATTCTTTCATCTTTCCTTTTTTCAATACCTTAGACATCTTTGTGAACTGGATTGCTGACTAACTTTCATTGAAACTTATCTGCACTGATGATAAACCATATTTCTTTTCTTTCTATCGAATAAACCATTTGTGATTACATTTTGAATATATTGGTTGGGAAACAGATTGAGCTACCATAATCCATAAGTACATTCTCTGAAACTGCTTATTGTTGCATGAAAAAAGGGGGACTGGAGCTTATCCCAACTGACAAGAGGTAAGTACAGGACAAATCTCCACTGGGCTAACACTTGCTGGTTGGAAGAGATCTGTTCAGACTGATGTCAGATACAGGTCACATACAAATATGAATTTGAACCATCTAGGAAAAAAGATCAGATTTGAGCATTATATGAATTATCCAACTTTTAACAGCAGTGTGAACTGAGTCATAGAGAGAAAACCACCATTTACTCTCACATCCATACCCACGGACGATTAAGAGTCACAAATACACCAATATTGCATGTGAATCAATAAAAAAATATCTCACTTGAAGGAAATTAAGCATTTCTTGGGGCTATTGGGGATGTTGACAATGTATCACACCATTTATTATACAGATTATGATCAGACATCGTCTTTTTCAGCAGATGTAGTTCCTTAGTCAATATAATAAGATATCCTTATATGTATGCATAACTGTTTTGAAAGGTGTATATATATTGACGCTATGGTGATATTTTTCGTTTGGAAGATAAATATTAAATGTATGCATAATTGGCAGTTAAACTTATGAAATCAATTTAATTTCACAAATTCAAGTTGTTGGACAAAAACTGTAATACCCACAAGGCTTTGCGATACTTCTGATTGGGTATTAACCAAAGTGCGTCATTTGACGTAATCCGAAGGCGCGCGCGAATCTCCTGCGAATGGCTTCCCCTGCCTGCCTGCCTGCGTTTTGAACTTAAATCTAGCACTGCATTTTAAGTTTGATACCTATTTAAGTTTCAGTTATGAATATCAACATAGTGTATTATCGTGTTACCACTAAATAGTCTTTCTGCTCGAAATTTGGCTGAATTACGGAGGTCATCGTCTTCAGTCTCGCGCTGCTGGGCTGGCTAGTTGAGGATAAACCTGTTGTTTTGAGCCGCATGTTACTGAACTCAGGGTAACGTTACCTCACATCGTGTTGTTGTTGTTGACAGCCCGAAGATGACAGCGCTGTTACACCAGGCCGGGTATGAGCCGGAGAGGCTGCAGCGGGTCGCAGAGCAGCTGCCCTGCAGAGAGGTCCAGGCAGTGATACTGTTGTCACTCATGGGGCAGGTATGTCGGTGTGTGTCTGCTCCTGTCAGCACTAGTGAGCACGAATCACAAGAGTAAAATATTTGTGTCCTGAAACACACTTTTTGACTTTGACCAAACAAAATTCAGAAAAATGTACCCAGCAACATTTGGTTGCCAGAGTTTCTGTAGAATGCTAAAGGGTTTAAGTTGGTTATTTAAGTTTATACTAGCAAAATCTGCCATTGAGACCGAAAAATACTTTTAAAGATTCTGTGTTTTTCTCATATTCTGACCATAAATAATATCGTTATTTACTGTTTCTGTATTTAAGCTAATTCACCGTATCTACCATGGTGACAAACTGTTTTGAATTGTACATTCTTTTAAAGTGAAATACAGTCTTTTTAACTATTACTAGTCATACATTTTCAACCCTCAGTAACCATGGTGACACATGTCAACAAACTCTTTCAATGTCATGAGAGAGGTTATTTTTATACAGCTTCATCCTTGATTTTTAACTACTGAAGGTTAATTTCCCTTCTCCTCTTATGTGTGTAAATGTTAGCTTCAATTCATTGAACAATTCTAATGCTTTCGTACTATATCCTGAATTCCCTTAAACCAGTTCTTACAACATATTTGGAACTATTTGGATCAGCAGAGTTAGAATTTTGATATTTTTTGTGGACTGGTTAAGTATAATTACAATAAAACAAGATAGAATAGTAAAGAAGAATACATTTATATCAAATTTGTCAGCACTTAGAGAGAGCTCAGTCTCCAAGTTATCCATTACTGTTAAAATGAATAGTCCCATCATAGTTTGACGTTCAGAAGAGGACTCACAGACAATGAGTTATCATCATTATTAGTTTGATCGTTTAAGAAAAACAACATTTCATGAATTTAAAGGCTCTCCCCTTCGTCTATACACCAGCTCTCAAGAATAACTGCTCGAAATCTGTTTTTGATTTTTTTTTTTTAGTGATCCTGCATATAGACAAACAAACCAACTATGGCTCGCACATAGCTACCAGGGTGAATATAATTCTTAGAAGCTACATGTCAGTGTACATGTCTAACCCTAACCCATCATGAAACTATTAAATTCTGCTCTTTCATTGGTTCTCAGACAAACCTTCCAAAATATGAAATGAAAACCGAAACAAAGTACCCCACAGAATAATTAATATGAACTTTGCATTTTACATTTTTCAAAGCAATTCATGTAGGTTCATGAGACTATATATCGTAATATAGTATTGGAATTAACAAACAGTAACTTGTTTAAACAAACCTTTATTCAGTTTTGTCTCGATTGACATAAATCCTTTTTTTCTTTGTGGGAATGAACTACGCGCTGTTATATTTCTTTTGTTGGTTACAACATTAAGTTGTTTTTTTCTAAACTTAAAACAAATTTAAATCCACTAATCAATTTTTTCTGGGATTTGATTGAAACTGGTTAGAAACATGGTAGAAAAAACTGATTAAGGAAGCCTTTATTTAGTTTGTTATTGTTTATAATGTCACCATTATATTGAATTGATAGGAGCTGAATTTTGTTCTTATAGCCACACCAGTACAGCTACCCCTCAATCTTCATCTATGGTCATCGGGCTTCAGGGAAGAGTCACGTGATGCAAGTCTTGCTGAAGGAACTTGAGGTGAGAGAGCGAGAAGGATGCATATGCTGTCAGTTTTGGCACCGACACAGCTAAATTTAGTTGGTGTACGCTCATGTATGTGGGTTATCAGGTTGTTTTTTAGTGTCAAGAGTCTTTCACTGACGACATAATGCTTGAATAAAGCTTAAACTGCTCCTTTAACACTGCTCCCTCAGGGATGGGTAAAAATGCGAAGATAAATTTCCTGACGTTGTACCGTATGTATTTACTGTGTAACGTGATAAATAAAGGAAAGATTGTTATTACTTTTATTAAACAGATGCTTGCAAGATTCCTTCATCAGAAAGAAAGAGCTTGAACCAGTCAATTTTACATTTTATTTAAAGTCAAACAGTTGGGATTACGGCATGATTCCTTTAGTGAAAATTACTTTACGTTTTAGAGAACTCTCATCTTCCACGTGACACGCCTCCAGGTAGAGGGGTCATCCACTTATGATATGTTTGGTGTTTTGAGCTCAAGTCCCTTCATTATATATATAATATTTTTATTTATTTTAAAGAGAGGAATTGCTTGTGTGACACTGGCAATACGGGCCCATGAAATTTGGGGGAAATTGCTACTGAAGGGAGGGATTTGTCTGTCAATTCTTTCCCAAAACCGCTTATTCCACTTTTAAAGGTACAGTCTATTTAATAATGTGACACATAATAATTACAGTAAAGTTCCGACTCTGAAATTTCCAGATGATAAAACATTATTATCTTTTTATTGGGGGTAGATTTTAATATTCACAGTGCAGTTTAAAGAGAGAATGTGATGATGGTTATTATTTTCACGGACTATCAAACTGATTGCCTCTTATTATTCATCCCCCTCCTCCTCCTCCTCCTCCTCTCTGCAGCTGCCTCATGCCACAGTCAGCTGTGTCGAATGTATCTCTGTTGCATTGCTGTTTGAACAAGCGCTGCTGTCCTTCTTTGGCTGCGATGCTGCCTCGCTGCTCCCCCGCAGTCCCTCCCTGTCTGACTTTGTACGCATCTACAGGCAGCAATGCGCCCGTTCCCCTGCCAAGCAGACACGATACATTGTGAGTGGCGTGTTCTTTACACCCAAACAAAAAAGATCACTCCTCATTTGGCACAGCAGTATAATCCATATATTAATTATTAATTCTTTGAATGTGTCATTTAATGTTTGTATGATAATATGATTAGTAGTGATAGCATATGCAAAGGAAAAGCTCAATATGCATTATCCTGAACACTGTAAGTTTTGTATTAAGGCTGCCTGGGTTTAATCTAGTATTTCGGCTCAGTCATTTTCTTATTTGAATGTATGAGCATACAGCATATAAAACAGTAATTTAATGTGAAGAAAAAGTCATTCACAACCAAGTTTATTGAATTCGACGTTACGAGTTAAGCTCAAATGCACATGGATGTTTTTAAGGTAATGGAGAAAGCTGAGCTGCTAAGAGACGCTGATGCCAATCTCCTACCTGCTCTCTTGCGTCTTCAAGAATTGGTAAGAAAGTTTAGCAATTGCTTTGTGTGAAATATATATATGTGCCCTAGTGAGTGAAATATGAACAGTTACACTACGATATGACAAATACAAGTTAGATCTCCGTGAGGCGGATCATATGAGGCATATTTGGAACAGTATACTTGTAAAAGCTCCGCAAAGACAGTAAAAATATGAACTATTGAAGTAAAATTCATTATAAATACAAGATACATGACCTCAGGTCGATTCATATGCACCAAATTTGGCCTAAATCGGTCCATTGGTTGAGACATTATGAAAAGCTGCAACGAGGGAACATATAATAATCAAGTGTTGCAAACTTATCTATTCAAAACAAACTAAAATAAACAAGGAATTACTTCTGTGTTAAATTGAAGTTAGTAATGTTTGTAACCATGCAGACACAATCACACTGATGCATTAACACAGGTGTTGTATGAAATCAACGTTTTCCACATGTGTCCTCTTCAGGTTGAGGACAATGTTACCGTCATCCTGCTCAGTGAAATCGTTTGGGACAAATTCCGACCAAACACCGGCTGTTTTGAGCCCCTTGTGCTTCATTTCCCCGATTACAGTAAAGGTATAATTGTTCACCCATGAGCTACATCAGCCAGTGGGGCGATGATTAACACCCCCCAGACTGCGTGCATAACAATGACACACTTGGCAGATGTGGTGTCGGATGTGAGATTTGTACCTGTGATTTTGTTCTCACACATGAGGCAGTGATTCTGGATGAATATTAAATTATGAAACACCGGTTTGTTAATTCAGCACAGAGTGAATCACTGGACTTCAAATGTGAGAAGATATTGCTGGTTTGGAGATGCATTATTCTTTTTATTATACCTCTGTTTCTTAATTTCCCTATCCCTTTACTCTGTTCATCTATTTTTAGGTGAACTGCAGCAGATTTTGTCCCAGGACAGACATCACTTATATTCGGCTGAGTTTTACTCCTCCTACATCAACCTCCTGCTGGGAGTCTTTTACTCTGTGTGTCGAGACCTCCGAGAGTTGCGTCATTTGGTCAGAGCGCGTGCACACACACACACACACACACACACACACACACACACACACACTCCTTCTCGATCATTAGTTGGTCAAGTTGCAGAAATATGATCGAAATGTTTATTTCCAATTTTCTCTTTTCAACCAGGCTGCACTCAACTTTTCAAAATTCTGTGAGCCGCTGACGGAAGGAAAAGGTAAAATATAAAGAGGAGTATTCATTTGACAGCAGATCGATATTGAAAAATGTCTTCATGCACTCTTCGCGTTCATTTGAAGAGCGACTTTTCTGGCGTGTGAAGATGCCCTTCAACTTCTGAGATAGGTGATCATTTTAAATGTAGACACAGACCGACTTTATTTGTCTTTCAAATTTATACAACACAGTGCTAATTACGTAGCATTGGCTTGGAAAACACTTTTAAAAAAATAGGGCAGCGACACGTGTTGTATCTAAAGTATGCTCAGTGCAATAAATAGTTTTTAAAAAAAAGCTATAAAAAACAAATAAATGTATTCATCACTACATCATTCCATGTTATCGTTTGTTACATTGTAATGTAAGAATATTACCGGATTAAAATCCTTCTCTTTATAAGCAAACTTTGCAGCCTGGCATTCAAATGTATAACCGTGGCTTTGTTAAAAGTGATTCTCTGCTTTTGTGCCTACAGTGAAAGAGATGGACACACACAAGCTGTGGAGAAACATTGAGCCTCATTTGAAAAAAGCCATGCAAACTGTTTACCTGAGAGAAGTTTCAAGGTCTGTGGTCTTCAGATCTACTATCAACAACCCTTGATCTCATCTCTCACTCCAGAAACTCTGCTTATTTGCTCTGTTTGAGTCATATTGAGAGTCTTTTTTCCTTCTCAGTCTTCAGTGGGAGCAGATGCAGCAAATGGAGGATAAGGAGTCTGGGGCCTTGAGAGGTACCAAAACACACTAAGCGCTGTTGCCCTCAATGTGTCTAAGATGATTGCAGAGCAGATGTTAAACCTCTGAAACAGTGCAGAGACAGCGTGGATTCATGCTGATTTTTTTCCCCTGTTGTCTTGAAATGCCAAAAATAAATCATAATATTATCCCCAAATTGTGGGTTTGACTGAAATCATGCATTAGTAACATATCGTGTGATGCATTTCAGTTTATTTCATCTAACCTAGTGACTCTTTGTCCCCTCAGGTCTATCTGCTCACACTCATGTTGAACTGCCATATTATTCCAAGTTTCTGTTGATCGCAGCCTACCTGGCATCCTACAACCCTGCTCGCACAGATAAACGCTTCTTTCTCAAGGTAGAGCAAGTTTCTCTTAAAAGAATTCACACCAGGAATATATATTCTCTTGTCTTTTCTTGTGTGAGTCTGTGAGACTGATCTTGTCATGCTTCTTCCTTACAGCACCATGGCAAAATAAGAAAAACAAACTTCCTGAAGAAAAATGAAAAGGTCTTAACATAATATGTTTATGTTAGTTTGGATGATCTTCATTAGCTTTGAACAAAATATCTTAATATGATATCAATAAATTATCTCAATCTTCTAGACAAGTAACCACCTTCTGGGGCCAAAGCCCTTCCCTCTGGACCGCCTCCTCGCCATTTTCTACAGTGTAGTGGACAGCAGAGTCGCTCCCACGGCCAGCATTTTCTCCCAGGTCAGTATCCAGTCGGCCTCAGCAGTTACTTTTCCACTCCTACATATTTGCATTATTTTGTTATAACCAACTGCTCACTGAAGAAAGACACTAGGAGATTATCTTTATAAAGCAAACGTTTTTTTAATGGTCCTGTGACCAAACTCTGTCAATTCTGTCACATCATTTCATATTGTGTCCCATTTGCTTGTCTGTCTTATAAATAAGTTTTTGGGACTTACAGAGTATGTTAAAGTTTATTTTAGTCATGTTTATTAAGGTGCACAATATGTATATTTCAGATATATAGTGTATACATAATTAATAGTAATTAAGTACTAATAAATTATTATTATTATCATTATTATTATTAAAGATAATGATTAGGTTTTATTCAAAATTTCAATGGGGCACCAATGTGAGTGCCATGACAATAAATAAAATCCCCGGGCTATTTCATTTGTATTCCAGCTCCACCCAAAAAGGAACATCAAAGTAAAAATAGAATCAATAATGGAAACAGCTCATAAAGCGCCACCAAATGGTTTATTATTTTATCATCAAAATTCATCATCTGTAGCATTTGCGAAATCTTACCTAAGAGTTTGGTTTTTCAGTAATCTTGCTAACAAACAGACAAAGTGACAGGTGAAGACATAACCTCCTCTCTCGGTGGAGACGAGAAGCTCTCAGAGAGTGCAAACCTCTACCAAGGCACAACATTAGCCAAGTAGACCTTATTTTTATCAGAATCAATTAGATCGCCTTCTTTAGTAAAAGTTCATGCTAATTCATCCTTTAGTTTCTGAATTGTTTTGCCAGCCTCTAAATCTAACAAGAACTCTAGTAAAATCTCTGTGTCTCTGGAACCGTTTGTCGCTCCTCATTCTCTTGTGTGTTTCACTTCCATGCCTCTGCTCAGCGTACCGAGCCCCCCGCTACCGATATGATAGTATAGTTTGAACTTTGTGTCATTAAAACCCTGTGATAATAACATGACATTATATTATGAACACCTTGTGTCTTGTGGTCATGAGTTTGTATCTTTTCCCGGCCATGAAATGATTTTTGGAATCATATCTTTGCAGCTGACTCTTGTCATTTAGAGCCTCTGCATGAAAGTGTGTTAAAGCTGTGTTTAAAGGAGAAGCAGACCCGGGTCACTTCAGTTTCCCTCTCTTCTCTCCATGTAGATCTCCTCTTTGGTGACCCTACAGCTCCTGACTCAGGTCAGCCATGACGACCAGCTCGACGCCCCTAAGTACAAATGTTCTGTGTCATTGGACTTCATCTCGGCCATATCAAGGTACGTGTGCACGTCTGTTAATAAACACGACTCAGACTATCAACAGAATTATTCAAGACAACTGATCTTTTACGGTTTACTTCATTGAGAATGTACTTGGTGTGATTTATCGTTTCAGGACGGTGAATTTTGAAATTGTGGCATACCTGTATGACTTCCTGTGAGCCTGTTGTGAATTAATGTGGGACGATACTGGGACGAGAGAAAAGGAGGGATTTATACACTTCAATATCTGATTTTGCTTAAAATAAATATATTGGTAATTTTGCTTTGTCTTTGTTTTATTTACTCTAAAGTCTGTGTTAAATGTGATATTTAATGGAAATATGCTTGCAGATTAGATTTCTTCACATGGTAAAGTCTGGATGTATAAATGTGGCTAAGAATAACTATGAAATAGATGAATCATATGTGGTCTGACATGTTGGATCCTTCACACCATGCAGGTGAATCACTGTCCTTGCTGGAAGGGAGAATTTGGTAACTAAAACGAGTCACTGTTGTGTTCTATGGCAGATTAGACCGGATACTCAAGTCAACAAGAGAATTATGTTATAATTTATTATAGAGTCATCGTCTTGAAAACAAGAAGTCTGCTCCCTTAATACCTGTAGCACATTTCATGGAGACATAAGAAGAAGACTTCATTTGTTCATTTTTATTGTACAAATAAGCAGCAACACAATTGACTTATGTCTGATTTATGCTGAACAGGCAGCAAATCATATAGCAGAACACCCACAAAAAATGTTACAAACACCTTCAGCATATTTTGCTTCAACTTGAAACATTAAAAAAAATTCAAAACAATCAAAAGGTAACCTGAGAATGTCAACTGCAAACATTTAAATCGCTTTACCTGTATTTTATTACAGATTTGTCATGATCATGTTATAGTTGATGTTAGATGCCTCCAGTGTCTGAGCTTCCTGTTCACCCACAGACAAATCGGAGGAAACGGAGAGTTGGGTGATTTGCTGCAGAGGAGCTTTGACCCAGAAAAACAAGACATGGAAAATCATGGAGTACACATAATTGCCACTCTGCTCCCTCTTTCATCCCTTCAGGTAACCGTGGGTGAGTGGGCTTTCTTGAGAGATCACCCCTCACACCAAGGTTGCCTTGGGGGAGCTCAGCATCATTAAACATGAACAATGCAAGTTGGGTCCTCTAAATGCCTCTCAAGTGCATTTGTGCCATCGTTTTCCAGATCCACGAATGTCATTGTTTGCAGACTTTTATAACACTGGATTCAATCTTGATAGAAATCTCAGTCTATAAATGACTGTTTTGTTTTTTTTTTACCAGAGGTGATGCACTGAAGCTCTGGGGTTGAATCATAGAGGAAGATGAGGCAGCTGAATGGTGCAGACACTACATGCTGTGCCTCCTGTTGTGGATCATGGTCACGATGTGGGTGAGGTCCAGACTCTTTATCATCACCTCCATAAAATCCTCGTCACTGCGAGCGCCGGCCACAAACTCCTCCAAGGAAAGCTCGCCTGTTTATGTGGAAAGATTTGTAGCAATGAATCATGCAATGCATAATTTCTTCTTCATCTACCAAATGAATTCTCTTCTAAAACAGCAGACTTTAGCAACAGCATCTTCACACAGTGCTGTGAGACGCCCGATGGCCAGCAAATACTGTGTCCTGTGAAAATGTATTCTCTTGTTGCAAGATAAAGATGTGTCAAATCATTAAATCATCTGCAGCTGGAATATTGTGTTTGAACGCGAGGGATGGTTAAAATGTTTAAATAAAACGTGTTTCTCAGCTACCAACTAATCCACTCAATAATCAATTTATTACAGTTATTACACTAAACTGTAACTTTTACTTTTATATCTTTCTATCTAAATTTAAATTATTTTAACCTCTGAATATATTAATGCTGTTTTGGGGCTTTTTTTATTTATTTTTTTTTATATCTTGCCAGAAGTCTTACAGTTGAGGAGCGCATTACAGGGTTAATATTGACGTGTAAAATCGGTGGACTTCCCTTTAAGTCTTTCAAGATTTCAAGGTTTTGCTTGTGCGAAATTAACTTATTTTCTGACACATTGTTCATGGATTGTTATTGAAAAGCCACCTTAAGTTCCTTTCCTATTTCTGACTGAAGAAAGCAGCGGGGCTGATAAATGTGGAAGCACTGTCCACCCACCATCCATTTCTACCACAAGCTCTGTATTCAGGGCCAAACACACTCACCATCCCCATTTATATCAATTCTGTCAAAAACGCGGTTTGTGAAATCCTCAGCAGTTCCGTCCTGGTTCTCATTCCCGTTGATTGCTCGGATGGCCTGTTGGAATAAAACAGAATAAAATCGTTATACCAAATATAGGACAGGGCTTGCTGAGAATCCCAGTGATGTAGATGCATGATGTACCTTTATGATGTTGAGCAGCTCGTGCCGGTCGATGCAGCCGTTGCCATCCACATCATAGAGTTTGAAATACCAGCGAAGCTTGTGCTCCATCTTTCCTCGCATCACCAGACTGAGAGCAGCCACATACTCCATGAAGTCGATGTAACCATCCTGCAGAGACAAGGCGCCACATGAACACTTTCAAGACCCCTGGGTCGACCTCTTTGGGTGGACACACTGGTAACTTATATCTTTCTGTAGGTTTTTGTTTGGGTAACATAGAAAACCTGTGACACCCAGGAGTTCCTTTTGCTTCAGACTCCTGGTTTGATTCTGTTACTATGAGTTTTTGCACCTCACAAAAGCTCTCCACACACATTCTCCACTAATTAACACCTGTAAGCACTGACTCTACTGACTGCTCAGCCCCATGTTGTAAATACTTAGTTAATAAATTAAATGTATTATTATTATTATTATTAATTTGAGTTGATTTGTTCCAATTTGGTTTAATTTAGTTAATTTAGTGTTTGCAATAAATACAAACACGGTGTGTCTCCCCATTTTTATGTTGTGGCCATCTGACCCAGTCCTCACAACACCCACACTGGAGGGGGTCCTCATCCAAATACGGTAAGACATCAAGAAATTATTATGCATGACCATGCAGACGACCTATGACCTATGCAAAGAATTGTGGCTCGCTTGAAAGAGACCTCCTTCATCTCAGCTGCGAGCTGTCCGTGTGAGATGAAGCACGCCAAGAAGGAGGATTACCTCCAGGGCCTGTCTGAGCACAGGCAACAATCTTTGCATCAAAGATTTGTCACTCAGATAATCTCACACTTTAAATAATGCATTCCGATTAAAGCAGCCTTTGGTGAGCTGGCTGGCGGGGGGAACTAAATATAGAGGAGCAGATTCTCACAGACGTCCTGTGATGACCCTGACACTGCATGCTGGCAGATACTCTTAATTAATCCATGAGGGTCAGAAATTTGGGAAGGATTGCTGCAGGGAGTTCACTGGATCATTTTAATTGTACAATTTTATCAATATTATTAAAAATGTTATAATAATATATATTTCATCCCTCCATCAAAATTTGCATAAATCATAATGAAAACTTCCTGAACAAGTTTGAGCTTCTATTTAGTCATGTTTAGAGTGTATATTTAATGTATTTATGGCTCTACTTGATATGATGTTGATTCCGTTGGTATTTCAATATCAGTAAGTAAATAATTATTTATCAGGGGTAAATAAGACAAGCAAATCATGACCTCAGTTAAAAAGTTAAACTTCAAAAAACTGTTTACTAACAATATTTAAACTGTAAGCTCCTTTGCCTTAAATAAAATGCAGCTTCTCACCTTGTTCATGTCAAACGTGCGGAACATCTGTTCTATGTAGGCGTTGGCTTCAGGGTCCAAACCTCGCAGCCCAAAGAACTGCTTAAACTCATGCAGGGTGAGCTGACCTGAAGGACACTCGGTCATGAACTTCTTGTACCACAGGTGCATCTCCACAGCCTGCAGGTCATCCACAGTGCTTCCTGTCGAGTTCCCCATTTCTATGGTATACCTGAGCGAGTTTATAGAAGACAGCTGGAGCCCTTCGCCGCAAACCTCTCAGCCCAATGGGTCTACTGTGAAGTGGAGGTGAACCCTCTTCACAGTCACACAACAATGGGACTTAGGGTAAGAGAGGTGGCTGTTGGGGCCCTTTTGTAGCCTTCGGTGTTTGGGATGAGGCGGTCAACACCCCCCTATGTTTTCTCCTTGGGTCTAATTACAGGCTTTAATCCAGGTAAACATGAAGATGATCAGCTTAATCGCCCCACTTAAAGGACAGGTTGACTGCTCAATATTCATCCATGCTTACCAGCAGAACCGCTGACAAACACAAGACGGCTATCATCCCCCACACGGAGGCGTAGGAAGTCTTGACAGCTGTGCATGGGAACTGATGAGACACATTTCAGTAAGCATGTAATGCACGCTTAAACACGTGCGTATGATGTAGCGTTATCAGGGGTGGAAGTAATCAGATAATTCACTCAAGTATATAAGCAGCAATACTTGAGTGAATTATACACTTGTACTCTCGTACCCAACAGCAAGGGTCTGACAAACAGTGTTTTCATAAAATAGCTTCCTCTAGTGAGTAGAATATCAACTATTAACAGTAAAATACGATAGAAAAGATAGATCTCTGGCTGGAATTGATTCAAATGCACCAAATTTGGACTAAATTGGTTGAGAAATTGTGGCACAAAACCTTTTGGAAAACCTTTCCCCTTTGTATTAGAAATATATGACCGACCGACTGACTTTCCCGTAAATGTTACATTGTTTTTTTATTTTTTATTTTGTTTAAAATCTCTGAATGTGTTTTTTAAACTTGATTTTTCGACAGTACAGACAGCTCATTTATTGAGCATACAAAATATTTATTGGTATTATTGTTTCTTATGATTCCTTTGCATGTTAATTGACTTGATTTTATTATTTCATACATCAATAAAAGACAAAAAGAAAAAGAAAAGAAAAGAGCATCTTTGAGGGCGTGGTAGAAGCTTGTTTGGGTCAATAGAGTTGAAATAAAGAATTACTAAATTTTTGGTGTTTCTTGGGAAGTAACTATAAAAGGAGAAGATGACGAACAGAAAATTAATCTGAAACATATTGGATTTTTAACTATTACAGCTTTTCAAATTTGAATAATTACTTGTACTTGTCTTTTGTAAGAAGACACAGAATATCTTCAAATTTTGGATCATTGATCCCACATTCATAATATGATGTCATCTTGGATTATTAACTTATACCACAAACACTTAGCTATAATCAAAACAGAAGAACAATCATTAAAACATTATCAAATTGGTTATCACCTTGCTCTTGCTACTTATTCTACATTTATTTTGCAAATAAACAAACATTGCAAAACCTCTGGCAGATCATTTTATTTGGATACCACAGTTTAAAACGAGGAAGGCATTGGCTTTTGCTGATCCAAAACTTAAACATTACAGTTTGAGTCAAAAAATTCAATTAAGAACATTATTGAAAGCTTTCCAATATTAGTGTCAAAACCAAGAAACCAGGAGAATAACATTATAGCCGTGTCTAAGTGCTTCTGTATAAAATTAAAGACCACTTCCTAAGTATGTTCCCATCACCTTTTCTACTTATAATCAGAATTGAAAGCAGATGAATATTAGTTGTATTCAGCAGCAAGGAGAGTGGTTAATGTATGCAATATTATTACATTATAATAAACAAATTGTTAACATGTTTGACCTGACAAAAAATAAAAATAACAAAGGTGTAACCATAAAAGTGCTTAAAATGAAATCTGTATGTATTAATATAGAGTAAATATAAATATAAAAATAAAAATCACTTGGAATGTGCATTTCCTCACATTGACATCCCAGAAAAAGGATTGTAACAGTGGTCTGTGGAATACATTCAGCACAATGATTAGTGTTTTTCTCTGGTACTGAAACTGAGATTCCAGATTATTTATTCACATGTATGTGTATTTTTTATTTCTTAATTTTTGATTGAGTGTATTTGTATGTGTATATGTAGGTGTGCGTATGTGTATATATATATGGACTAATATGTCTATATTTAATTGTATGTGTTTGCATATATATATGTTTGTATATAATGTTTATCTAAACATGTCTATAAGATATCCTATTATATAGTATGTCTTCATTTTTAGACACCTTTTGGGGATTAATAAAGTTTCTATCTCTCTCTCTCTCTCTCTCTCTATTACAGTAAACCCACAGAGAATAGTTTCTCCACACGTAACTGGTGTATTGGGTGCGTTTGGTCTTACTTCACTTTTATATTCATGTGAGTATTTGGCAGCAAAAATGATGTTCAAGCAGCTCTCATTCAATGTATCTACCTCAGCATTAGTGCAATATAGAAAGGTTTGATCTATGTTTGTTGCTAACATATTTCTCTACAACACAAGTCCTATCAGCAGGTGTAAGGATAACCGTTTTGTATCTCAAAATACTCTCCAACATTTTGGAAGATCTTTTCCTGACAAAAAAAAAACACATTAATACATAATGTTAACTATGCATACAAATATATCATTAATTGGAATATATTTTAAGAGCTTAAAAAAGTTGAAAGCTATATTCTTCTGACTATAACAAGGCCTCATTTGCAATCTTCATCCAGCATCATTTACACTTCATGTGTCAGGATGTTTTCTCCTCTGGCTTCAGTTGCAGATTTTGCTTTTGTTTTTGTATGATTTGGTCCAGAAACACAGAGTTGAAGTGAAACATGAAGTCACTGCGGTGACATGTTAGAGCAGGGGCAGTGCTTTCTGGCCCCACCATCGATACCTCTTCTCTTCCCCCAGCGCAGATGTCTATAGATAGAATCAAACACAGACACTGTGTAGTGTGAAAACAGGCTGGCCCACCTCACTGCATTCACAATCCACTCCACAGACTGACCCACGAAGGCCACAAACACTATAGTGTAGTGAACCAGCAGCACCAGACTCCTCCCAAGCTGCCTGAAATTATTAACGATTAAGTTGACTCTTTGATCGTGGAATGCCATCATAACAATTATTTATAGTTCCAGATGTAAAAAAAAAATATATATAAATGTTTTTAGGTTAATGGGTCATTTTTGAGTGGCTATGTTTAGTCAGACACTCCTTAAAAAAGCGGTAGACGTCTTGAAAGTTGCAAACGGTCCCTTGGCTGCGCAGATCGCTGTTGTCCAATCAGAGCGAAGGAAGCTTTGTTTCCGGGAATGTTTGGTGATGTGGCTAAGCTCCGACATCCATCCGAGGAAATATTCCAATTAGAAAGCAGATACCTTCACCAAGGAAGCGTACAGGTGGGTTGAGTTCATTTCTATAAAATATACACCACGACTGGGTTGTAGGACACTGCTGTCACGCCCGTTTGAAAAATAAAACTCAGTTTTTAAAGATTATGCTCGTATTTAGAGCAATCAGTGTCAGCTAGCTCAGTAGCATTAGCTAACTTCAGGTGACGAAGGAAGTACAGTCTGAGTAAACACCGGATGTATCCACGGAGTATCCTGGTCACGCCACGGCTTCTTGATATTCGGACATGGCTACTTCTTTATGAAAACATCTCTGCCAAGACGCTTTAAAAGTTTGACGTCCGTTTTGCCGCTAGCTAGCTATAATATTCGCTGTTCGTGATAAAGTGACGCAGCCGCAGTGGAGGATCCAGACGGTTCGGTTAAGCTCGGTTTGGTCCGGTATAGCCCGGAAAGAACAGGTTGGGGCTGTCTGCTAATGTGTTGCTTTGGGTGGAGGGGGAACAATACAAAATGTGTTTGTCGGTATTGTTGAGCTCGTAGACATGGTTCTTTAAATCCGTGCTGCTCATAAAACGTGGTAATAAACTGTAATGATACACGAATAACTTCTCTACAAACATCTTAGTCTCTGCATAACAATTGTTTCACTTCTCAATCACGATTTCATAAAAAATGTTATGCATATTTTGTATATATGTATATGTATATATTTTATAGGGCTGTAATTAACAATATGGTATTTATATATTAATTTATTCTATAGATCTTGCTGAATCCACTCACTTCAATTGACTTAGATATTACACTGTCACCAATATTTGACTACAGGGTTTTAACTCATTTGGTAAAGCTTTTATAGGGGTGGCAACCCTATTCAAATTCAGACAACCTAATAAACCCTGATGGTGCTGCAATTCATTTGCAGCAAAGCTGTCATGCTATAATGAACTGCATTGTAATATTTCTTTCCTAGTCTGCTTGACCACTCAGAGCGCTTTACAACACAACCCAGCATTCACCCATTCATTCAAAAGCAGGATCTGCTCAAAGAAACTTTGACATGTATACTGGGCTGTGGATTGAACCACTGGTCCTCTACCCCCTGAGCCACTTGTGTTACAATAGACCAGTGAAGTAAAAAATATGCAGGCATGGACAACTCATGGTGTTCCACAACTCTACACTACTGGATCAAGATCTTGGAGATTAGAATGTATATTTGGAGCGGGCCAGGATGTGTTGGGTCACAACAGAATACCGGAGAGGGGTAGAGCCATGCCCCTACTACCAATATACAGCTGAGATTATGCAGTTCATTGGTCTTTATTTATATATGAGACGCTAAAATTTATATCTACTAATTTTTACATTTCATACACTGTACAAAATCATGAAATTTTTATTCTGCATTTGAGGGGGAAGTGGGCAGCTAATCTTGTAAATACCTAAATTTATTTATTTTCCTATCAATTAATCTTTTTAACTGTATGATATTTGGTTTTACATACTGGTGGGTAGAATTCTAATAAAAACTTACATGACTTAGTTTGGATATAACCTGAAAAAATATTTTTATCGTAGTTGTTTTAGTGGTGTTGGCTGTCTCAGTACTTTCGATATGATCAATTGTTTGGCCTGTAAATTGTATGTAACAGAAAATCAGAGCATCAATGTTGAAAGTATTATTATTCTTGCAAAATAAACGATTGTCAAATAATTTCCAATTATTTTTCTTGTCCTTGATCACTTGATTGTATACAATAGTAGACAGTTTGTTCTCCAGCACACAGGGGTCAGACATTCAATATGCTCGGGACTATGGGTTTATTAACACCTTCAGAGGACATGTCATTCTGCTCCAATGCCAGGCAGGAGTTGTAGCTTGTAGCTTGTTCTAGGCAAATATATAAAAGGGCAAATGCATTACAACCACAAGACCTGTATAAATGTAGGCTGCACAAGTATTTAAATAGAATATATAGAGTTAAAATGTATGGTTACAGCTGGACGGAAACTGAAGGTTAAGATTGAAGGAGGACATTACAAAATGTGTTGTGAATATACATGTTTTGAAAAAGTTGTGGTTACAACCCCTAACATTTTATCTACAGCAAACTGAAAGGGTTTGTATTGTTGCAGTAAAGGAATTATTTATATACTTGATATTAGTTTCAGCTGAAGCCTTAAAGCTTTGCTATAATGTCTCCTCTTCATAGTGCCGTCTTTATGTTCAGCCGTCTGGCCACAGTTCTCCAGGAGCTCTCTGGGGAGGAGGGCACAGATGGAGACCCACAGGTGAGGCGGAAACACGTACATTTTAAGAAATTATAATAAGAGGCAGTATATACCCCGCTTCCAAATAAGTATTTGGAGATTTTACGTCTGTTTTAAGTCGACAGAGCTTTTTAGCCTCCCCTTGGAGGCTTCTTGTTATGTGGACGATGATAGAAAATGATTCTCATTTTTTAAGGTATGAAAATATAATTACCTATTTTGACACAATTTCAAAATTGGATGTAATTGCATAACATATTTGCAAAATATATTAAAAAAGTAAATTCACTTACTCGAAATATCTTCTTGGCATAACTCATTTGACTCTATAAGAAATTAAAATTATGCTTATGTTGTCAGTTATTTTTTCATACTTAAAAATTACATTATGCAGCTATTTTTGTTTTTTTTAAGTTATATTACACTAACTGGGTAAGTAAATTGACCTCATGTGTTTCCATTACCAGAGCATGCTGGTGCCTCAGCTCCCTGCCACTGAGGACCAGACTCCACTGGAGTCAGAGGCACCTGAGGAGGTCATGGAGAGGCTGGCTCACCTGGAACAGCTTGTGGTCCAGCTGAAGGAGCTCATCCGAGACAAAGACACCAACCTCATCCAGAAGGATACTGAGCTGGCTAGTAAAGATGCACAGTTCAAGGTAAGGTGCTTCTATGGTAACAACACAGGACCCCGAATATCTGATCGTCTCATTCTGAAAGGAATGTCTTTCCTAAGAACCAATTCTGCTTTTCATCTTCTGCAGTATGAGAAAGAGGAGTTTGAGGCTCGTTTTAGCAAACTCAAACTGCAGGCCAAAGCCAAGGTGGCTTCACTCAACAAACAGATAACTGAGCTTAAAGGACAAGAAGGAACAATGGTGCTTAAAGGACAAGAAGGAACAACGGTAAGTTTTGAATGTGGAGAAATGTATTTTTATCTTGCTTTCTGGACTGTTACATATCAACCCAATCCTCACTACCCTCAACCAAACAATATAGATCAAGCCATTTGGAGTTTTTACTGAACTTGTATGTTTTGTCCACAACAGAGTCCAGACAGCTCTTTCACAGGAGCCGGTGCTGCATTTGAGGAAGAACTCCAAGAACTTAAGAAGAAGTTGAGCGAGGAGGAAGCCAACAGCAGAGGGCTTCAGGAACGACTCCAGACCATAGAACTACTCCTTCAAGAGAAGGAATCTGCCCACGCTGAACAGGTAACGTAGCTGTAATTTTAACAAACTATTTTAAATTTTTACAAAAAGCTATTCCTGAATGATCCATTGTGGGTGTTTTCAGTTGCAGAAACTGCAAGCCGTGGTCTGTGAGAAGGATGTGCGTTTCCAGGAACAGATCCAGAAACACGAAGAAGAGCTGCTGCGGGTCACAACAAAGTCTCAGAATGACAGTGACGTTCAGCAGGTACAAGACTTAGCAGTTCTTCAAATATTTGGTTTACTCCATTTAAAAAAATATTCAACTCCCACTTTGGAACCTTTTTTTTGCAAATAATAATCAGTGTAATATTTGTGTAGATTATTTTTCATCCAGATCATGGTAATTCTTGAAGGTTGAATCTGAATCCACTGGGCCGCCTGTGTAAAGATGAAAGTTAAAGAAGAAGTCAAGTTGCCTTGGATTCAACCTTTAAGAATGACTGTGATCAGTTAGTTGGTATTAACTGTTATGCTTAATACAATGTTAATAATTGTTTTGGTCTATAAAATATCAGAAAATAGAAAAATATGGCCGTGATAATTTTCTACAGTGAGAATATTAAAATCAAAGTCGAAAACCATAGGGAACTACAAAAGTTATAGCATTTTCGCTTTAATGATAACTTATTTTCTCTCCAGGAAATAATCAACTCATGACCTGTAATTGCTGTTTAAAACAGGACTGAAGCATAAATGAATAACGAATAGTTGAAAAATGTATGTTTGAATTGTTTAATAACAATTTTGTAATGCCACTGTGGGCAGTGTTGATTTTTTTGTATATTGTATAGGCCAAAATCCTGGGTGTTTCTGAAGCTTACTCAAGCTCAAATGAGCTAGAACCCATTTGTGAATTAAGAGGTTTAATAATAATGAATAATATAAACTACAATAATGAATAAAACACAGTTTACCTATCAGTAGTGGTGTAGGTGTTGGTACACTGCAAACATATTTTCCACTTTATGCAATAATTGGCCCTCTTTTTTTTCTCCAAGGCTCTGCACGCAGCACAGAAGCGCTGTGAAGAGATGGAGGAGGCCTTAAACTCGCGCTCCCAAGTGCTGGAAATGCTGCAGCAGGAAGTGAGCAGTGCTGACCAGCAAAAACAGGTGCAGACCCTGTCGATCTGGATTTGGTTTGTGCAGCTACTCCAAGTATAGATTAAACAGAGACATTGCTCCACATGAGGTGTTGTAGTTATTCATTTATCATTTTCTTTAAGTCCGGGGGGGATGGGGGGGTTGGAGTCTGATCTAGCTTACATTGGGTGAGAGGCTGTTTGCATCCTGGATAATTGGCCAGTTTGTCACAGGGTCGAAAGATAGAGACAGAAAACTATAAACACTTACGGGCGAAGAGTAAAAGTTTACATAGAATGCGTTTGTGTTATTCTTGATGAAAAGACAAATAAGCACACCCTACATCTGGATGGTTCATGGATTATTATTCATTTTTTTGGCTGAGCCACATAATATATATATATATAAGCACCCACTTATATCCTCCGCTTCTCTATCTCGTTCTCTTTCTGCTCAGATCTTGACGGCTCAATTCCGGCAGATGGAACAGGAGCTGGCAGAGGCCACCAAGCAGAGGGAGGATGAGGGGCAGCAGTGGGTTGAGCAGACCAGCAGGACTGATGCAGAACTTGCAGCACTCAGAAAAAGCCTTGACAGTCAAAGCACGGAGTTGGCGAGGCAAGAGAGTGAGCTGGCCTACTTGAGAGAGGAAGAGCATGGTAGTCAAGAGGCTCTCGAGAAAGAGAAGTTGGAAGTTTCCAGATTGGAGACAGAATTATCTGTGATGAAAGAGTCTGAGCTTGCTGCCATCCAAGCAGGCCATGATTCTTCAGACAGAGACAGGGCAATCATAGCTCAGCTTAAAAGTGAGCTTGCATCTATGAGAGAAGCTGTTGACCATGCCAACCAGGATGCATCAGAGAGAGAGAAGTCGGTAGTAGATAAACTCCAGCGAGAACATGACGATGCACAAAAGAAGAGTGAGGTCTTGGCTGAAATATGGAGACATCTACAGTCTTTGGCTCTTGAAGACATGCATGCAGCAGAGGAACTTCCCGTCCCTGCTGACCCTTCTATAATCCTGGACACTGTACATTCTATTGAGACACAACTGACAAGGCTCAGAGATGAATTCAGTGAGCGAGAGGAACATTTTTCCAAGCTAACGAACACCATCGAAACCCTTCAGGGTAAGAAAATGTATCCGTCTTATCTGTTTGTGGGATACAGTTTGTTCATCTCAGCCCTTAAGTGTTCGACACCAATATTTTAAGATTGATTTCTGATTTTCAGAGCAACTAGACAGAAAAACCACAGAGCAGGATGAAATCGCTGCCAAGAACCAAGAGCTGGAGCAGGAAATTGTGACGGTTAGTCCGGACAAAACATTTACACCTGATATTAACATACAATCTGCGTCTGAATGCATTATCTACATGATGGAATGTGATCCAAGTTCTTTTTTTATTTACATTATAATTGAACAAACAATTTTTGTGCTCTTGATTCTGCCTGGAATTTGGATTTTAATATATACAAGGAAGCAGAGCTAGTTGAGTCTTCCACAAACATGGCATCCCAGGTCAAGGAAGCTATATCATTGACCACATCTGTGTGACATCAATATATTCAGTCTTCAACAATAAGAAAATCATCAAGGCTTTACTTGTGCTTGAGAAGGGGGGGTCTCGGGAGACAAAAAATTCAAACTATGACTTGTGTTTATGTATTACTTCATAAAACGTTCAACAGTGGAAACAAACAAAGAGTTAAGATGTGGGGGTGGGAGAGAGAGAGAAGATAAGACTTCTCGGCCACAGTTAGACTTTAATTCTGCGGTAACGGCTGAACAGAATCAAACACCATCAATCTCTTCTATCACTTATGATGAATGAATTGTGTGTTCTACCTGTTTATTCCAGCAACAGAGAAAGCATGTCGATTTACTCATCTTTCCGAAGCATGTTTGAGCACAGATATAGTCTATTCACCTCTCCTCGAAAACAGGCAAGAAGGCAAAAGACAGCAGTTCTTTGCTGACAGGGAGCAATAGGAGAAGGGTTTCACCAAGAGGCCATATAGATCTTAAAAAAAGTCTTGTCTCCCTTTTTCTCTTTGAAGATGATTACTCATGAGTGCATACTAAGCTCTCATTCCGTGTTTCTGTCTGTTTCAGATGTCTGAAAGAGATGCCATAACTGCCCCATCACTGCATTATTCATCTGGGGAAACAAAAGGTAGTGGAAAAGATTTGTTAGTTGTCTTTCCCACACTAGCATTGCATACTGCTAGTGACATGATGACATAATGGCCGACATGAATGTGCTATCCGGTATACACTACAAGTGATCGCTAGTTTCTCTACATGAATAATTCTAATCAAACTTACATAAATTCTTTGACGCTAATACTTAATAGTCAGACTATTTCATTTACTGTATATGGTCCAATAAAATATAAAAAATGCGCATTATGTCGGGGACATATTGGCTGTCCCTTAAAGAACCTATTTTTTCATTACCAGTTTAGAACAGCTGCACATTAAAAAGAAGTTTGATGTTTCACCTACATATTTTGTGTTAAGACTGGTTTTAATCAATAGACAATGAAGGATTTTTATGAAAAGTTTAGAAGTCTGTATGTAAAGAATATGTCCTATTTCTTTTCTTGTATTGATTTTGTTTTATTCATTCATTTTCTAAATCAAAAAACCTACAGTATGAACTTTTAACAGTAAGTGCTATAACAGGACACACCTGTCCAGATGTCTTTTTTCTTATACCAGACTCCGTCGCTTCCTGACTTATTTCTTTCTATGTACAGTAGCTCAAATTGTATGAAACTGTCATGGATTTTGTTTTAAATAGAAAATAATGTTGCATTTTTCGAATAACTTTCTCCTGTCTTGACTAACACAGCACGCATATTGGAACTGGAACAGCAACTATCAGAAAAAGACAACAAGCTGGCTGCATTGCAGGAGACCCTTAAACTTGCTAAAGAGCAGGGCCTCAGAGGGGTTGAATCTTGTGAAAAATATGATCAGACTCCAGGTCAGGGTCATGATGGCAGTACCCTCCCCCAGGACAGTTCTACAGCCATTCATGACTTGATGGATTGCACGCAAGAGGATGAGACAACCTTAGTTGCTGAGGACACTTCCATAATCTCCCTTTCTGCTGATAATGAGAATAGCCAAGAGCCTATTGGACACCAATCTGAATCCCCAGAAGGTTCTAAAGGGACCCCATCAGACGAGATGGTCACCAGTAGTGATTCAGAGGTGGCCCACAGCAGCTGGACACTCCTGGAAGCTATGAATCAAGATGGAGGCCAAGAGTGGCCATCCGTCCTGCAGGACTTAAGTCAACTGCAGCTGCAGTCATGGGAGGCAACAAGCATTGAGTCTGAATCCTCCACAGTTCAAATCGAGTCCTCCTCGGTCATCATCCGAGAGACAATGCAAGTTAATCTAACTCAGCAGAGTTCTTCCACTGCAGATGGGAATTTACCATCTGACAAGGTCTTCGCTCAGGCCTTAGCCGAGGAACTTCAGAAGAGGTACAGTGATCTTTTGGCTGAGCTTCAACAGCTCAGAGAGGCCGCAGCAGAAACACAGGAGAAAATCAAGAGCCTGGAGCAAAGTACATTCTCCCTTACTGTAGCCAGAGAGCAGGCTGAGTCCCAGGCAAATAGTTTTGCAGAGGAACTGCAGTCAACCAAAGAGGAGTTGGAACATCTTTCTCAGCAAAGCAACTCCGTGGTAGAGAAACAGAAGGTTGAAATGCATCTGCTAGAGGAACAGATAGAAATTTTAAGCACTGACAGTCAAACCAAGGAAGAGAAGATGCAAGCCCTGCTGACAGATCTGGAAACTGCACAGCAAGCTTTCAATGAGCAGGAGGCCAGGGCTACGATGCTCAGCGTTCAGCTGGAGGATAGAACATTTCTCACTTCTGAGCTTGAAAGAAGGCTTCAAGATATGGAAAACAGTATGTTGGATTTCTCTCAGACATCAGATCACAACGATGAAACATTATCAAAGAAGAACTCTGAGATCAATGAGTTACAACTTTGTCTTGGTCATAAAGAGCTAGAAGTGAAGGAGCTCAATGACAGTATGAATGCTAAACTCCTCCAAGCAGAGGAAGAGAAGTATCTGATGGACGGCAAGGTAAATAAACTGAAGGAGCAGATAGTGGAACTGGAGCAAATCAGAGAGGAGAAACAGAAAGTCGAACATGAAGGCTCGGCTCATCTTGGTGAACTTGTTAGTTTGAGCAAGAGGAAAATAGAGCTGGAAACTCAACTGACAAATATGAAGAAAAAGTTGCAGGCTGCACTTGTGCAACGAAAAGAGCTCATGAAGAAGGTTGCTGATTTCGAGATAGAATCAAAGAAATGGAGAGAGCATGGTGAATCCACAAAGGGAGAAACTCCCACAAACATTCTTGGGGTTGAATCATCAAGAGGACTTGAGATTCAAGAAATGGAGGCTAAAGTAATTGACCTCGAGCAAGCTTTAAGATCTAAAGAGGAGGCTATTGAGACTCTTGAGCAGAAACTTTCCCAGCAAGATCAAGCTCTCGCTGAGACACTTGCTCTCAATGAAAGGCCAAGAGAAGAAATCTCTCAGCAGGCTGACATTTCTCCTGAAACAACAGAGCTACAGTCCCAAGTGAGTTCTCTTGAAGCAGAGTGTGAAACCCTACAGAGGAAAGTACAGGAAGTCCAAGAAACACGCAAGGAAACCATCCGCAAAGCAAAAGAGAAGGACAGGCATCACCGTGAACAGCTAAAGCAGCAGAAAGAGGAATACAACGAACTGATGGAACGTTTGGAGGCTGAGAGTAATGAGCGTGAAGCTCTTCTCACTAAACTGAGGGAATTTGAAGGGAAATTGAACACTGAAAGAGAAGGAGAACCTCACAGAGGGGCCATCCAGGTGGCTGAAAATGTGGAAAAACAAGTGGAAGGCGATTGGGTCCAGGATGATTGGGTAGACTTTGCCGCACCTGAGACGGTTTCATTACATCAACAGTCCAGTGATACACCAAAACATCCTGAAGAGCAGTCTGGCGTCCCCTCTGCTGAAATGGAGGAATCTCTCAAAATTCTCAGCGAAGAGATCAAGACTGTTCGGATGAATAACACAGAGCTGGAGAAGCAGCTGCAGGAAACTCAAGCCAGTTTGTCACTTAAGGAGGCTGAGATGTTAGAATTGACCCAAGAAATAAAAGCCCTACAAGTAAAAGAAAGACAAATTGATGCACTCTCAGAAGAAATTCACGATCTTAGAGTAAAGCATCGACAAGCCGAGTCTTATGCAGATAGCCTGAAAGCCGAGATGGAAGCTGCAGCAAAGGCAGCATCTGCAGATACTGCATCCTCCATTGCAGCTCTTCAGGCTGAAGTGGATGACTTCAAGCAGTTCCTTGACAATAAGAACCATGAAATCATCGAGCTGAGTCAACAACTTAACGAACAGAACTCTCTCATACACTCGATGCAGAACACAGTTTCTCAGAAGGATCGGTTTATATCCTCTTTACAGGACGAACTGAGTGCTGAACAAGAAAAAAACAGAAGATTAGAGGTTGAGGTTCCAGAGAAGCAAAAGGAAGAGAAAGGCAGTGAGACAAAGATCCAGCATCTTCAAAGGAAGCTTCAGGCTGCTCTGATATCCCGTAAAGAGGCTTTAAAGGAAAACAAAACCCAGAGGGAACAACTAGAATCCACTGAGAAGCTAATTGCTGAACTACAGCAGAAAATGGAATCCTCTGAATATGAGCTGGAGAAGCTAAGAGCAGAAAAAGTCAAACTGATTGATGAGATTGATCGGACATTACTGGAAAACCAAAGTTTAGGTTCATCCTGTGAGAGCCTCAAACTGGTCATGGAAGGCATTGTGAATGAGAAAGAGGCCTGTAAGAGCGAAATGGAGTTGGCGAAAGAAGAGGCCACCAGAATGTGTAAAGAGTGGGAGGAAAAGGTGCAAGGCATGAAGGAAGAATATGAAATTCTGCTCAAGTCATATGAAAATGTGAGCGATGAGGCAGAGAGAGTCAGGCGAGTCCTAGAAGCTGCCAGACAGGAGAGACAAGAGCTTGCTACCAGGGTGAGGACACACGAGGCTGCCAGACAGGAAGCCGAAAGGCAGGCAGATGAGGCACAGAAAGAGGTGGAGTTAGTGAAAGACAAAATGAGAAAGTTTGCCAAAACAAAGCAGCAGAAAATACATGATCTAGAAGAGGAGAACGACAGACTAAGAGAGATTCAGGAGAGGACCACCTTTAAACAAGAGGAAAATACTCTTACAGCTGAGGTTGGAAGACTTCAAGGTGAGCTTAGGGCTTTGACAGGTGAGTTGGAGGCTACAGTGGCAGAACGAGACTCTTTAGGGCAGCAAATTGAAAAGTTGAAGGAAAAACTTGCTCAGACAGTAGAGAATGAATTAACTGTAGTTCAGTCCAACCTGAATGAGTCTGCAGCTGTTGTTGAAGAGGTTGTCACTGTGCAACAATCAGACATAACCATGACCAGTGCAGAGCCTGTTGTGAACCAGTACAAAAACGAAGAAAATACCTTAATCCCTGAAGCCCCTGAACCACCTGATGACCAAATCGTTGCATCGCTTGCTCCAGAAACACATTTAGAAACTACTGAAGAAAAAGATAAAGCAGAAACAACAGAAAATTATCAAACTTTATTAGAGGATAAAATGAGGGAGATGGAGGCTGTAATGAATGCAGAAAGGGAACAGTGGCAGCACCAAGAGGATGAACTCAAAGCTCAATTGACTGCTCTTGAGCGAGATCTTCAGGAGAACAAAGAGAATCTGAGCCATGTGGCCTCTCTTGAGAAATGCCTCCAAGACAGCAGAGAGAAAGAAAATAATCTGATTGAAAAGGGTTCTAAGAGGGAAGAACAATTCAAAGAGCTCATCAGAAGCCTTGAAACAGAGAAAGATAATCTTGAGGAGCGTCTAATGAACCAGTTAGCTCAGCTTAATGGGAGCATCGCTGGCTACCAGCAAGAGGCTGCTGAAAACCGTGAACGCCTAACTGAACTGCAGCGAGCGGTGGAGAGATTGGAGAAAGAGCGAGCTGAACTGGAAGCCGAAGCTAAGAGCGAGAGCGACCGTGCTGCAAGGCTGGAGGAGGACATGAGGCAAGCACAGAGAGAAAGAGCTGAGGCTGAAGCAGAGTCTGGTAAGCAGAGGGAGCTGGAGCATAAGCTTCGGTCTGCACAGAGGGTCACGGAAGGCAGTAAGAGCAGAGTGCGTCAGCTTGAAGAGCTGTTGAGGGAGAAGCAGTTGGAGGTCCGCCAGCTACAGAAAAACAGTATTCAGTACCAGGAGCGGATCAGTGAACTGGGTAGAGAAGCTAAGGCACAGTGGCTAGGTCATGACGAGCTCCAGAAACAACTAGAACAATCCCTGCTGGAGACTTCCAGAACTGCAGAAGACTTGAAACGGACTGAAGCGGAGTTCGCTAGCTGCAAATCCCAGCTTGATGAGGTCCAGAAACAGTTGAGTGGGGCTTTGGCTGAGAAAAAAATCATAGAACAGAATGCCCAACAGAAAGAGGCTTTGATGGTAGCTGAGGCAGAACAAACCCTCGACTCTGTGAGATTCAGGCTTGGAGCTGAACTCAAGGACATTGAGCTGAGGCTCGAGGATGCCTATAACGAAAGGGAAAAGGAAGAAGAAGCAACTCTGGTGGCCAGAGACATGGCAGAAAGAGCTGTGACACGGGCTCATGAGATGCAAGCCCGCCTGGATGAGTCTCTGGCCAGATTGGCTGCCTTTTCGCGATGCATGTCCTCACTCCAGGATGACCGGGATAGAGTTCTGGATGAGGCCCGACAATGGGAATTACGATTCAAGGATGCTCTGCAGGGTAAGGAGACTGAAGTTCGGGATGCTGAAACACGGGTGAAGGAGCTGGTGGAACAGCTTCAGAGAGAATCTGCTCTGAAAGAGGAACTTCAGCTTTCAGTGGACAGGCAAGTCCTTTTTTTTGTATTTTTCTTATATCCTTGTTTTCTATGTTTGATTAAGTTCATCTTTAAGCTAAATGTTTTGGGGGGTTTTCAGATTTGAGAGAGCAAATAAAGATTTACTCCTGAGACTGGAAGAGGAGGAAAAGAAAGTCACAGAGAGACAAGCTGCCCTTGAGGAGGAGAAGAACAAAGTACAGCAAACCAAAATTGAAATGCAGTCTGCACAGAATGAAGCCCATGCCCTGAAAAAAGAGGTAGAGAGTCTCTTTCAGAGGGCCAGAGCTCTGGAGGAGGCTGTAGGTCGTCTGCAGGGAGAAGTCGACAAGTCCACGACAGAGCTGAGAGAGAGGGAGGCAGACGAGAGGAGATTATGTCTTAACGTGGAGCAACTACAGGCAGACCTGCGGTCCTCAAAAGCCTTAACAGAAAGTTTGCAGACTGAGTTACATGAGAAGGAAAGACGGGAAGTTGAAATGCTGGGGGAGAAGGAGCAAGCTGTTGCTGAGGTATTAAAATGATTTCAACCACAGTCCACATATTATAGGAACCTGATCATGGATATTTGTTCAAATATCAATTAGATTATATATTTTTCACAATTTAATCGCTTTTCATTCACCATTCAGTTTGTGTTTTATTTTCAAGGCTGCAGAGGAGGCTAGAAAGGAGGCTGAGAGCAGGGCGCAAGGAGCAGAGGAGGAGCTTGAGCAGAGAAGAGGGGAACTGCGGGAGCTGGAGGAAAAACTGCGAAAGGCAGAAGAAGAAAGCAACAACCGAAAAGCCAAACTGGACTCTTTCATGAAGGCCATGGGATCCTTGCAGGGTGATAGAGACAGAGTTTTTAACAGTTACAAACAACTGGAGGAGAAGCACCTAGAGGTAACACAGAAAAATGTTTTTCTTCTAGTATTTTTTTGGGCTTGTCTTATTGGTTAATATATTTGTCATTTTTCCCAGGTAATGATGGAGAAGGATGCTCTGATCCAGGAAGCAGCAGGCGAAAACAACAGCCTGAAGGAAGAGCTGCGCAGTTTGCTAGTCCAAAAAGATGACCTCTATTCTGAAAATGCCAAGCTGTCTGCTCAGCTTCATGGATATCGTGATGACCTCAATCAAGTCCTGAGCATGAAGGACTCCCAGCATAAAAAGCTTCTGGCTGATCAGCGAGAGCGTATTGCCTTTTTGGAAAAGGATCATAAAGAAATGCAAACTCAATTGGAGAGTGTTAACAAAGCCAGAGAGACGGAATTACAGGCAGGCAGAGTGGAGAGGGAGACTCTTAGCCGGGCCGTTGACTTTATGGAAGAATCGCCAGCGATTGACGCTCCAGGAGCAGAGGTTGAGAAGCTGAGGGAGCAGCTGCAATCAGCGAGAGAACAAGTGGAGACATTGGAGGAAACTCTACTAAAGGAGAAGGTAGGGCATGAGAGCAACGGCAAAGAGCTAGCTAAGCTGAGATGGGAAGGAGGTGTGATGCGGACAGAGTCGGAGAGCGCTCAGGAGAGGGTGGCAGAGTTGGCCAGAGACTTGTTGACTGTGGAACAGAAGCTGCTGGGGGAGAAAGAGGTAACGACGCAGCTCAAAGCAGAGAACAAGTCTTTCTCAAAAGCCATGGCTTCCCTCCAGGACAGCAGGGACCAGGCAGTAGATAAGGCCCAAGAACTGAGTCTGAAACTGGAAGAGATTAGCAAGGCGGGTGGCCAGGCGGCACACAGCAGCCCTGTTGGTTTATCTGGAGAAGTTTGGGGGCTGAAAAATGCTCTACAAGCTCTGCAGAATGACAGGGAGATACTGGTTAGTAACATCCCTCAAAACTCTTCTGGTTAAATCATTAATAATCATGTAAAATGTTGTTTTGTTTTGTGGATTACATGAAACAATGTGAAGATGTTTTCTTTATGTGTTCTGTCTTTGTACGCAGCTTGAGCAGCTTAAATCCCAGACATTAGAAATCAAGAAACTGAAGTCTGAGTTGGCCCGAATGGGAGCAGGAGAGCTGATTAAAATCAGCCAGCAACTTTTTGAGGAGAGAGAAAAGAACAAAGAAATGCTGGGTGATATCATGCAGTTTGAAAATGTGGTGGAATTGAGCAAGCAGGAAATAGAAACTCTCAGGTGATGCATAGAAACAATTTTGACAGACAATTTTAAGAAATCAAAATGTCCCTTCATTTTCTGCATGTTTTGTGTTGCTTGTGCGGCTTAGACTTGAGCGATTTGACTGGGTGGCTCAAGCCGAACAGCTGAAGCAGCAGACCCTCGCCACCCTGTCAGACAGGGACCAACAACTGCGGCAACTCAACGCCATGCTGGAGGAAGCTCGCTCTCAAACACCCAAACTTCATCAGGAACACTATCAGAAAGAGGTATGGTTGGAGAGAGGTGCCAGCACTCCTGACAAAAAAAAGAATTCCCATTTTTCCTTGTTAACTATCTAAGTCAAATCTAGTCACAGCTTATGAACATGTGTAGTAAGCTAAGAGGTATTTCTTCTTTAACATCTACATCACATACCACATTCGGAATAAATGGGCCTCAAGCTCTGTTAGAAAATATGTTACATTGGTTCAAATCTGTTCAGAATATTTAAAGGCACTCCAGAGATTTAGTCTTCAGAACAAATGATACAAACTCTTGAATCAACGTAAGAGGAGAAGCATTTTGCATAAACTGTTCTCTCAACAATGACATCATGGTCTCACAGAGTACAGACAAAGTGAACAGTCCTCCTGGAGCCCCACAGGAGCGAAGCAGCCTGCATGACGGTCACACCTACGTAGCCGAGATTCAAGCGCTCCAGAAAAGGTATTGTGTTGTTCAAGAAGTACAATTTTATAAAAGTTTTGTTATGAAACGGACATATACTCATGGATCTTTAACTCCTCAACCTCAGGCTGGATGAAGAGATCCAGCAGCGAGTGGCTGCTGAGGAGCAACTAATGATCACGATGGATCGAGTCAAACGGTATGAAACATTGTACAAGATTTAAATTATTTTAAAAATCCATTCAGGGATATTTAAGGCTGCTATAATCAATATGTTTTACAACTGATTAAAGAGCTTATGTTTTGAAACCACTTTAGTTTACTTTTGGTTTTAAAACAGAAATCTGGAAATGTCTGAATCTGTCGCAAACTACCATCCCCTGCACCAAACTCCAAACACACAATGTTTGCAGCAAGCTAGTGACATGGAGGAAAATTCAGTAACTAGAATATATCTGCAGTTTATTCTGACCAAAAAAGATGTTTTTTCTGGTCATTGATTGTTTGCCCTGTAACATCTTAGACAGTGGAGAAAGTGAGTCTCAAACAGGCAAACACTTTAAGTTTGAATTTGTTTTTGTTTTTTCTAAAAAAACAATCCAAAGTTGAAAAATATAACAGAATACCAAGAAAAACAGAGTATCTTGACATGCTGCGAACAGAAAATATAGGACACTAATTCTTAAAGAAGAACTTAAGTGATTAAGCATCAAATGGTCAAACCAACTGATTGATCTTTTAGATGTAAGGAGGTTCACGTTTATCTGATTAGTTAATTAAACATTGATACTCTCACTAGTCGGCATTCATAATACTAACTGGTATAAGTAATTATATTTATAACTAATTAGTAATTAATATATACAAGTAATTATTTTTATTTTATTGATGTAGTGAGTGAGTCCAGGAAACAGGTGAGAAAAAACCTGCAGAAGTTGAGGTATGCGCCGGGGAGAAGAGGAATGAATCAGTCAGTCGCAGCAAGATAGAATATATGTGTATAAGTGAAAGAAGAAAAAGCATAACGAATGTATTCGTTCACCAAAATATGACAGGTAACATCTTTGTTTTTATTTTTAGTGACAGCCAGGCTAAATGGCTCTCTGCAGACGAGGAGGATCATTCGGAGACTGCTGTTTTTATCGAGCCACAGGAGGGAGCTGTCACTCGAGTAAGACTCCCTTAATATCATTTATCATTTATCATCATAAGAACCACATTAATAAAGACTTATGCGCTGGGTGTTTCCCCCAACCTTGTCTTCCTTCACCTACAGTCTCGAAGAGGTGGCCCAGGTTTTTCAAGGATGCTCCGAGTGCTTTTCTGTTCCCGTCAGCGTACCCCGCTGCTGCTCAGTCTCTACCTGCTCACTGTGCACGTCCTGCTGCTGCTGTGTCTGGGTGGATACCTGTGAAGACGGTTCCTTTTGCAAACCTAACAGAAATGAGCCAGAGGCGATAGAAAGCAGGGATGCGACACACACACAACCCAAGCCAATGATATTGTTACAAATGATTAATCTACACACAAACATTGCACTTTATAGGATCAAATTGTTCTTCTTAAGTATGTAGATTGGAAAAGGAGGGTGGTGTCCCTGATTTTAATTCTGCTGCTCTGGTATGACTTTCGGGGTTTTACAAAACCAAGTAGAGATTACAAAGTGACAGGGTTCAATTTTTCTATCTGAAAATTGTTTTGGGGAATACAAGTGGAATGAATCATAATTAGGTATTTTAGAAAAGGGTGTAGTTCATGTGCCTTTACATTTAGGTATAAAAAGGTCACTTTATTTTGGAGTATTAGAAGGTACAGTGGTTTCGGTGAGTTTGATTTGTTGATCTGTTCTAAGCCAGATCCAGAAAATGGTTAGCTTAGCATAAATAAGCTAATTGGCGCTGTTAAATGGCAACCTTTTACAGAAAATGAAACAAGATAAAATGTATTGATTGGACAAATTAGGTAAGCTAGTTGGAAATTTTTCTTACAGTTGGACAGAGCCACGGTTGTGTCCCTGTTTCTGGTCTTTTTCGTAACAGTTAATGAGAAGCTAAGCTAACTAAGCCATATAGAATTCCCCCTTTTCCAGGCTTAGTGCTAATATACATAACTGTTTGTTTGTTACTTTTCTTTGTTTTTTTTTAGCAGACACATATGAGGGTCATATCAATCTTGTAAGCTGGCAGTAACTCTTGAAAAAAAGCTAATAAGGGTATTTTCCAAAATGGCAAATTTATGATGGCTTGAGTTCCAGTATGTGCAGTAAGAGTCTTCTGTTCTTCTTCTACTATTCCATGCACAGAAAAAGAAGCACAGTGCTATTTTTTTCTTAAACATTCCTTTTCCCTATTAATTTCCTATAGTATAAATCAAAGTTTAAAAAAAAGAAGCATTATATTGTTATTTGTACATATTTACATGCATTATATACATCAGTTGAGTGAGGGCTTATATCCAATAATATCCCCTGCCCATGCTTCTGACTCGTTACGCTGTATTCTGTAGTTTTCTGGCAGGAGAAGGTGCAATATTTTACTACAGTGTGAATTAATCCCAGAGAATGGTTTTCTATTGATAGCCATCCCATTATAGATTACGTTGATGTAGCATAATTTATTATCCAACAGCTGAACCAATGGTCCAAAACCTACATGTAGTTATAGTGACACCGTCCTTTTCATCTTGTTCTCATCTCTGCGCCCCTTCTTTTCATGTTCATGTCATTTATCATGTCTTACGTCCACTGAAATGTTCTTAAAATGTAAATAACTGTTGAAAAGGGCTGTATAGAAAAATAAAATCTAATAAACATGTTGGTGGTTTTGATCAAGAACCAATCGATGTGCTCATTTTCGTGTTTAAAAAAAACAGGTGTGGAAACTTTATACTTATTTAATACATTAAAGTTGATTTTATTATCTATTCTAGCTTCTTTCATCATTTTGTTGGAATTTTATTTCTCTTTATTGACTTCTTTTTACCGTTGATGTTTTCAAACTGAAATCGTGCACTGGTCTATATCTAATACAGTTTTGTCATCATCCTCTGCCTCATTTATCTTTTCTATAGTGACTTGAAAGGCATGGACACGGTTCAAAAGTTGCTATATATATATATAAATATATATATATATGTTAGATTGTTTTTAATTTGTGCTCATTAGATTTAGCCCAGTTCAGCCTTTAAAAGCTCATTTCTCTCGAATTATTTTTGTTCCAGTTATATCCCCAAAAAGTAATTGATATTATGGAATCATGATGGCCTCGCCTGCGTCTGCAAATCCTCTATTAATGCTGTAACCCAAAAATTGCTTCATGGATTATTTCCAGTTTTATAACCCCATAGACCTTTGTGCAAGGAAGAATTGGACTGATTTTGGGAAAGGTAAGTTGCATTTGGCCCCTGCTGTTGTCTAGTCTGTGTGCTGTGGGTCATTGGAAGGTGACCCTTCAGCACAGTGTGAGGTCCTGAGCACTCTGGACCAGGTTTTTATTATCAAGGATATGTTTGCCCTTCTTTTTGTGCAGCATTCCCTCAACCCTCACCGGACTCCCAGTTTCTGCCACTGGAAAACACCCCCGGGGGCATGAAGGCGACGACCTACCTGATTTCCTTCCAGACATGATTCTTAGGATTGAGGCCAAACCGCGAGTTCTTGGCCTCCTCAGACGAAAGTATCTTGTTTCTCAATGTTGGAGCGTCCTTCAGGTGCTTCTCTACTAACTCCATGTGGCTTTCCTGTCTCACACAGAGGATAAGCTTCTCTGACATCACGCCCAGATTGGTGGGGTGTTGCAGTGAGTGTTGACCTTCTGTAAGTTTCCTCCCATGTCTACACTGCATCTCTACAATTCTTGGGGACCTCTCTTTCCAAGCCCCCGCAGTCTCCAGATCTGTGCCTCGACACAATTCTATCTCTGAGCCCTGCAGGTAGATCCTTCAACCTTAAGGCTCGGTTTTTGCTCTGAAATGCTTTCTCACCTGTAAGACCTTCTATAGACAAATGTGTGCCTTCGATTTTGTCATATGAGGTGAATTTAGCTATTACCTATTTAATGTATGAGTGCATAATTATTATTTTTTAAAGATTGTTTAAACAAATGTAGCATTATATTGTAACATGACAAAATGTGGGGAAAAAACGTGGTCTGAAAACTTTTTAAAGTTAACACGGGCCAACCTTCCTTCCCCATATGCATCGGGGAGATGTGGGTGACCATGACCCTGTTGTCGGTGTTTAGGAGTTCTTCATTTAGATCGCTGCGGTCCATCTTTTAGTTCCTGCTTTAACTTCGATGCGCGTTCACGTGAGGCTCCCTCCGCGGTGACGCGCGGTAACTCCGCGGTCTCCATCCATCTGTGACAACCTCAGAGAAAAACTAAGAAACCGCCTTTCCTCCGTTTTATCCTTTTAAACACGGATATATCGACCTGACACGCCAAGGTAAATAACGTTTATTCAACTGACTCATTAAATGATCTCTCTTTAGGTTTGCCGGCGTTTATTTTTCTTTTAACGGACATTAGGGAAGTGGATTTAGACAGACGTAGTTATTTTAAAATGTGTAGAAAAAGTTTATCAAGACGCTGTCTAAAGTACATTCTGCTTAAACAATGCATCAAAGTGAGTTGGACTAATGTGCACCTGCATGTTTAATATTAGCAATATTATTACTGTTCTTATGATTAAAGTAAAACTACACCAGCAGTAGTAAAAATTATATTAGTAAGCTAAATTAAACTTAATGCTAGGTTACTAGTTAGCTTAACAGTGAAAACTACCTTAATATCAGGTATCTAACTACCCAAATAGTGTAATAAGTTTATGTTGGGTTACTAGTTAGCTAAATAGTGACAGTAAGCTTAGTATCAGGTGATTAGTTAGATAAACAGTAAGTTAGTATTCCTCTAACCATTTGAATGTTTTTTTATAATGACAGAGCGAGAGAGAGAGAGATATTTAGATAGATAGATACTTTTAAGGAAGAGGATTATTAGTAGTGTGTATCTATCTATCATGGGGAAATTAAGCTTCATGTTGAAAAGAACTTCCCTTTTGGGACTTCAGAAAAAAGTAGTCATATAATAATATGCCGTAGCTAGACAGTCAGTAATAGTTTTGAAGATGTCCAGTTTTTATTAATCGGAGTTGTCTATTGTCTTCAGATGTGGAAGTCAGTCGTGGGCCACAATGTCAGCATGAATGTAGCTTCAGAGGGGGACGACTGGGAGACAGACCCGGACTTCGAGGTACTGAATTCTTCCTATAATACGTCTCAATGTCTTGGAAGATTTTGGTGCAAACACTCATCCGTTTCTTACCTGTGTTTCAGAATGATGTATCAGAGCAGGAGCAGAGGTGGGGGGCGAAGACAGTTGAGGGCTCAGGACGCAAAGAGCACATTAGGTAAGAGATTCGCAACCCTGTCTCTGGGAATGGACGGAATTGAGACAGTGTAAGGATTTTCATGGCAGATTGTGTGCTGTAAGAAACAGGAAGAGGAAGTGAAAGCACAGCTAAAGCTTTCAGACAATACGTTTCTCCTAATATGGGTAACGTCTGATGATGACAGACTTGCTGCCAATACTGTGAGACTAAAAATGGATCAGAATGTAAAAGTTTTATTCTGGTTTTATGTGTTTTTCATGTAAGAATGGATATTTGTTTTGCATTTCCAGACATTGTTTAATTTAATGTACTAATATTTTCGTTTCCATTTCCATCTAACTAGCATGTCTAGCCTCTTTTGTGTGTTTAAGGTTTTACTGATAGTCATGAAAACTTGTATTTAACTGTCCTTCCTGCCAGTGTTGCAGAGCTCCGAAACAAGGTCACTGCTGAGCACGAGCAGGTGAAGCAGAAGGACCACACTCCCAAGGCCTCATTCGGCTATGGTGGCAAGTTTGGAGTGGAGAAAGACCGAATGGACAAGGTTTACACAATCCTCTTTTTGAAACTGAGAATATGTCAATCTTATTTTCTGCTAAACTATTTAATTGTATTTTTACCATCCAGTCAGCGTTAGGGCACGACTATGTGGCGCAGGTTGAGAAGCACACCTCTCAAAAAGATGCATCAAAAGGCTTTGGTGGAAAATTCGGGGTTGAAAAAGACCGCGTTGACAAGGTGACATTTAGAGTCTTTGATCCATCTGCCTTAGATCCTCTTGTTGATACGCCAATTATTGCTGACCTCTTACTAAATAACTTTGAATGTTTGACTTTCTTAGAAAGATTTTCTTGCAGAATTGGACACAAGAAGAATTATCACATGTGTGGTCCCCTTGAAAATCAGTTTAATATGTTTTACAACAAGCAGAATTTGGCTGAGTTAATCAGGATCCATTAAGCATCTACACAAGTGGCATATGGAAACATCTGTGGATAATTCAAGATCAAACCCTTTGAGATTTGTTGATAGTATCATTCATTCCAAATCTAATTCTAAGTTACTTGAGTTATTTCTGAAAAATCATCTCAAAATTATTGCTTGAACAGAGTATTTCTAAACGTCTTATTACTCTTGAATCATACTGTGATTGTCATGTATGCAGTCTGCCATGGGCTTTGAATACAAAGGAGAGGTGCAACAACATGCGTCTCAGAAAGGTAAAACACCCATTCAGCTTCAGAGAGGCGTTCTCAAAAACAGAACCATGTTTCTAGAAGTTTCTACACAACCGAACAGAAAAGTTTTTTTACACATCTTCTTTACAACCCACATGTTTGTAGATTACTCAAAGGGATTTGGAGGAAAGTATGGGGTGGAGAAGGAAAAAGTGGACAAGGTGGCCTTTGGGTTTGACTATAAAGGCAAGACAGAGAAGCACCAGTCACAGACGGGTACGTTACAGTTGTTAGCATTCATCAGCCACAACACCTTGTTCATCTTAAGTCTGAATGATTTTTTTCGGACTCGCATTCAGATTACTCAAAGGGTTTTGGAGGTGCCTTCGGTGTTGAGAAGGAGAAAGTGGATAAAGTTGCCTTGGGATACGATTACAAGGGCGAGACAGAAAAGCATCAGTCTCAAAAAGGTGAGGGGAAATCACACGAGTAGATTTTAAAATATGCACTTTTAATTGTGCAGCAGACTGATCTGGTTCATCTGCTCAGACTATTCAGCAGGTTTTGGAGGTCGTTACGGAGTTCAAACGGACCGCATGGATAAGGTCAGTCTGAGACCAGCAGCTATTCATTGTTTCCATCATGGGTTCACCTTGAAGGTTTTTCTCTTGTCTATTCCTCTCTCTTTTAATGAACTCTGATAAATGTTTGTGTAAACATACTGGCATTGCAGAGGTCATGTATGGACAGTGTAGTTTATGTGACTGTAGTGATTTTATTACATTGTTTGTATCTGATACCAGTATTTGATCCTCTGATAGGACCAGCTCTGGACTATCTGTGATTGTACATAGAGCTCAAGTTACAACTACGATATACAGCGATAGATGTTTCTACCTCTGACAAAAAAATCTGACCCTTGGACTATTATTCTTTGCTGTAAAGAATGCTTTGCTGAAAGTGGAAAGGAATGCCAAATCAATGTTAGAGGACAATAAAAAAAACATAAACTTACAGAAAATATTTTTTACTCTGAGCAGCTTAAAGAAGCAAAATGGTTAAATTTGATAATCTCCGGTTTGACTTATTAAATGATGATTTCAGCATCAGTCAGTAATAATTTGTGCCTATTAGTCAAGAAAGCTTTAAAAGGATGAATGATAATTACCAATCTTCCACTTCTAGTGTGCGGCTGGCTTCTCAGATATGGACTCCCCGACCTCTGCGTATGAGAAGACACAACCGTTTGAGGCCTGTAAGTTATTTTTATCACTCAACATCCAACCAGTCATTTTCTATAACCCGGGTGAAAATATGAACAATTTAGGTTCATGTTTTTGTGCCACAGTACACACAGGGAATCCACCCAAAGGAGAATAACTCCACACAGAAGGGCCCCGGGTTTATTTCACCCCTTATTCTTTTTGTGAGGCAACAGTTCTAACCAACCTGCCACTCTTCTGCTATTATGGATAACATGCAGTTTATTATATTGAATCAGCATTGTTAAGGAAGCCGAGACAAAGCTTTAAGCTACCAAGGTGTAGCACCAGGTAAACCCATTGATGTGCTCTCCTTTTATGTGAAACCACACGACAGTCAACGGCGCTGGACAATTAGTCAATTTATTGTCCTTCAAACAATAACACAAAAAAATACCAATTAAAGCAATTACCCAACGACAAGTGTCACCTGAGCGTCACAAAAGTTCGGTTGGAGCATAGCTCTTGTTGTCAAAAGCTGTTTCTCCTTCCGGCTTGAACACCTGACAAACACAAGATGGTTCCCACCTTATATAGGTGGACGGCTAATAAACATTACAATATTTACAATAAATCAAAACATGGATTTTTGCTCCTACAGGCACAACAAACTATGTGCGATGAACTGTTCTCACTTTTTCATAAGGGCAGAGGTCACCGCTAATACACCATATTCATATTTCTGTCTTACGCAGCCTGTGCAGGTGCAGGAAATCTGAAGGCACGTTTTGAGAACATGGCCAAGGTTTCAGAAGAAGAGAACAGGAAGAAAGCCGAAGAAGAGAAAGAAAGAAGACAAGCTAGAGAGAACAGAGAGCGAGAGATCGCCAAACGCAGACAAGAGGTATCACACGCACACACTGGACCGCTGCAGGTCAGAATTAACAACAGTTTAACATGCATACTGATGATTTTGTGATTCCTGTAGGAGGAGAAAAGGAGAGAGAAGGAAACTCCACCCCCTGTTCCAGATGAGGCTCCAGAGCACGAAAGACCACCTACAGAAATCCACCAACACATGCCAGACATAAAAGAGATACCTGAGCCAGAACCAGAACCAGAACCAGAGATAGAGTCAGAGCCAGAGGTAAGACATGGATTTACACAAATACCAGATGTATCAAATAATATACTAATGAGTCATCAAAATAAAGGTTAGGGCTGGATATAACCCATGTGTTTTTAATTGTCAACAAATTCAACCCATAACCGAATAACATAGAAACAATTATAAGAAGGTAAACTGTAAACATGAAGAAAAAGACAACAGACTAAATAATCTCACCCATTCACGCCGACTATTTTCTTTCTGTTTTTTTTTTTCAGTTCTTTTGATGGTCCTTTTTTCAAATTGATATCAAAGCAGTTTTGCTATAAAAAAAAAGTTAAGAAAAAGTGCTTAATCTAAAAGAATGAATGAAGCTGAATCAGCGGGACACTGACACAGTTTTAATCAAATGGCTGTCAAACAGTAGAGAATAAAACCTACCAAACTCACAGAACTATTTTCTGCTGTAAATTAATCCACATTTGGTGTTCCAGGGACTATTTCTGGCAATGGGACTGGTTATAGTAATATAAATATGAAAAGTAACCAGCCGTAGACATTTAGCATTCTATTTTTGGCATTGATTTTTCCCAGTTTCTTGTTTATGTGTTAATCATGCATCGCCGTTATATTTATCCTGGTGACACATTTTTTAGTCAATAAATACATGACATGGTGTTGGACCATGAGTCAAAGATTACTCCTGAAAGTATTTCTAGAATATTCATCGAACCATGGGGATGAATGTAATGTGTGCACTGCATGTTCAAATAATCCAGCTAGATACAAATGACATATTTTTCCTCCTATTGTGACACAATAGCAAAATCTTAAAATGTCATATTTTGAATTGTAATATTAAATATTGGAAAAAAGCTCAATGTTCTTTCAGACGGTTAGAAGAGTCTAATAAGGTTTTTTGAAACCAGTTTGGAAAGACATGATTAGATCTGTGGTAATACTTCTAGAAACACTCTCAAGTCGTAAAATGTTCTTAGCTCATGTCTTAGATTCTTAAATCAAAGATATTCTGGGATGTTTTTTAGGATGAACCACTGTACGAGGAGCCGCCGGATTTGCCTCCGCGCTCCGAGGATTTCGCAGCACCTGACATACCGGAAGATTTGGAAGATGAGGAGGATGAGGTGGACGGAGATTACGAAGAACTTGCTGACGTGCCTCCTCCTGAACCGACAGGTCTGCGTCTGCTGTCAGTCACATATAAACCCTCTCAGACATATATCACTCGCTTGTTTTCATTTACAGATGTGGACAATGATTATGAAGACGTAGGCGGTTACCAGAGGGCAGTGGCAGTTTATGACTATGCAGCAGGTGTGTTTCTCCTTCAACTCTTCATCTTCTGACACTTGACATCATCTCAACATTTCTGTACCTTTTTTGACATTTCTCCCACAGAAGCCAATGACGAGATCTCCTTCAACCCCGATGATATCATCACCAACATAGAGATGATTGACGAGGGATGGTGGAAAGGGGAGTGTCACGGACTCGTCGGTCTTTTTCCAGCAGCTTACGTTCAGCTAGTGGAGTGAGCAACATGCACATGTTTTCCGGCATTGAAGACAGGCTTTACATTTGGACAATCGCAGATCCCTCCAAAGAAAATTCAGCTAAATTTGAGAGGCAAGACTGTCCACGACTGCTGCCTAATGACTTCGGTATGAGGTTTGAGTAGATGTGCGTGTGGGCTTCCCCATTGGACAACTGATACCTGTGAATGTGGATTGTGTCATGGTGCCTTTTGCCATTTGCCACATTTGACCTTTACTACCATCTACTGGATCTTAACATATATTGCTATTATTTCAACAAGACCAGAAGTAATGTGTATTACTTCAAAATACTCCTCTTTCAAGTTATCAGGTCAGTTGTTTTTCTGAAATTCTTCTGGCAAAGAAACAAAACTTGACCTGTTTACATTAATAACTTTTTATTACGGTTACAGAATACATCACAGCCAATTGGCCTCTGATCAGCTGATTTCTAAACTTTGTGTAATATCTTGTCTGTGGCTGTGAGTATTTGTGGGGTAAAATGACCACCAAGTCCCTTATCTGTGACAAGGCGTTACATCTTGTATCTGCAACGTATTAATCTTAGTCAATAAAATATTGTTACGCAAGCTTCCTTATGTTTGTAAACAAGTTTTTTTGTCAGACCATTTCCAGTCAGTGATAGCACACGGTAACTTCAGGGCAGTTCTTGTTAATGTTTGTGGTCATGATCACATTCTCACCAAATTTATGATTTGACCCACAATCTGGCTGGTACAGGAAGAAAATCAGTTCGAAGTTATTTTTTACAAGTGAAGTATTTTATTTACAACGCAGCTCATATTATTCTGCATACTTCGATATCTTGCCTGTAATCATGTCAGGTATACGGTAGAATCTAATTGAGAGAGAAGAAAACGTGGAATGACCCATACATGTGATATAACGTGGTTCATGATTGATGACTCAAGAATACAGCTGTTCCTCCCACTATGGTACAGGGGGAAAAGCATATTGTAAACTTTTTTTAAATCCTTATTTACACTATTTAAAGTGTAAAACATTAAATGACTGACTTAAGATGTATTAGGACAAGCTAAAAGCAACTTATCTTAAAACTCATCCCAAGACGGAAACAAAGCTTCTGTTCCATAGAACAAACCATTCCCTGCAGTGAACTGGAACATGGATCTTTCAATCCACTTAACACAATTCAATAGCAGAAATCCATTCGTTACCACATACAAAAAATAATACATAAAGCCCTCCTGTGTTTCTGCATCAACAGTCTATTAGATGAAACCACAGGTCTTTCCTCTGCTTCACCAGGCAATGCCCTTCTTGGTCTTGGCCTGGCCACTTTTCTTTGCCACCCGTCTGCCCTTCAGCTTCTTTGCCTGTCGTTGATTCATCCATACAGGATACTGGCCGCTATCATTCATCATAGTTTTCTTGTTGCGTTTGCTGTCCATGTCCATCTTCCCATCTGTTTCAGACAAAACAAAGATTTATTCATTTGAAGAATAAAGAAAAATTTTTTCCCTGAAGCAAAGCTGTAATATTAATCTTCACACAGTTAGCAGCACTCACTTTCATCTCAGTCAATAGGGGGTTACATAGTAGTGTTATAATGATTAGGGCTACACTGATACCCCTTTCTATCAGACCAAGTATGAGAACTTAATAACATCGGTTAAAAAACATGCTTTGTCTATCAGTTGTTACTTTGAAGCTGAAGTCCAAAATGCCTTTCAGCAAGCAGCCAATATGCTTTTTAATATTAATGATGCTTTTAAGATAAATTTGCACTTTTACAAACTTTCACATTTAGGTGTTGTCCTCTATTGCTTTATCCTCTATTGTTTTGTTTATGATTGCCTTGTGGGAAGCCAGATTGGCACAGATACTAGTATCAATACAAGGTAACTGTATTAGTGCATCTTGAGTAATGATTTCACTAAAACTGTGTGTTTGAACAGAAGTTTTGCAATCAGTTTAAATAATCTTTAAATAAAAACAATTTAAAATACAACTAGAAATAAAGAGCTAGTGTCCCCGCGTTGTGCTCAATACATAACTCACCTTCAGCCTCTTCTTCTGCCAAGTCCACATCTTTCTGCTTCTTGATCTTGTCGGCTGTCACCACAGTAGCAATCTCCTGCACATCAGTCATGATAGCTTCTCCTTTTTTATCCAGACTCAGAGCCTGTTTCAGACGAGCCAACTCCTTTGGAGCATTTTTCTTCCTCTTCTCTGCACGCATCTTCCTCCTCCATTTGCTCCTGAGACTTTTTGCCATTTCAAGGATGTTCTGAAAAAACAAACGCAAACCTTGTCAAACTAACTAGCTTTCCCATTCTTATCTGATACTCAAAATTCAATTCATTTTCAGAGGTTATATAAACGTTATAGCACAATTTCCAACTAGGCTTTGGATTTCGACAATTAAAGTACCAGCCCGGATGATTCACAGGGCCAAGAATTGAGTGATCGCTGTGGAGAGGCAGAGGATTGAGTGATCGCTGTGGAGAGGCAGAGGACTGAGTGATCTCCTCCGCAGAGGAGTGAACACTCCTGCACTGTGTGGCCGTCCATTACCTGCCGTGTTGAAACCCCAGGGCGGACCCCACTACATCAGCAGTTCACAAATTTGGTCTTTATAATTGCCTTTCGTCAATGGCGAGGTTTCATGCTGCATTGTTTTTTTATTGTGTTAAATAATAAGTAGGATTCTCCATTTATCAACCATCGTAGACTACTGGTTCACGAGAGCTGAGGTGCAATCTGGAGCTTTACGGCAATTTGGCCCTACATTTCACCAAACTACACCTTTGATTTAAACAAATATGGATGTCATTAAAGCCAAAGATTATAAAACGAATTCATATCCATCAATTGTAGTTGGTTAGTTTTATCATGTACTGTAATGGTCTTCCTAATATCGACATGCTCACATAAGTTCTCGACTCATGCAATCTGTCCTAACCAGTTTAAGCTCAACATTTTATTAATCTTTACCTAATGTAAAATTTAAACGACAAGGAACATTAAAACATTCGAAACAATCCGCTTTAAGTATAATATATACCACTTAGCCAAAAAGACAGCTAGCCTGTTTGCTATTTAAATTCTACAGACGAACGCTGCGTATGAAAACGTGATTTAAAACTTCAATGAAAGCTAATTAAATGTTAACTGTTAACAGTGCTAACCCTAAACACACAAAAACGCAGTTACTCACAGCAAGTTAGTTTAAATGCTTAAACTCTTCTCCGTGCTCAGCTACGAACTCCGATCGGTGCACGTGTTTACTAGGATTACGTAGAGTTCGAAGAAACTGCAACATGATTGGCTGATTCTGTTTCTCTGATGAAGACAGCCTCTGACTGGCCAACGACTTCTAATCAGGAAGTAAACAAGATTATGAGAATATGATGAACAAATTTTGCCTCTAAACCGGTTCATGTCAGTTTCCTCTTATTATCTAAGCCGCTTTAAGTTTATATATATTATGCAGGGTTAAAATACATTTTATGCAATGGTATTAAATTTGACAAATGGAAATTAATAACTTTTCAACAAGCATGGCTTCGTCTCGCAATTTGGACTCGGTCTGCATCTCTCAGCTCGCTTCATCGTTAACTCAGATGTCCAGCATGTTGGACTCTGCTGCAGAGCAAATGATGGTCCTCAAGGACTTCGCGGCCGCCTTCGACACATGTGACAGAGGCCTGGAACGTCTCGCCAACATGGAGCAGGAGGACAGCAGGTGAACATCAGAATGTATCCTTGCATCACTTTAATTGTCCCTGCAGCCTGACTGAGTAATGCCACTGTCTGCTTTTGTTTCTGTTTTAGCAGATGTGGAGAGATTAAGGCTGGCTTCTGTATTTTAGGGATTCAAGCATTGGCTGAGCTGAATCAGTGGCACGGTGTACTGGCCTGGGTCCTTCAGCAGTATGAGGACCCCGAGAGAATACCACCTGAAATAATGCAGATATGGTGAGTAGAGCCAATGTATGAGCTCTAATACCAAAATGGAATTGTCAACAGTCAGATTAAAATATATTTGATTTTAAGTTACATTGCAATTTTGCTTTTTTTTTCATCTCCTGTTTTTCTGTCTCCAAGCTTTTAAATTTGAGCGTTGGCTGATTTTTTTTGTTCTTTGTACAACAAATTATAATCCCATGAAAATTTAGATATAAATCAATGAAAATTAAGATATTTCCATTGCTTTCCCATGTTTCGCATACTAAGCAATTTAGTTGTATATAACAATCGAAAAAATAAGTCAATTGAAAAAATGATTTAAATATTACTGAATTAGTCCAACAGCAGAAATATTTTTAATTCTGCTATCCCCATACTATCCGTTGAAATGTTTTTAATAGATTTATTTAAACCAACTTTAAATGGAATTAGAATGTAAGACAAGACATGTGGAAACAAATAGAAAAAATGGAAATAAATATATACATAAAGCCTGCAGCTAATTGTTTTGGTCTCTCATGTTTTGGCAGCATACTTCTTTACTCAAAGGTAGGAGAGCCAGCAATGACACAGGAAGCAGCCAGAAATTGGTTACACAGTCCACCCAACAGCAAAGTGACCGGGTTTGAGACGGTGGCAGAGCTATACCTGCTGCATGTCCTCGTCCCTCTTGGACAAAGAGACGAAGCTCGCGAGCTGATTGTTGGTGAGATTGGAAGAAGTGCATTCACAGAAGACCAGATGAAGACAGCGATGGATTTTGTGGAAGAAAAAAATGAGCAACAAAATCAAGAACTGCTGAATCCCAGGATCAATCCAGACTCTGAGACCACAGCACAAACCGTCTTGACTCAAGGTCCACATTTCAGTTCGGCACTCATGACATCCACTGTACTGACACATATACATAAGTACAAACAATGAATGCAGAAATACATTCTAATAGTGTCTGTGTTCTACAGGAACCATAATCACTAAACTTGGAGCCATGCTGAGGTTTTCCTACAGAAAAGCCATGGCGATCAATTCTGGCTCATTCTCTCTGCGGCGAATCTTTCTGGCCGCCATCCTTCTCTATGTGCTTTTTCTCCGATTGGATCCAGGTTGGATTGATAGTTCTTTCATGATTTACCATAAACCTTGTTCAAGTATAAAATGCTTTTTTTTTTAAATGAATCATTGTGTTTTTCCATTGCAGCTCGTCCATCTTCGTTCATTTGGATTTCCAAACTTCTTCAACTGCTCAAAAAGATGTGGAACGCCATGTTTGCACCTTATTACCAGGCTCACATCCAGAGCAAAGGATTGTAAATGACTAAAAATCAACTTTTACATTGGAGGTCGGTTAATTTTTTCTGAATGATCTTTGGTATCTTCAACATGGCATTTCAAATAACTTTCTTCACAAATGAAATAGGCAGAAAATCTCAGTTTTATTTTTTCATCATATGATGTGACGTCATCTTTTTTTTTTCTTTCAACTAGCAGGAGCACAACTAAGACATTATTAAGGTGTTAATTTTATGAAACGTAAAATGGTGATGGGTAGAGTAGTGTCTGTGTTATTTTAAGTGTACAAGCCCAGTATCAGCACATTAATCAGTAACGATACACGATAACTGTATCTGTGCATCCTAAGTAACAATTTTACTGAGACTAGCCCGGTTTGGCCCTGTGTGCCCAATGTCCATTTTCCTGATTATGTCAAAATACGAATTGAAGTGAATTAACTTACCATTAACTGCCATGAACGTAACATTAAAATGGTTTGAGATAAATTTATTGATGGTACATTTTACAGAGGGTTGAATTTTACAAATACAATAATCATGGTACATTTGGCAACCAATGACTCCAGGCCACATTGAATTATGAAACGGATGATGTCATACGGAGGTTGTTCCAGACCTCACAGAGGAGGACTACTGCTTCATCAATGGTCCTGGGGGACACTAAATATTGACTGAACATACAATCTGAGAAACTTTCATACATTTTTGCATGATTTGTCTTCTCATGTAACATGTTAAATTGAGGTAATAATTGAAAATTATTAAGGAACACAGTAGGAGTTTATATTCTAATGTAAACTGCCCAATTAATTTTGGTAAATAAACTCATTGGTGCCTTTCTAAGTCCAAGTGGGTTCTATGCAGTAACGTTCATTTGGGCCCAAAAAAACCCCGACATATTTTATGTTTATAGCCGAGGAAAAAAAGCTCCGCTTAATTTTCTGTTTCCTGTGTGTTTGAGATGCTCTTATTTTGAAGGATGTGGCGGAAGTGATATTTGCCTGTGTTCTTGAAGATGCTCGTGTGGCGAGAGTTCCTGCCCGTGTTGCACCAACCAACCTCTGTTTGTATTATTTTATAGCTCAGTTTAGGTTTGTCCCGAAAACCCACGGTTACAGTAACAACAACATGAACAATGATGAGTGTCCCGTGGTTTCATTTTCAAAATGGCAGAAAATAACCAAACATTGATTTCAAAATAAAATCTTTCCCGAAATATACATGCCATTAATTAATAGAGAATAGATTTCCTGAACTTGAGACAATGTGGGAGGAATGCGAGACTTGTGTTTTTGATCTTGGTGCATTGGCTGGGTCCAATGTCCTTAAAGTCAATAAATCTTGGATATGCATTTTATTATATGTTCTCCGGTATTGAGGAACTGATGGGGAAATTTTGAGTTTTGTTTTCCTTGAAGAGAAAACGAAACCAGAGTGAAACAACGGCTGTGAAAGTACGGGAACACTGAGGTGATATGAGCTCCTTACTTCAATAGAACACGCAAATAAAACTGACGACGCCTTATTTTCCAGTCTGTAAAACGGCCTGACCCTGTTTGATGAAGGTATGTCTTCTGGACTCTGCTGGTTCACCTCCAGATTTTTTCCGAGGGACCATCACTTCGGTAAGAAGACCACACTCAACTCAATTATTTACTTGTAGAGTATTGGAATTATACTGAGTCCATTTAATGAAGTACTTGTACTTCACTTGTGAAGGCTTCTTAATGTGATGATGCATCATTTATTTTAGCTTCTTCTTCGTCTTCTATGGTTTTAATCCTATTGTTTGTTACATTTGTTTATTCGTTATATTTCGCGTACTACATTTTGTAATATTTAACTGTATAACTGTTCATTTTCAAGCCTATAATGTCCTGACCAAGAGGAAAACCTATGAAAAAAACAATTTCTTGGCATATTTGATTTCTTTGGGGGCATTTATTAAATGTCCTATTTAAGTCACTCTTGAGTATAAAAGGAGAAATAGATTGGTCCATCATGTTTTCAAATAGTTGGAAAATGGTTTTAGAAAACTATTTGATCCTTATTAGACTTTTTTTTTGGCAGTATGAAGTTACATAATTATGTTAAGTAAGTCCTCAAACCCTTAAATATGCCAAAAGAATCCTACTTTAAAGAATAGGAATTCTCAATAGTCTCCTCCTCAGTAGCCCTTTGACCTATGGTGTCCCCCAGGGGTCCATGCCGGGGTTCTGTCAGTGCCAAAAGCATTGGACAATTCACTTCACGTATTATTTCACAAATTTTCAGGTGACTGAAATATTTAATAGCTGATAATTATTGTGCAATGCTCATCTCGCTTTTTGTCAACTGGTATGACAATAAAAATGAAGTTCAATCTCCATGAGCTCTACCATTACCTTTATATTTATGATTTTGGTTCCACTGTTGAGACAAAGTTCAGCTACGATATTTCACACAATCATTTTTGTCTCCACAACCAATAAATCCCAAATGTGTGTAGCTTTGAAATAGAAAGCAAAATCCAGAGCTTGGTTATATGTTAAATAAAGCTGGTTTTCATCCACTGGACAAACAACATTTAGTCGATAAACACGTTTTTCCTGCTCTGTCCTCTATGTACCGATTATTTTCTGTTAATCAAATATACAAGTGAGGTGGGCGTTCTGCACATCTACACTGATGTTCTCAGCACCAGTTGTCATCAGGACTTCAGGGTTACTTTTCATTTTCACCCATTTCTATTCCCACAAGAATCATGGACCCGTTATGATGGTAGACCCAACCATGTTTGTTTCATGGCACCATAAATAAGGTTATTTTATTATTTCCGATGGTCTCTTACAGGAATGAGAGGCCTCAGCAACTCCTGCCTGTCATGCTGTGTGAACACCTTACTACAGGCGTTCTCTGCTACCTGGGAGCTGGCTGACATACTCGACAAGTAAGAACATTAAAGGTCCTGGAGCAGGATTTAGGAGCAGTTGTAGGTGGGACAGCGGATTGGAACTAACATTACCCTCACTTCTATGAAGGGTTGTCTCTGGAGCAATGGAATTGTTTATCCATTCTGGGCTACTGTACAAATCTGAACAATGAGAGCTTGGTTGAAGAATACTACTTTTGAAGAAAAAAAGACTCTTTCTAACATAATGACAATAATTCTTAGTTTTAAAGGTTATGCGAAATACTTCTCCTTTTTCCCTCTTTCGTCTGCTCTCTTAAAGAAGTCAGCACAGTGGATTGTCTGTTTTCATCTTTCCTTGTCTTCTGGATCCTCCTCAGTCACGCAAACCAACTGTCTGTCCTCTCTCACAGAATCCCAGAAACCTCCTCTTTGTTCTTCCCCCTTTTCTCCACCTCTAGCATCCTTCTACCAATGGATCCACTATCCCTCCGTCTCACGTGTCCAAACAAACTAAATCCCGCCTCTCTTACTTTTTCTCCAAGACTACCATCTTGGAAACCTTTCCCTTCACTCTTGCATAGACTCTTCTGTCACAGATAACTCCTTGTAATCGTCTTCACCCACTCCACCCTGCATGTATTCGCTTCTTCACTTTTTTTCCACACTCCCTGTCTGAACAGTTTATCCCAGTTATTTAAACTCCTGCATCTTCTTCACCTCTACTCATTCATCCTCACCGTTCCACCTGCCTCCCTTTAATTTACAAATATGTATTCTGCCTTGCTGTGACTGACCCTCAGTCCTTTTCTCTCCAGCATATACCTCCATCTCTACAGATATTCTTCCACCTGCTCCCTGCTCTCACTACAGATCAAAATGTCATTCGAGAACATCATAGTCCACAGAGACCACCGCCTGACTTCATCAGTCAGCCTGTCCATCAACATTACAAAGACGAAGGAGCTCAGAGCTAATCCTTGGTGCAGTCCCATCTCAACCTTGAACCCATAAGTTACTCCTAGTGTACGCCTCAGTGCTGTTATACAACTCTCATACATATCTTACAATCCAGACTTCTTCGAGCAATCGAAAAATTCCTCTGTTCTCGTTCTCGTTATCCTCCGCTTATCCGGGTCCGGATCGCGTGGGCAGGAGTTTCAGCAGGGAAGCCCAGAACATTGGTGGTTCTTAAATTGTTTTCAGAATCAATTCTGATCAATTCAGATCAATTTTAATTAAGGGCTAAGGGAACCCATAAATGAAACCAAATGAAAAATACCTAATTCATATGCAGTAGGGTATTTAAAAAATGCACAGGTATCAAGGTGGAATCTGCTTTTTCCAGGCAATAAATGCAATAACAAGGTTTTATGAATCGTACAAGGTGGGAAACAGCAGATCTGAGGAAAAAAGATAGTAACGTCCCTCTGCAGCTGAAGAGAGTTTTAGCAGCTATGAAGTGCGGCCTGCCTCAGCCTGCTCCCCATCACGACTTCCTGCACTGTCTGGACCGGAACCTCCTTCGAAGTGAGGAGATCCAAACGTTTGAAATACATTCCTCAAGTTAATGTGGCTAACCTGTCACCGGTTCTGACAGTGAAAACGTTGTTTTGCAGTGAATGTGCAGCATGATGCTGATGAGGTGTTCCTCTCCATTCTGAACTTCATACAACAACAGATGGAGGACCAAACTCTGGCGAGTCTTTGATCTTTATTGTCCTTGATATTTCTCCCTCATGTATAAATTCTAAGTTTTCTTACTGTTTTGTTTCTCTGCTAGGCTCTTGAAATCCAGAGTCTGTATAAGATCTCTGTGGAGACGCAGCTGCAGTGTTTACGATGCGATTCCCTCCAGACCCGGCGCAGCTACCTGCTCAGCCTGCCTCTGCACATAAAGGAGGACCACAATTCTCTGGTGATGTTTCATTTGTTCTTTAAATGAGGATTCTTCATAGGAATAGATAGATTCAATACAAAAAGCTAGAACATCAATGCCACTCTGTACTTTTCAGAGTGCAGATGAGTGACAGAGAGCTTCATCACATGATGTCATTATAACCTTAAGCTTAATGTCCTCAAAACATGTGAGCTCTTGCTGGACTGCTGCTCTAAGTCTGTTAGTGTGTGTGTTCTTGAGAAGGAACAAAACACAGAGTCCAATTCCTCTGCTGAGAAAGCGGATTCTGAACATCCACAAGCTACAAATTAAGAAAAGTGCAAGATTCAACCCTGTTTCAATTTTCAATCACAGCAGTTTCAAGTTCAGTCGCTAAAAAAAGAAAGACGGTCACTTTGTTCCTTCTGTTCCTCCGTTATGTTGTTTCATTATTTCGTTGAATTTTTTTCCGTAGAATAATAATTTGATACCAAAAGACTTTTCTGTGTGCTTTTCATCACTTGTTTGTTTGCAGTGTAGGAGCCACAATACATGTTTGAGTTATTTTACATATTAATAGTAATAAGCTGTGAACATATAAAAGGTAGTTAAACATCTTGGCAGGCGGTCCACCCAGAAGGAAAAGCAGTTTTTTGACCACTTGTGTGACGCTACATAAGTGGCCAAGGATGGAGCCATGATGGACTATAAACACTCTTTGAATTGTCTATGGTGATATTCTTTGTGTCATTGCACCCGACAAGCATTTAAATAGAACCAAATCGACTGGATGTTCAACTACAGGTTTGTCTCAGATCGTGATTCCCTAATATTGTTCACGTTAGTAGACAGCGTGTCATAAGTCCGGCGCAACATCTCGGTGGCTTAAAATCCTTTAATGTCCTCAAAAAAAACTACTTTGCAAGCTTTATTTCTTTTCATCTGGTGCACACCATTGCTCCATCCTTGGCCACTTACTATTTAGCATGTACATGCTTCCACTGGGTCATATTATAAACAGGTTCGGTAAAGAGGCACACATTTTTCAATAATAAATGGAGACTCAAAATGTGTTCAACCATATAATTGAGCAGGACATTAAAACGTAGCCTTAGCTTACATAAAATGCAGGAGTACGTAAAAATGCTCTCTCAAGAATTCAGTGTAAGAATTCCTGAGTTTCATTTGCTATAAGGTGACAGTGACCTTGACCAGACCAGGACTGACCACCAGGACCACCAGGAGAATTTCTGGTGACTGGACTTTCAAATCAACTGATTGCTTTTCAAATATTTATTTTAACTAAACGTGAAAGGCTTGTGACGGGTATAGACACTAAAAACAAAAATATTTTAGTTTATGCTGACAATGTGTGTGTTCTATTGCGAAATTGGTCGACTGACCCGCTACTGATATCCGAGCTTCTGCCGGAACTATTATGTCTATCTTCGCCTGACCTTAACATGACCTACCAAATGATCCTATCAGGTCATCCTTGAGTCAGAGGAGGATTTTCTGAGATAATGCTTTCATGAGAGTGCAACGGACATCAGGTCATAGTGTCCATAATCATTGATGACAGTTAAAAAACACCCATCAGTCCAAGTGGACCTCTGAGCCAAATCTGAAGCCGTTTCCTTTGAGGCATTCTGGAGATGTTGTGTTTATGAGAATGAGGCAGTATGAAAAAGTAAAACCGGGAAACGGTGCACAAGTTGTCCGGAATATTACCCATATTTGGATTTTATGACATTATCTTGCAATTAATTGACATTTAAATAGCTTTTCCAGGTCTGGTAGGTCCAGTTAGTGACTTTTGGAAAGATTCAGGCTAGCTTTAAATTTTCCCTCTGTTTTCATTTAATGTTTTCCTCAAACGTCTGGGATGTTACGGAATCATCATCAACGCGGCCACAGATAGTTAATGTGATAACGCTCTAACTCTTTCATGGATCATTTTCAATTTCCGCTACTCAGGGGGGGGGATGTATTTCTTTTTTGTGTACAAAAAACACAAGTAGTTGACTGCTATTTCCCAACCCTATGTGTGATTATGTCAAAAATGACTCAATATGTATTTACATAAGGAGATCTATCTTTTAGATTTATCATTAGACTCTTTAATAGTTAATAGATCACACACCAATGGGAGCTGCTTGTGAAAAAAGACAGTATCTTGTAATAAGTCCAATATTGTCTACGTTAAGCTCATATGAATTAATGCAAGGAAATCTGTTTAGTTTTATTATAGAGTTAAGAAAACTATAGTTCACTGGATTTATATGCATTATTGAGTCACTAGGGATCTTATCCAAGAGCTGACCTCATAGAATCAGTTAGGTTGAGTCAATATTGACTGTCAGATTATTAATGATTCACATTTCATTTGTGGAGTTCAATCCGGGGGATTGCTTGTAAAACGCAGTGGATTGGGGGCTTTTTTGGGCTTTTCAAGTTGTCCACTTGCTGTCGAAGACAACTATGTTGGCCCTCTTTATACTAAGCCAACATGGCGGGATTTTTGTATCCAGCTCTTATCAATGAAGCAAAGTTACTAAACTATTAGTTTAAACTTCGCTGGATTCAAACTAACAGTCATCCCCAATGTGAATTTTCAGGAAGGCTGCATGACCTCCTTCTTTCAGCATCAAGAGCTGCGGGGCATTAACTGCTGCTTTTGTCCAAAGTGTGAGACGAGGACTCCATCCAAACAGGTGAGGTTTGGTTAAAATACTCCCCATAAAGTACAAAACAACATAATGAAACATCTTTCTTTTGTGCAGGGAGTCAAACTGCTCTCCTTGCCTCCTATCCTCTGCTTAAACCTGAAAAGGTTCCGAATAAGCGGCAGCAGAGGCACCCGAAAGCTCGACTGCATGGTCAGCTTTCCAGAAACATTTGATTTCTCTGAGGTTGTTAAAGAAGCATTCTCATCAAACTTTGCTACGGTATGTGTATTTCCTGTAGATTTTTTCCAAATTTGTTGTGTCATCCATCACAAGTTTATCTCTTTTCCAGAATAACTGCAAGTACAAATTGTACGCAGTGATCGTGCATTCTGGTTCTGCAATGTGTGGCCACTACACTGCTTACGTTCGTCATCGGATGAGTCAGCGATGGTATTATGCAGATGACAGTCGAGTGGAAGAGGTACCTTCAATCTTACTGAATCTATCTCGATCAAAATTAACTTCTTCTTCTTCTTTTTCGGCTCTTTTATCAAGGGGTCGCCACAGCGGATCTTCTTGTTTTGCTCTTCCCTCAAGGCGTCGCCATTGCGGATCATCTGTTTTCATCTTGCCTTTTCCTCTTCATGTTCCTTTTTCACACCAACCAACTGAGTGTCCTCTCTAACCCCATCCAGAAACCTCTTCTTTGGGCTTCCCATTTCTCGCCGCTATTTCTCTTGAATCTTTCTACCTATAGATCCACTATCCCTCTTTTTCACGTGTCCGACCAATCTCAGAGTGTCCTCTTTAACTTTGCCTCTCAACTTTCCCTCCGATATGCTCATTTCTAATCCTGTCCATCCTTTATCTCCAAAAGTTTTTGCGTCATAACTTCCTAATCTTTGAATTAATTTAGTCCCAATTAGCTGCATATGAATCGACTGGAGGAGATCTATCTTGTTTAGATCATACTTTACTCTAATAGTTCATATTTTACTCACTAGAGGGAGCCTCTAGTGAGTAAAAAAGTTTTTTTAACCCAACGTCCTAACCTTTGAGCCATTTCACTCCAAATTGGATTCAAATTAATCAAATCATGGAGATCTATCTTGTACGACAGCAGTGTATGCATCGTTAAATAGAAGTACACTGTAGTCCAGTGGGCTAATATAGCCTTAAGCTGTTATTTCCAGCAGTATGTAAATGTATGGATGGATAGAATAATCATTGTAGAATATATATTCAATGGCAGACTTCATAATCATTCATAATCTATTGCTGGACATGAAAGCGTTTTATTTGGAATGTATTAAATTGTTTCCCTGCGGTAAAAGGAAATTATGCTTTAATGCTTCGCTTGTTAAAGAGGTATTTTTTACATAAGTACATAATTAAGTTTAGTTCAGAATTAGTCATTCATTCGCTCTCAATTGTATTTCAACACACAGGCCTCCTGGGAGGAAGTGAAGACAACATATGGAGAACATTACAGGTAAATTGCTGAATATTAAAATTTTATGTCCACTCTTAATAAAGGTAAGATTATAGCAAACATGTGTGCGCTAGACGCGAGCTGAAGCAGCTATGGTGGGCTAAACCTGACCATGGTTTCCGTCAGGGCTTTTTCTGCTTCACCTTATATTTCGGTCACACGTTGTGAAAATGCAGCTCTCATCTATCTAGGTGACATCAGAAGCGTAACAATGACATGTCTCCAGTTGTTGCGGCATTAAAATGCCATCCTTTTCAGGACAGATGGTAGAATTTGATTCTGATCCTACAGGAACTGGTATATATTTTGCTATACTCGGATATGAAAGAAAATAAATCCGAAAAAATGTAATTTCTTAAAGTTCCTTAAACTTTAAGAATGGTGTTCATTTTCTATGTTGAATGAAGCTTTCTTAATACGGGGCTATTTATTCGACTGATTTCTCCCATTCTCTGTGTTGAAACTCATCTAAGTGAAGATTAAAGGTGTTTTTTCCATTGGTCATTTCAAAGTTTTTATTTCTTAAACGGATAAAAATCAGATTTGTTTGCATGTTTTCTTGTTTTTCAGGTTTTTGCCGAGCGCGTAGTGATTATATTCTGTTTTTGCTTCATTTCATTATCCTGAATCATTCTTTTATTTTCCATTTTCCCTTCTCTAACTCTGTGCATTGTGTTGTGTCGAAACTCTGTAGAAATGTTTCATGTTCTATTTGCAGAAAAACAGCCTACATGTTGATGTACAGAAGATGCTCACAGGAGAAGGAGCAACAAACTGAATCTTCAGGCTGAGTGGATTACCCAGGGTGCAAGAGTGAGCTTGGCAACATAGTTGTACCGTGGTCGACAATAATGTTGCAACCACCCGCAAGTGCAGTCAGAATAACATACGTTTTCATGATACAATGGCTCCTGTCAGTGGGTGGGATATATTATGTAGGAGGCAAACTTTTTGTCCTCAAAGTAGCCGTGTTGGAAGCAGGGATAGCGAGAGCATGCAAGGACACGTGGTTTTAATGTTGTGGCTGATATGGTGTTTGTATAAGTACTCTCAATTGCTTTAAAGAAATAATTACATTCTTATAAATGTACTGAATGTTTTTTTGGGAATAATCTTTAAATGTATGTTCTTGAAATGAACTCTTTCAGGTTTGCACATCAGTCATTTCTGCTGAGGGACAGTAGGTGGCATTGAGAGCTCAAAATAGTGAGTGGCATTCCACTCTCAGACCACACACACCCTGAACACACTTTATGAGTCTGTGGGGTTGGTTGAAGAGAATGCTTAGCTGAGATATTCACTGTTTAGAGGGAAATACCTGACATTGGAATCAGCCTTCATTTTCCTGACGGTGCTGTATGATAATACATCAGTCAATTTAAAAAAAACATTTTGTCCATTTCCAGCTTCCACAAAACCGCAACAACCATTTTTGGATTCATTCTATTAGACTGTTCGATGAATTTCATTTTTTTCTTATTTATGCATCAATACTCACATTATAAAAAACAAAATATATGAACTTCCTGAAAGTTGTCCGTTCTTTGTGTTTTTTTGCGTTGAAAAACGCATTTAGGAAAATAAAAAGAAGATAAGGACGTATAACTTATTCGACTGATACAGGCTGTCAGCAGAGGCTTTAAAGTTCTCACTAGCTTCGCCAAGAGTCGGGGGGACGGTGTGAAATGGGGCCTATGTGTTGCCGAGCTCTGACAGAATGGAACATGTCTGCACAGTACCACAGGCAGCAGGCCTCATGTTTAGTCATCTCGCTGCCATGTAGCACAGACGCAACCGTTTGACGTTCATTAAAAGCAGAGACCGCCGCTAGATGTTACATTTTGTGGTCAGAATTGAGTCGGCGTCGCAGATAAGATTTTGTGTTTCACATTGTATGTGTCACATGAGCCCTGATCTCATTTACCGGCTTGTACAGGAAGCTGACATTTCAAGCAGTCACGATAACTAGGCCTACACTGTTGACCATGACAGTAAGGGAATGTCCCCAAAGAGGCCCCCAATCCACTGTTTTGTGCAAGCAATCCTCTGATCGAACTCCTCAAGTTAAATGAGAGGTTATGTCCAAAAAACAGTGTTTTTTTGCAAAAAAGGGCCTCATAGTGAGTAAAATAGGAACTATTAGTATAAACTATGATACATGATATAAGATAGATCTCCTTGAGGCGATTCATATGCACCGCATTTGGTAGAAATCAGACCAACAGTTAGGAAGTTATGTACGAAAAACAGTTTTATGGAAAATGGCTCCCTCTTGTGTGTAAAATTTGAACTACTAGAGTAAATTATGATATAAGATAGATCTCCTTGAGTTGATTCATAGGAACTTAATCAGATCTATGGTATGTAAGTTATGTCCGAAAAACATTGTTTTTGAAGATAGAATAAAGACATTTGACGTTTTATATGATACAAATGAATATACTACAGATTTTGGGGTTAAATTATATATTTATAAGCAATATAATACATTTGCCACAACTGTATTATGCGGACCAGTAGCACAAAACTGTGTTGAATATATGCGAAAAATAATGCATTATTACTCTTTTAAGGAAATGTTACCAACCCTCTAAGTTTGGTGCTACATCCTAGAGTTATGTTGAATTTACTAAAAACTATTATATTGTATTTACTGAATCCTTATGTTTTGCATTTACTCTACACAATTAAGTTGCAATCTGCTTAACACAAACATTGTTGTATTTATGTTGGTGGATTTTGTTGATTTTTCTTCACGTCTCATTCTTACTTTCAATATTCCATCGACAAAACATTAAGCGCAGTATTTAAGACTCAAATATCAATGATCCCGAGACTCCATCTGGGCCTCGCTCTCCTCTTAAAACAAAAGGAGGATACAAGGTTCACTCCAGGCCCTGTTGGCAGCCAACAAAAAATCAATTACTCATAAAGAAATGGAAACATTGACCTGCTCTTTGAGAATCCAAAGAGACAATATTTTTTTTCAAATTTGTAACTAAATGATCAACTTTGTAACCCCAGTGAGAACAAACTTTGTACGACGACTATTGTTTTACATTGTTTGCAGACATAACCTCACATTTAATTTGAGGAGTTCAATCAGGGGTGGGTTTTACTTTGGTATTCATGAGATTTTGCCCCATTGTTTATTTAGCTCTTTCAAAAATAAAGAAATTATGTAAAACAAACAGCAGCCATGTTATTTCTCAGAGTCAATAGAATATAGAAATAGGTTCCCTCTGTCCTGTTTTGTTTATGGACCATAATTCCAGACCTGTTCACATCAGACAGGTGTCTTTTTGCTATTTGGCTTTTAAAATGTGTGTCTTTCCATATCCATGGTTACGAGTAAAACTTTGAGCTGGACTTTTATCAGATTCAGGTTTCCAAGCCATTACTCAAAAGTTGTTTTTCCACAAAACCTTATGTAGATATTTCCCGGGTAATGGAGAGTTACCTTTTGACACGACAGGAATTTTGTACGCACTGAAAAGGGGAATGGTCCGTCTACATCTCATTGATTTGTCGGGTTAACCATAAACCTTTATATACCACATTAGATTATGTTCAAGATGCAAATGTTTGGAATATTCCTCTGTAGCACAGCTACATCACCTCTATGACCTTTCATTTATTCCTTATAACCTAACATACTGTGTTAGTAAACTGAACGTAAAAACAGGTAGGGTCAGGGATCAAACAAAAAAAAGGGGAGCTTGTATTGATCAGGTTGTCTGAAACATGAGCTAGAATCCTGCTGGCGATGCCCCGTGTCTGCTGAAGGTGAAAATAGGCAACTGCAAAGGAGTTAGCCATTTAAAGCTAAAACTTGATATAAAGTCATATTGAGTGTTCACAGCTCGTTTCTGCTGAAACCCCCAATGTTGACATCAGTTAGTGGTGCTGGAGTAAATAAAAAGTGTTACATTTCAAGCATGAGCATTAAAATAGAATTGAAATCTTAATTGTATGAATACTCATGTAACCCATTTTTTTATGTCATTTATATCATATTATTTGCAGTTGCAGTGCAGAAAGAGGTACAAGATTACGTCACCAAATTACAGAGGGAACTAGTTTGACCATTTCAATTTTATGTCACTATTAATTATACTTATTGTACTTCAACTTCGACTCCACTTTCTTAGAGAGAGAGAAGAATCTATTATCTAGCTGATGCTGATGTCAACATGCTCAGAGTTCTTTTTTGATTAAAATATAAATTTACTGGATCATTTACTGGTCATTTTATAATTTCTACTTAACACAATAATTACTTTGCACTATATATCCGTATACGCCATTTCTCCTCGATAACTTTAACTGTCTCTGTATTCGGTTCACTTTGCGTCTATTTTTACTCTTTGTTCTCAATTTAAATTTTAGTGCTTTCTCTTTGTTTACATCTATTATTTATACTTCAGAGTTTTTTTCTGTAGTTTATATTATTGTATATTTATAGTGTGGTGCTATTATACAATTTTGATATCTTTTGACTAGGGATGAATAAATTATACAATGTCTAACTAGTCAAAAACAGGGATTTTAGATGAAATATCATCTCTGAACTGGAATCTGATGACTCCTTTATTTCTAAAGAATTGATTATTCTCTTCCCATGGGTTTGAATAATTCATGCCGTACAAACATGCGTCAGGTAGATGTTTGGACAAGCACCTGTCCAGCACCACCTTGACATCGACTGCATAACATGCAAATGATACAAAAGTATAAGACAGGCAACAGACCCCTGAGGTCACATGAATGAAGTGAGACTGTATGTCTGGACCTCTTCTTTTCAGGCGCGTCACACATGTTTGAGGTCTTTGTCTCGGTTGTTTGAGATTGAGTCGGGCTGTATGTTGTTCCTGAAGCACTTTATGGCAGATCTTTGTCCATGCAAGTTAGTTTTAGTTCTTTATCAAGATCGGGATAGAGATTGAGACAATAAATCAGTAAAATGATGATAGACTATATTGTGCCATAGCAATCGCAGCCAGATTGATATTTTTGAGACTTTGCAACGTAGCGAGTTAAACTTTTCTTTGGATGGTTCATTAAAGCACATCAGTCACCGTCGATGTGTGTGTAGCAGTTACTAGGTGAGCAAACCATGATTAATCGAAGAGGAAATGGAATTTTGCTATTTGAGAACCACTCTTAAATTTTCCATTGTGGTGCCAATAATTTCACAAGGTTTGATAAATGCCTGTGTTTGACTTTTCAACACTGACAGCCAGCCACCCTGCAGTTATTCCATCTCGCTGTCTATGTAATGTGTCATTTCATATCTAAGAATATAATATAATATCCTCGATACTGCTTGGCCGTATTGAGGCAAAGTAACGCCGTAAAGGTTGTAATGCCTTTATTATTCGCCATACTATCAGTTTGATAGTCAATCCCGTACATTAGACCGGACTAAAACATTCTTCTCTGTTATTAATGAATGCGTTTAGTTATTTTATCATGGTATTAGTTGTATAATAATTTCAAAAATGTCAGTTGTTTAATTATGAATATCGGCATTGAAAAAACATCGACGTTATAGTTTTAGCTAGCGGCTATCTCTAGCATTCGCCCTTATACATTTAGCGTACACTATTTGGTTTAGCTTAGCATCTCGCTCCATTTTATACATGTCTGTGGCATAAAAAATGATTTATACAGATGTCAAGAGGAAATTATGTCGTAACAGTTTTGGCTTTGTCAGGGCAGAGTAAATCAGGTTTGATTTTCAGGAATGTAATGGAACAGCATTCGGAATATTTAGCTAACATGATCATTGATGACATACCGGCCATGGTCAAGCATCTGGACTGTATTTTCCTGGAAGGTGAGTACAGCTTAAGTAAGTAAAATTCCCTTTTTACCTCTTTATTTTTTAAAATATGTCCAATATTCTGAAAATATGTCAAACAAAATAACAGCAGGAGGCCTACCAAGAAATGAACAACCGATGGTGTTAAACTTCTCTGCACCGTTGGATCCAGATTCAGTCAGTAATCTGGATTTGCAACGTTCATATTAAATACTTGGAGAAAGACACCAATTGCTGTCCTTGCATTTGTTAAGCACATTTCTTCTTCCAGAGGTCTACGGGTATGTAAGTGTTACAGAGTTTTGTTTTTTTACATAGCCTGTAAACCGCTTCTTCAGGTCTCGGGGACAATGGCGTTGGCGGAAGTATGCGCTCTTTGAGTAGTTCATGTAGTGTTTTAGTTGCCATTTCCATTCAGCTGATTTATGAGGATGCGTTGAAGTTCAGGGACATGCCCTCGTCAAAACTTTAGTCTCGCAATGTACCGCATAGACGATAACAGAGAGATGGCAAGTGTTTCTTCGCCTCAGGTGCTGACAAGTAGGTCTGTATATTCTGTGGTGAATTCTGTGGAATTCATCGTATGAGCGGTACTGTCGAGGAAGAAGCCTTATCTTTCCCCAGTGAGTTCATAACATTTTCTCTCCAGTGGGAGAAGGGGAGTCTGGTCAACACGTTTGCCTTTCTTCACGTGTTCAAGTTGTCCTCCCTGAGATTCTTGGCAGTCTGAGCATAATAAATAGAACATCTGCTGAATTTTCTAGGAAAATAGATGTCGAACGGTCAAACTGCTATAAATGTAGAAACAAGACAAAGTGTGGTGAAGTTTTGGTCTGTTTTTTTTGGGACCAGAGCTGAGGTTGTGGTTGATTCGTTCTCATTTTGGTCAACTCAAAATGGCAAGTGGCATTTGTGTTTGGTGGTTAATGATGCGTAGTCAATCGCAGTTATTTTTCTGGTTATTTATATTTCATACAGAGTGGACTTCCAACTGTGAGGGCACGGCAGCATGTTACAGATGTTGGTTCCCACAGGAGGTGAGCGGAGGCCCCTTGGTAATTGTGGTCATGACATGCAGGGTTATATGACCTGATGCCCCACCCTTGTCTTCTTAGCTCTGTCGTTACCCTTCAGTTAGCACCTTATCTCTGACCCTTATCATCAGACTCAGGATCCAGAGGAGATCAGCCGTCATCTAAAGAGCCGACAGCTTCGGTTACAGCTGAAATGACTTTAGTGACGGGCCGGGATAACTGTCTGTCTCTCAGTCTGTGAGCTCCTGCTCTGACATGTACAACACCTCATTTGTTTGTCTCCACAGTGATCCCCCACCCTCTACTCACACATTCAAACTGACACACAAGGGTCCCACCAATCATTTTATTTACGATGTGAAATGTTATCATTTTGATTTTGCAGTGTTGGAGGGCCGCTGCAGAATTGCAAATGAGTGTCAATCAAATTAAAATTATAGTTATCTCTTGGTTGTGACGTGATGGGAGAAGAGCTTATCAAATGTTATCAGATAATAAATCCTCATCTTCACATGGTTTCCCTCAAATTAAAATCCTCCTTCAGCTGCCTCTCACTACGAAGGAATGAATGGTATTGCACCTTGAGGCAAACACTGTTCCCGCTCTAAGCTACTGATAAGCTCACAACAACCTGTTAAGTGCCGCAGACTCACATTTCAGCTGAGCTTGTGTTCTAATGCCAATCAGTTGCTACATAAGTGCACCAGTTAATGATTTGTACAGTAGAAGAAAAATCCTGACAGAGGGAGATCTCACAGTAAAACTGACCTAGATATTGTTGTAAATTTTGTTTTTTTGGCTTCTCCTTCGGTGCACCTTGCTTTGTTAAAAGACTTGACCCAGGTTCCGCTGCTTCGCTCGCTCTGTAAAATGGGCTGGGCACCTTGAGAAGTAAGCTATCCATTGTCAAATCTCTTTGACCCGCTCTCTCCTTCAGCCTCTCCTATTTCCGCACAAAGACTCTCTAATGCCAGGTAGTTCGTGCTGGCATTCCAGTTGCATTCCACCATGGGGAAGTTGCTGGGATCAGGATGAAAAATGCCCGAAACAAAGGCCTACTCTCATTCACAGGGTTTAGGGTTCTGTGGGAAAGTCCAGGCTGGACAGAGGTTCGATGGCAGAGGAATGTGAAGAAGGGCATAGCTCACACAGTCTCTCTATGGCACAGACGCAAAGACAAATTGACAAGGTAGGGGTCTTCTTACAGAGAGGAGTCCGCTCACATGAAAGAGAATTTTTGGACCCTGGATAGCTGCTATATTTCCCGCATTGATAAAGCACAACAAAGACAGATGTCATACAATGAAGTAGTTGTTCCTTAAAGCAAAAGTTTGGGGGAACCATATTTATTTTCTCTGTGTTGATGAATTGGCGATGGAAGGTTGATTCTACTATAATATGTATCCATCTATTTCCTATAGCCGCTTATCCAGGGAGCCTATTTCACCTGGCATTGGTAGAGGGATGGGTTACACCCTGGAGGTGTCGCAAATTCACCACAAGGCTGACAAATAGTGACAAAATCAAATTCATGAATCAAATTCAGAATCATTCATTTAACTTTATTGCACGTTTTGGGCACACACTGGAAGAACATGGCAACTCTACACCACCAAACTGTGATGATATGAAATATATAGTCACAACAACCAAGCAAGCAGCTCGGGGATAAGATGTGAAACAGGTAAGAATATATGAAAACACCCAAAACCAGCCCCCAACAACCCTATATTCAATCAGGAGAGATGGCCAATGAAGAAAAGATGAATAATTTATTACCACAGATGTTGTGTGATGATTAGTCCATTAAAAAGTTCTTTGCATTCAAGCTTTTGGGGAGATTGCGATCAAAGTGCATCAGCCCTGAACAGTCACTGGACTCTGAATATTGGTGGTGGTGGCTGTTGAATCTGCTGAGACTGATGAATGACTAGGCTGATGGATCTGCGAGAACTAGGCAAGAGACAGGAAGGTGGAGGGCTCGAACAGCTGACTGAACAAACTAGATGAATGGAGAGAAAAATATTTAAGGCCAGAACAGCTGATGGTGATAGGCTAAGAATGAAGGTCTGTCACTAAGATTGGGTGACTGTGGTTGGCTGAATGAGCACAGTTGATATCGGTGGATGAGACTGAGACTGAGCATGTGTGAAAAGTTGTGGATGACAAGCATTGTGTACAAGCAGATAGTCTTCCTGAGCGAACTGTTGATAGATCTCTTTTAAAATTATCATCATTATTTGTGAGTTTTTTTTTACAAAAATGTGTGCTTGCTATTTTGAAGTGTGGGGCGTTGTTTTAGTGAAATTATACATATGCAAAAACGCATACACAAAGGATTTCCGGCTGCTCATGATAATAGACTTAACGTGAGTGCAAGCTGCTCTTGAAACTGAGAGAGGAAACTACAGATAAAAACATCAGATGCAGCAGCATCGAGCCAAAGATGCAGTTAAAAGGTCTTTATTGACCGAGTAAGCCGAAGTAGCAAGTCAAAATATCACACAAAGACGAAAAACGCTGACCAGTTTTGCCCCACAATGGTTGAAGCCAGGCCTTTTCCCTGTTATAGTCTATTGGATCTAAGCTAAGCTAACTGGCTTTTGACTGTATACTGATTGTTGCATTTGTACAGCTGTAAGTATAACAAATTCATCAACCATAAAAATACTCTGAACCTTGAGCTATTTTATGATTTAAAAGGCATGTCAGACATGACCTTTTCCTTACTAGAAAGCAAATCCGTCCATTCATTATCTGTAACCGCTAACCCTGATCAGACTGTTGGGGCTGGAGCTTCTCCCAGCTGACATTGGACAAGATGCATGTCACACATCACGGGGCCAACACATCGAGATGCTACGGGCTAAATAGAGTTTCCAGTACTGGATATTTTTCGATACTGGGAAGCCGAAGTACCCTTAGAGAACATGCAATCTCTTTACGTAAGGGCCCCAGGTGGATTTGAGCCCAGAACCTTCTTTCTTTGAGGCAACTGTGCTGCGAACTGCGCCACCACATCCTCATCAAATTATCTCAGACAATTTGATCTAAATAACTTTTAAAGCAGTAAAGAGTTGAGATATTTTCTTCTCCACAACATTAATGGTCCCCGAAAGAAAAACAACAAGAACAAAAATAATCAGAACATTGTGGCAGCAATATCTTTTAACGTTTTGGGGACCTCTTAGATTTGCGTCCCATCTGTAAAGGTATTTATTTAATTCCTTCACCACCTCATGCTGATTAAGTGCATGAGGTGGTGCCTGACCTTGCTTCACCCAACCTCCCCTGAGTCATATCTGAACCTGAGCTTGTAAAGATTTATAGTGGAATTTACTGTCAAAGCTTTTTCCGTCTCCCACAACAAATACCAACAGATATTCTTAAAATGCATCTTCAGCTACAGGGGAGAGACGGCAGTGAGATTAGATGGATTGAAGGTCAGGTCTTTTATTTTAGTGGGGTTTAATCATCAAAGACTAAGTCATTATTTTGAAGCGTCTTACCAGTGTAGCCGTGGACATGGAAAGACTGGCCGGGTTCATCGGTCACTTAAGGCACAATAACAAATAACTCCACTCTTAGTGGATTAATCACCGTGAAATGTATAGACGTTCATGATCCCCAGAGGACAGATGCTAATTACTTTTGTGATCCCCTAACTTTCCCTCTAGCACTACCATAATGTTCACTTTTGTGGTTTTGAGTGAAAGGTTCTAAGAGCTACTGCATTGAGTAACACCAAATCTCGAACAAGCAAAGTTATGCCCACCTGAGACTGAATTGTTATTAGTTTAGTTACGAAGTTCTTGGATATATGACCGACCGACTGCAAATCTAAAAGGATTAGCACCGCTGTACTTTCATTTTAGCGCTTATTTGTAGCTACGCATTTAAAAACAAACAAACAACGGATTAATAAGATGATAATGGTAACATTACTTGAATCACATTTGCACGTTAGTAGTGACACTTGCCCATTTTTACACCGAGGTCCCATTAACGCAGACTATTCAAGGTGGGGCTAGTGCACTTTTATTCTACCCCTCTATTCTGCATAAACACAATAGAGACATAATGCGTCCACCTGTGAAACAGCGAAAAGATGTAGTAACTGTGTTGTGTTAACACTAGGCAGAAAGGCAGGATGTGCGTCTTACTTTTTGAAGATGTTTTATGTGTGCGGCCTACAAACTAACCCAAAGCCAACACAAAGACAAGAAAATCGAACAAAAATGTTCTCAAATTTGGGAAGCAGTTTGACGGTTGCTCATGGAACCCCAACTTGCTATTTAATATGCCACATCAAAGTCACACCAATGGGTAAAGTGTCCCCCTGGTCCCACTGCACACCTTACCCATACCCACGGTTTGTGTGGGACTGCACAACATTTTCATTTCTCGTCCCACGTCCCACATGTTCAGATAATGTCCCTTATTTTGATTGGCTCTAGCTTTGATAAATCAACACTGCGAGAGAGGTTTTTTTCCAAAACCTGGATTTTATCCAATGGCTATGAAGAAAGCAGCGGAGGCCGTCATCATGGGGCTTTGTGTGTGATGTCAATCAAACTGCCAACATGGGTCAAAGGCAAGTCAACCTGTAAAAAGTCACAAACTACGCAGATTGTCGGTGAAATTTGATGGAAAGAAAGAGACCTGAAAATGAAATGCACGCTTTTTTCAATTTCACAAGGAAGGGAAGACTTAAAGTATAAATCCTGAACTGCGTGGATCATGGCTGGTGCTGTGATTAATGTTTTCTTTGGGTACATGGTTCAGTAAAGGGTTCTACTAAAAGTTTGTATAACTTTTAGTGTCTGGAAGGCAAAGCCATGCCATCTGTTCCAATCTGTTGTTATAGAAGCTATATAGACTGGGTCACTTAAATATAAACAGGAAGACCATTGAGTAAATGTCTGTTTAATTTAAGGATGAACAAAGTTTTTATGAATACTTTGATGAATGGGAAAGTTCCTTGATCTTAAACTTCTTATTTTCCTTTTTATAAATTCTACCCTGGACTGGTCATATACGTTCTATGGCACCTAGCCATAATAAATATGGCATATTTAATATTAGTTAACTGGAAAAAATGAAACCCATGACTTGATTTCCATCTCAGCAACCAGTCTGTTCTGTTGTATTTGACAGCGTTTAGTCACATTCACTTCCGAAAAGTGAAGCTGTATTTTTAACAGTTACTGCATAGGAAAAGGAAATGCAAGCAGACCATTGTCTAATGACTGTAAGACTTTTGAAACTGAAGGTTTTACCACCGAGCTTTGGTAACATGTGTCTCCCAATGTTCCACAGTACTCTTTATCCCACATTTGGTTTGTTGGGCTCTGGTCACCCCATTAATGTGGTGCTGTGACGACATTGATTTGTGTTCGGTGTAAACAATCAGACAATGGGTTTTCGTGACAGTGCTATCTGTGGCCACAATGAAGACTACTTCCTTTGAAGCCTTGATTTAAAAAACACACAGCGGCATATCCCCGCTCAAATGTGCGATTTTAGACAGCATACCAGTATCGTGCAAGCAAAGTGTGATGCATAACAGCAGAATCTGCATTTAATGTGACATTTTAGTTATTGTCTATCAAGAGAGGTAAAGGAACAGCATGGCAAAAAAAAAACTTGTGGACCCCCCTTGTGACATGGCGGTGGATCTCATCCTTGGAGGATAAGGAGTTCCTGGATTTCAATACATCACATTCTTTCTCTTCCTACTGCCTCGCCAGCGTTTTCTGGTCGAACATGACTCTCCCAGTATACTTTTCATTCATTATCCATTACCCCTTATCCTGTTCAGGGTGGTGGGCTATGAAACCTATCCCAGCTGATAATAGGCAAGACGAGTATCCAGTTCACAGATAGTGACAAACAACCATTCAAGCTGAAATTCACTCTTAGGGTAATTTTGGGTCGCAAATTCACCTATATAACATAATTTTGAACTGAGAGGAAGCGGAGTAACGGGAAAGAACCACACAAACACAATCAGAACATGCAACGCCTAAACTTCAGGGTGAGACCCAATAAAGGTGCACAGACTGTGTTCAAGGGGGCAACCTCCTGTAGGCAGATTTGCATTCTGAGGTTAGAATTCTGAGATGTTAGCATGGCTGTAAAGACTTGATCACAACTGACATACTGAATTTAAAATGAAACTCTTGCTTATCTCTCTAAGACATTCAACCGACAAAAAGTAAACCTTCCCCGAAATACATTTCTAAATGTATGCATAGCAACAATAATGAGAGCCTTAGTGGTTTGCATTCCACCAAACACGTAACCGCGGATGACAACTGGTTTAAATCCCAGACTTTCAGCTATCACACAAGAAAACATACAGGATATTGTAGGCATGAATAGCACGGCAGAATAGTCCTGATATTTCCACAATTCTCAAATGACCAACAGCTTGTTTTACCTGTAAATATTGTCTATCTCCAGATGGGAATGACTGCTAACAGTTGTTGATAAACCTTTTTTTCTCAGAGGTTTTGTTTGGCTCGATTCTTGTTCTCACAAAGATAAAATCAAAGCTAAGCACACCTAAACAGTTAAAGCTGCATTTGTTTATACTCTGAGCCTGCTATCAGCTCGCTCTATATTTCATCTCTAGAGTCTATATGTAATGTGTGGTTGCGGGCCGTTGGAGATTGAGTATGAGGGGAAACGAGAGGAGATCTGTTGCAGCCCACATACCCCTTCAGCTTCTCTGATGTGGCTTCAAGACTTCCTAGGAAATGCAAGGCCTTCTGGGATAGCACTTAAGCAGTCTCCAGAGTTTTGTGAGCGTGTGTTTCAAGTGTGAATGAGTGCACGGGACAGTGCCTCGTATGTCTCACTGTCTCTTTTTTGCCACTCTCTGTGTAATTGACGATCTCTCTCCTTTGATATGTGAGGACGCCGTTGGCCGTTTGAAGCGAAGAATGAGGGAGTGTTGTTCCCATGCAAGGGTACAGCAAACTCTATCACACAGGTGATTTTTCTTACAGGTGGGGCGTGTTGATAATAAATGGACAGTTTTACCTTTGAAATGCCACTTCTGCTTTTGAAAGAGAGTGACATCACCGCTGTTTTCTTATAAGCTGTTATCAGTCTTATTCAAACAAGGTGTTCTGGCTCACGCGATAAACAGTGAGCTATTATCGTTGCTATCTCGTCTTTTGCACCCCTAACAGGCTGTGATGCATTAGGAACTCCTTTAATAAATAATAAGTGAGTTTAGATGAGGAAGAATGTTCATGTTCAGGGATATTTAATACCATTTATACTTTTTGTTATTTCCTGCTTTTCATTAAGTGAATAAGGCTGCTGAGAGGCCCAGCCCCTCTCATCTGCAGCCTGTTATGGCGGAGCGGGAGGATGACATCATACTGGTCTCGGAGCGGCGACTGGTAATTGGCCCGCTCTTTTCCTCCAGGAGCACGGGCCAAACAGAACACACAAGTGGAGCCAGTCAATGCAAGTCAGATGCACCGGGTTTTTCCAGAGTGGCTGGTGGGGCCTCAGTGCAGACTGGGAGCCAAGAGGCCTCGAAAAGGGTAGCACCAATCCAACTGTAAATGTCAGAAATGAATGAGGGGCCTCAACTGAAAATGAAATCTGATATAATTTGCCCCAGGCCAGTCTGTTTGATCTGCTGCACAATTCACTGCTGTTGCTGTCTGGATAACTGTGCCTATTCTCCATAATATGACACTGCAAAAGTATTTTCATGTGGACGTTTTGCGAGAGCCAACGTCAGTGCGCGCTCAGCCCACACAAAGTTCCATTACTGTGACACTGAACTGCTGCACCTCTGGGCTGCAGAGGAGCACAGTCTGTGATTGTAATATTAAAATCAGTGCGCAATTTCTCCGTTCAAAAGAAATTCACATGCCTCACAATGCAGACACGATACTGATGATGGATGATGTAAAGCTCCACAAGACGTTATTCTGAAATTCCTTGCACATGTGAATGATAGCTGGAGGATGAAACATCTGGAATTAAGATTGAACCACTACACGTTCAGATGTGTTCCTTGCAGACGAAACTCTCATCAGCAGCACAATAACATGCAAAAACATGCAATCCCATTAGATTTTAGGCAGCTATTTGATGTGGCAACATGAGTTAAGACTAATTAGTTGCAGTGGATGCATGAATGAGTGAGACCCGGTTCTACCCTGTGGCCAGTCACAGACACAGCATATGGGCCGGGAAGAGATTCTGGATACCTCTTTTCGAATAAAGCACAGGCTTTATCTTTTATTGAGGCTGCTCAGTCATACCACCATACTTCCTGCTATGTGTTGGTTGTACAAAAAACAGAGGTGGTCTGATCTTCTGATTACATAGGCGTAGGGTTACATAAACCTCTGTTATCATCCAAAAGAATGGCTGTGAGAACATGTTTGGTATCTAATGCCTGTGTGGGAAAGCATGCGTTCCTGTTGAGTCAAAAGAGGGTGCAGTGCTCAGCATGTTGGCACGTGCCCGTGTGCCTGTCTGTTGCCCATTGTTGTTTTCCCACATTAGTGACAGATAAATGGGTGGAAGTTCTGAACAGAATGTCACATTGAGCTTGAATTTTGAGAACATCAGAGTTCCTGTTATGATCAAGGAGCAACTTAACTTCTGTGGGCAAAAATGACTGACAGAGCAAAAAACCTGTTCCTACTGAGACATGTCTGAATGCTTTCACTCTCCAGGCTCTGAGCTGTGGGGCTGTGCACTGCAGTCGCTCAGTGCGGTTGTTCCCACCTCTGCAAAAACAAATACAATTTTTATTGTATGTTCGGACAAGTAACTTCATTTACATATTTCTGATGGAGCGCCAAACTGAAGCCGACCCACGCAAGCACAAGAAAATCATGCAAAGTCCACACAGAAAGGCCCTGCCCCAGCCAGGAATCAAACCCAGGACCTTTTGGCTGTGACGTCAAGGTGCTAACCGCTCAGCCACAACGCTGTGAAAACAAAAACCCTTTTTATGTTGTAGTTAAATTTATAGTGAAATGGAGGGCAGACCGTCTTAACTCAAAGGTTAAATACATGAGCTAGTCAACATTTATAATGCAACAACTATTTGTTAGGGGAAGATACAGTCGAATAAAGGGGTTCTGAGCAAAGAGTGACATCACACTCCCGGTGTGTGAGTGTGTTGTAATCTGAGCTTCTCCTTTCTTTATTTTGGTAGTCGGGCCGGCTGAACACACATGTTCGTCCATGTGACCGTGCATTTTAGAGCATGTGAGCTCCCACCCACTGCATTTTACTGCTAATCAGTACGATAAAGAATGTTTCTGAAAACATTTGAAATAGTTAATGAAGTTACAGAATCTTCCTCCACGTTTGCTCCGCACTGCCTTTGAGTTTTAATGGCCTCCATACTTGCATGAAACGGGCCACGCAGTGACATTCATCTGGTCACTAAATTAATAGCCACAAACTTGATTTCTGAAAACATTTGAGGTGAGAAATAAGCCATGCAGGAAACAGATCCTTATTTGATCAGCCCTGCCTAGTGTGTGTGTGATCTTGATTTAGAGCATACCTGTCAACCCTCCCGGTTTTCATGGGATTCTCTTGTGTGTTACCCTTCCCTCCCGCTGTCCTCCCGTTTAAGTATTTTACTGTAAATCAATATTCTTCACTCCTCAGCGGTAAAGCAGGTGGCATTATGTAGAACATAGCATAGAAGATTGGTGGACAAACCAGCAAGGAAGCATCTCATCAGACTCAGTCAGCATTTTGTCCTTAATTATGCCGCATTTTATACACTTTATTCAAGGGGAGATTCTATTGAGAGTTCAGTCGGAAAGACTATCCTCTTGCACACTCGGCCTACAGTTAGTATGCAGACCGCTCTATTATCCTCTCCTTTCACACATACACAGTCTCAATTACCTGCTTCATCATCTGGTGCATCAATTGATATTAGCTGCAGTCATTCAGGTAGCCTCATCCATCCAATCACTGTGTCTCACCTGCGTACCTGGCCTATCATCATCAGCTGCTGATTTTAAATAGGACTCTCACTCCATTCAAGGAGTTCTTTCATGTTGCTGGTTCACGTGCTCATGTAGTCCCCACAGTCCTTGCAGATCCATCAGCCCCAACAGAGTCATCAGCCACCACCACCAATATCCAGACTCCAAAGGGGGGAGATTCCATGCTGCCTTTGTTATGGTTAACTACATCCAGTATTTGTCTAGCAGTCATTGAGGTTTTTGGTCAGTTGGGAAAAGGTAACAAGCTTTACACCTATTGTTTTGATATATAATAAAGTTGTTGGAGGGATGAACAAGTAGGCCTCCATAAAAAGTTGTCCTTATACACATTCAGTCGTAACACTATTGCTGACTCAGAGTAGTCTTTCAAAGCCAGCCCTTCTTTCTCTTTACATAGCGGTCACTTAACCTTCTCCAAATATCAAGGTTTCATGTTCACTGATGTTTGTTTCTTTGCAAGATATCTAAATTAAGTTGTCAATGGAGTTCAATGAAATTTTGTCTAGGGTTAGATCTTAAGCAAAGAGAAATTTGTTTAAAATTTGTGCTACATCTGGATGCTGATTGTGAAGGGGTTCTATTTTAATATTTAGCCAGTATCACGAAAGGTAAATAGAAGGTTAGTAAAAAAGAAAAGAAACAGAAATGGACAACTCGTGATTGAATCCAGATCTAGATCATAATCTCATTATAGAGATTAAACTAAACATACGCAGACGTCCCTGACAGCGAGGGTATACCCCCCCCCCAAAAAAACCCAATCCCCGGAGTTGTTCAAGGATTCCCTCTGATTGACATCCTTCAATGGGAACTTATGTTTGTTGTGTTTTTTTTTGTGTGAAAAAGCTTCTCCTGCTGCCTAAAATATGAACTATTAAAGTGAACTATGATTTAAACAAGATAGATATCCTCAGGTCGATTCATATACATCAAATTTGGACTAAATCGGACCAAGGGTTGAGAAATCATGGCCTCAAAAACTTTTTTATATAAATCTCCCCATAGCGGTCAAAATATGTAACTGACATTTGAAATTGATCCATGAAATAGTTTTTGAGTTATCGCGTTAACACAAAGGACCTGCAGAGGACGCAGATCCCCGACTTTTCGCGGACATATACAGTATTTACATGTATGTATTGTGATAACAGAGAGGGTGGTGGAAAACTAAAGCAACAAAGGTGGAAAACTAAAGCAACAATTCCAAATGCCAATGTTACAGAATGTTAATGTTTACAGAGACCCGACTATTCCCCCACCAGCAAGCACATGGCGACAGTGGCAAGGAAAAACTGTCTTATAAACGGCATTAACCTTGGAGTAGTCTGGCTCCAAGTGGACAGCCATTTGCCTTAACCTGTGAAATATTTAATGTTTCAGAGTAAAAGAAGAATTTATGAAAATATAGTTGGTACATAAACTCAAGCAGAACCCAGAATTAGAACTTCATCCTTACCCTGTAGAGGTCATGGTGGTGAGATTCCTCACCCTAACCCGGCATGTTTTGCGGTCAGTGTTCTAAAACAGTGTATTAAAGGGAAGAAATAATTGAAAGGCCATGGAAGTGATGTCATGCTGAAATAAAGGTTCCAAACATTATAATAATGTGGTAAATAAAGGGTTAGGGTTCATGCCAGGGTGACCCTTGACCCAGCTTCTCAGTTCTTGTGTTTGTGGAAACATTCATACAATAACTGTCTTTGTCGGTGTGAAAGTATTTACTATGACTGAGCCCATTTTTCCTATCATAAGTCATCTCAGGAGAGAATTCCACACAAAGAGCAGGTCAAAGCTTAACTCTATAAATGAAGTTGAGGGGAAAGAGTTCTCATGTAGGCAATCTTTCTTTTTTTTTTGCTGCAGCTGATGCACGTTTCCAAGTACATCCTCTCAGCTGGTAAGCTAGCTGTCAAGGCAGAAACGAAGCCAGAGGGAGGAAATGATTATAGCATAAGGGAATGTCTTATCACGTTCTCCCTCTTGTGCACGCTCTCTCAAAAAGTTGAAGTTCGTGTATTTGTGTTGCCTAAGATGAGGAACAAGCAAATTTGACAAGTTTGGGCAAACATGTCCAAAGCACTCTTTAGATTTGGACACTTCCGTGTGACAATTATTCCCGACTGGACATGTGCAGTCAAATATCAAATGTCATGTAAGCTGTTGTCTGGCTGCATTGTGGAAAAAGTGTATATCATATTCCCCATCCATCACATTCTGCTCTCCGGAGGAAGCAGACCCAGCTGTTGCTAGCTATTGATACCTTTGTTGTTCCTCTCTGTTCAACCGCAATAGTCTACAGTCTCATCCCTCATTTCTGTTAGTGCACTTCATAGTCTTTCTGTCTCAGCACTGTTAAATCGGAAGCCAGCTGATTGACTTCTAATCATAAACCTAGAAATGTCAGTTAACAGGCAGGTATAGTTGACAAAGAAAAATGGCTTGAAGTTATTGTAAAAATTACAGTATTTTAAAGTTGTAAATCTACACTTTATGCATCTTTTGTCATTTATGACTGTCAGAGACTTTATGTAACACTTACAAAGCTTTTGTTGATGTTAAGATAACCTGTATATGATATGTAATGAAGTAACAGTAGGGCATGCACAAATGACATATATTCATGTTTATTCTTCAGTTTTCTCATTAATTTGCAAATTTCTAAGTATTCTATTTAAAAGTCATAAGCAAGTCAAGTAAATGTCACTAAATTGGCTAAAATGATTCTTACTTGGTTAATATTAGTTACCTTCCAACTAGGTAGGCCTAGTTACACATTTCTGTTGCGTAATAATTATATCCCGAAAAAGTCGGGGATATCATGGAATTGTCATCATCGCCACAGTCTATATATTTCCGACACTGGGGGGAGCTTTATCGGGCCGCAAATTCTCAATCGTTGTTCCAATTTCGTCCAATTTGGCACGTATGAATGGACTCGAAGAGGTCTGTCTTTTTTTACACATGATATTTTACTCAAGTAGTTCATATTTTACTCACTAGGGGACTTTTTTCACAATAAACACTGATTGTCGGATTTAGTCAAATTTGGTGCATATCAACTCGAGGATAGTTGTGTATTTTACACGACCAGATCATATTTTACTCACTAGGGGGAACTTTTATTTAGCACAAAAAAAAACTGTTTTTCGGACATAACTTCACACTTAATCAGAGTGATTGCTTGTATTATAAATTAAATGTATTATTATTATTATTATTACAATGCAGGAGATTGGGAGGGTAGGCCTAGTTTTCATATGGTAAAGGAATGATGTCATAAAATCAAACTTTCATCTTACCTGGATTTTGTAGTCGATGGTGGCGTTTGGATTTGTTGGACGATATGGATGATGTTTTAGCAGGGCGTGGTTTTTTAATTTTTTAATGTTGGAATGAGATGAACGTATTTGTATTAGAAGCAGAATGAACTCGAGAAATCCCTACATGATGCAAACATATAGAGTCTCCTTTATATCTGAGGACACACATCAACTTGACAGCTGTGGCTGTAGAGGTGGAGAGAAGAGCCGCACCTTAAAAGCCCTGGCAGCTTCTCATGTCTAGCAAACAGCCACATGTGTCAACCCTCTCCTCCCACGCTGCACATTTCACACATTCCTCAAGAATGTTTGCTTTTTTTACTGGGTCAAGAGAATGATTCCCAACACTGCATTGTGTCTCACCAGCTTTGTCCAGACTCTGGAAGCCATTCTATGGGACTATTTCATCTTGTGCAATTTGTTCTTTGCCCAGTCATCAGTTTTTTGTTCTGCAGTCTGATTCAAACTGTTGCTTCTCCCAGTAAGTGCTTATGTCTTCATAGGGTAACCATAAAGTGAGCTTCCCTGTGCTTTCATTTCCTCAGTGACAGTGGGAATCCTGACCAAGGGCTTGAGCTCTGGCCCTGACTCTAACCATGACATATGCACCACTACTTCCTGTTATTAATCATTACATAAGCATCGGAAACAAAGACATCCTAAGTTGTCAGGGAAGCTGATAGCTTTCACAGTGAGCTTGAAATGGGGAGGATTTGCACAAAATCATAAGATATATTGTAATTATTTTCAAAATACAATGCTGCTACACACTGCAATGGGTCAACTTGGTTTAGCCAATAGCCTTGTTTACATTACAAGGACATTTCTGTGCCAGTCTGCTCTGCTGTGTTAATCTTAAATATATGCCACAGCTTGTCATCTGTTCTTGGATGAGCTTTTTGGTCCCCCAACAATAAAGTTAAAATGATCGTCTCCTTGTGTTACAGTGTTAATGAACGGGCTTCTTTCCTGACTGCTGCCTGCGTTACCGCTCGTCTCTTGTTCAGACAAAACTAAAAAATTGGATGCATGGAAACACAATCATAAACAGTAGTAACAGAAAGATAAGAAAACACTCTACAAACAATCATTGCTGCAGCTACGCTTCATGCCATAACGTGTTCTGTGTGAACAGCCCAAATTGTTAACATGGGTGTCAAAAGGAAGTGGGCAGTGCTTTGTTGCGTTTCCACTTCCTATGTGTCCTTGGCATATTTCTATGAGAAATGAATAAGTGCAAGTTTTACAAAGTGGAATTTTTTGCAATAACACACGAGAGGATGTATCGATGGCTGATGTTTTATTACTTTTTTGTCTTTCCTTGTTTCATTGTTTGTGTCGTTTTATGATTTTAAATTATTGCATGTAACCAGGGCACCATTGAAAGTGAGAATCCGGTCTCATAGGATTTCCCTTTCTAAATAAGGATAATAATAATATAATGAGATTATTTAGTTGTAACTTCTAAGGCTAGAAGCTTTGTGATGCTGCACTTTAACACAGTTGTGTTTTGAAGTAAGTGTTACGTTAACATGTTACCTGGACAATGGTATAATGCTGATTATTGCAGGTAAAATTCTCACCATGCTCACTTTTTGTTTAGTTTTTCGTGCTATAATTATCTGAGGCTGATTAAAATGTTATTAGTTTTGTAGGTGTTTGGTCATAAACAAAGCATTAAACTTATTTTGGCCCAACATGAAAATCCAGTGTACTAAAGTTCAAACAAATTTCAAAGAAATACATCCAGTAGTTGTTACGATATTTCATTAACCAAAAATGCCAGACTGTTGGGGGGGTTAAGATCAACAAAGTCAGTACTAGAAAAAGCGCTCAGAGAACAAAAACCTCAGCCGAAGCACGGCAGTATCCAAGGTAGACATAATTTTGATCAAATTTAAAATTTTTCCATATGATGATAATTAACAACGATATAATAATCCCAACTGACATCATTTTACACAGGAACAAAGAGATTGTTAGGCTGAACTTTAGTATCAAGACAGCACTTGCACAACAAGGTGGCGCTGGTGCCATCGGCTTTATGTTACGTTAATTCACTTTAAAAGGTGTGAGGCATGAAACATCACCAAACCTTTTTTAAACTCTAACATATGCTGAATCATTCATTTAGGTATGTGAGTTTTTACTGTAATCTTGCTAACACAACATTGTTATGTCGTCTTGTCTTGAGACATCTTTTCTTGAGATAAGGTTGACACGTATTTGATGCTCCTGTTTGTTAGTGCTCTGGCCAAAATATGTGGCATCTCTGTCACAGGAAGAGCCAATACAGATAATCAAAGTATGTCGACGTAATAATGCGACTTCTTAGATATTCTTAGATGTTGTTTCATGTATACACCATGTTGGTCAATAAAGAAGGATATGTTCCAATTATAAACATTATTGAGGAAGCAGAGTGACGTAGCGAGAGCTTCAGTAGGGCTCTCAAGGGACAAGGCCACGGTCCTGGGAAGCAGTGATTGTTGATCAGCTGGACTGTTGCTGCTCCTATCTGCGGATACACTTTGAAACCTCCCTTCTTTCTCAGTGAAGGCCGAGCCAATGCTGACATCTGAACGTCCTCTAGAATAAGTCCTGTTCCTCCCAGATTTTTGGTGGGAAGAACTGAGGAGCAAGGCAAGGAAGAAGAAGTTTTCTCCTGGGTACTAACTATTATTAACAGGCCAGATAGACTGCTAAACATGGCAATCCTTATGGGAATGTTTTTCTGAATTGCCATGTCAGTGTGATATGACCGGGTGTATGCATAGCATGTTGTATCATGATCAGTTTGATCCCTTTCGCTTAGCTCAAGGGGTTCTAGGAATAACAGCCCTGGTATCTGGTTTTGCAAGCTAAGCGTTTGATTGAGACTAATCTCCAGGTTTTGATTTCAATTGGTTTTGTCTGAGTAGGAAGTACTTTCTCATATATTTTTTGTTTGCTAAATAGACTGTAAGTTTAGCATAAGTTTTAGTAGAAATAATTACATTTTACATGGATACAGTTTGACACTAAATGTTAACTGCATCTGCTTCCAGTATGGAAGTCTTCTGAAAAACTGATCAGTCATCGCATCATAAACACCTGCCGAATGAAATGTAAATCCCCCTTTGCTGCTAAAACAGCTCTCATGGAGACGTGGACTCTGTGGACAAAAGACCCACGAAGGACTGCTTTTGTATCTGGCACAAATATTTTAACAGCAGACCTTTTAAATCCTATAACTTGTGAGGTGGGCCTCTGTGGATTGGACTTTTTAGTCCAGCACATCCCATAGATGCTCAGTTGGATTGAGATCTAGTGAACCGGGAAGCCAATTCATCACCTTGAACTTTTTGGTGGGTTCCTCAAACTATTCTGGAACAATCTTTTCAATGTGCCAAGGAACATAATGGTATTGAAAGAAGCAACTGGCATGAAGGACTGTTAACATGAAGGGGTGTACCTGGTCTGCAACAACCTTTAGGTGTAGGTGGAACATCTCAAAATCACATTCACACGATGGACCCAAAGTGTCCCAGCAGAATTAGGCCAAAGAAAATCACTTGGGCTCCCCTTGCATACTGGTGCAATCTCTTCCCCAGGTGTTTTTCACACTGGAAATAATGTAAAAGTAATTTTGGATCATCAGACAAGCCACCATCACCTTTTGTTACATGTTCCTGTTTCTGAAGCTACATGCACCCATTGTAGGCTAGCACAAAATACAGTGGGTACCCTATATCGCTGTAAAAAAATGTTTCCAGTAAAAATTTCAGTGCAAATCCCCTGAGAATTTTATTCTTGTGCAAATGGGTATCTCAGTGTTTTGGGCATGGAATGCCCAAAGTTATTTTTTCCTATGTTGCTTTGTGTGCCTCGCTGCTGATCGAGTTATGGCAGCTGCGGTGGGTAATATGAAATAATGTTTGAACTGGTGTTAGATGCACTGTTCTTTCTTTCACACCACAAATGTGAACCGCAACAGGGTTCACTTGGAAGTAAACCGAAACCCCCGTTTTCAAGTTGACCAGAGTTCACTTGTTTGTATAGCGCCAAATGTTGGTTTTTATGGTGGGGCAGGGGAGGAAGCTGCAGGGTTTATAGTCGAGAAGATGCGAACGGACCTCGGACAGGTCATTCCTGGTCATTACAGGATCATTACAGGATCATTACTGGGACAGGACAGACTCGAGCGGACTCTCCTCATGCAACTTCACTGAGTTGTTTCGCCGGGCGTGGACCGTCTCACATCAAGTGCGTCATAGGACTGCGACGACGCACACGACCCGTCTAAATACACGGATGAAGAGTCTATCCATGTCAGTGGTCTCTTTTGATAGCTTAATCAAACTTGATATAATTTGTCATTTAGTGAGATATAATGATGCTGGTACGTTTGTAGTTAGTGAACAGGTTTATCCTTGTGTTTTCAGTCTTTATGCTATAAGACAGAGCGGTGTCAAACTTTTTGTCTGGCTCTGAGAAAGCAGGAGAAGAAAGACACTCGGAATGAGCACAGACATAATTTTAACATTAAGATGGAGCAATAACTTAGTTGCTTCTTATATTCATGCACTTTGCATGAATCATTGATGGTGATGTTTCCCAGCATGTGAAATCCCGTGGCTTGATCAGAGACAGAGCACCCTAGCTACAGTTTAAACTAATGCTCTGGGCCCCCCTCCTTCACTAGCCCTACACTGGAACTCCCACCAACAGCAAGATCAAAGCCAGGCTGAATGATATTGCCGTCCTACCCTGACCACACCATCACCAAACCAATTTCTATCTTTGTGTATCCTCCAGAGAGTCCTGGAATTCCAGATTAAACAATGTTCAAGCAGAATATAAGATTTCACAATCACTCAAAGTGTCAGTTTGCACAACTGTGGTTGTAAGCTCAGCTCTAGCCAGAGAAGGACCAAAAATTGCTTTGTGGATGAAATGAAATGGCTCTTTCGGGCTTTATCCTGCTGTCTAGGCTTTCCTTCCTGTATTTCACACACCCTTCCTTTGTCCTCTCTGCTTAATTGGATAAATGTAGTCTGTTTTGCAATGCCATAGTTGGGCAAGAATCTAAGAATGATCTCAATTTTAAGACGGTCATTACCTCACAGAAACAATATTTCCTACTCCTACCTACGTCTACTAAACTGACAATACTTGTCAGTGTGCAGCCGTGTTCCGGCTGGAAGTCTGAAACATTCTCATACTGATAAAGTGTTGATATCCATCCTCAAGGCTTGAATGCATGAGACTTTTTTCCGGGTGGGGAGATCATGGCCTTCAAAGTCCCCTTGCTGAATTTAATCAAGCAATGAGACCAATGAGGTGAATTTAGGCTGGAGCTGACTCAGCCATACAGAGGCCTCTTTATGCCGCTGCAGAAGTCAAGGGGGCCCTGGGTTAGCATGCATCACACACAGGAAAACAACAGGCAGCTCCCAGACAGTCAGGCCTCTGCAATCCGCCCCTGAATCCCTCCCCGCTTGTCGTTTATACGCAGCCTATCGCCTCGCTAGAGCCACTTTCAAAGAGTTTTCGTTCACATTGCGAGGCCCCCCATTTCCTCCTCTCTCTCAGGAGGGAAATGTAAGTGTGCAGGAGTGGAAATGTTACAGAGCAGTAGGGAAGTGAATGGACGAAGAAAGCAATGTTATTTGAGGCCCGATGGCTTAAAATAAACTCGAAGAAACGAATGACTTACTGGAAAGTGCTGGGTTTTCTTTCCTGTACATAGATTGTCTTAAAAGACATGAAGAGAAAGACTAACTTTTGTTTGATCCAAGGTCACTGAGTGTCCAGCTGCAAAACTCTCTATCTACCCCTGGGATCTGTCTCACTATTGGACATCCTGTCCCTGATGAATTGTCACTCTTCTCATTTAAGATCACACAGAGGAAGCAGGCCACTGCCAGGCCACACCCACTCATCCTCCCTGGCCAATCAATATGCTCCAGTTGTCCAGCATCCTTCACACTCAGAGACCCACAGCTGCCACAGGAGCTCCTCCGCCGGAATATTTGTTTGCGTCCTTCCTTCCCTAATCTCTGACCACACACACTTGTTCACTTGTGACAGGCAGCCGCGGCCTCTTGGCCTCAATGCAGCCCCTGCCCCCACCCCCCATCTTCTGCAGCACCCTGAGACATCTGTGTGTTGTAAGGCAAATGAGCAGGAAAGCTGGGGGAACTTCAGAGCTGACTGCTGGAACAGAACAAGGGGGCCCCCACAGCAGACTTATATAATCAGAAATCTAGCAGTATGTTCACATGAAGAACATAACTCTTCTGCAGATGGATACCGAACTTTCATACCGTGAACATGGACATTACGCGTCATGCATGCATTCTTCTTTACAGTCTGGGCAGATGCAAAACTCATCTCATCCAGATATCTCAGTGATTCTTTCTAGACATGAGGTTTGCTCACTGTGAAATGGAGAGGATATGATCTCACCCAATTAAAATCCAGCCTATGTCACTTGCTGCGTATGACTTAATCCAGGCTTTCCCCTTGTGCCAATTGCTTCTACCCAACCCACACATCTAGAAAATATCCGTCTACTTCAAGGACTTGAGATTGCGATATTCCAGAATTGAAATTAAGATTTTCACCGTCACAATATTTTAGTAAAGTGCATTATAAATTAAATGTATTATTATTATTATTATTATATTGATGAATTTGGCTTTTTAAAATATAAAAAGCCAAATTCATCTTTAAGTCTGTTTATTGTGCGCTGTGTGGTTTTCAACCTAAATTGACCACCATTCCCATGACAGAGATGAGACTGGAAGAGGCCCTCTCATCCAACGCTCCACCAGGAACTGAATGTGCAGAAACAGAAGCAGCAATTTGCACTATCAGCGTCAATGCCTTGTTCTCACACCTTAAAAAAACCCTTTTGTTTAAAGTGTACCCTCTTCCTCTCCCCTCCCGCTATTACTCCTGAGTGCATTGTGGAGAACAGGGCAATGTTCTCAGAGGATCTGGTAGGAGTGAGGTATGCAAGCTGCCAAACGTCAGACTTGTATACAGACCTAATGGAGGGGGGGCGGGGGGGCGATACAGCAATGACCGAGTCCCAAAGTGTAGAAAGAATCCCTCTTGTGTTCATGACCCAGACGACTAAAGACCAGGCCCGGATGTTGCTCTCTGTCCCCTCATTGTCTCCTCAAATGTTGGCATTTGATTTTGAATAATGGCTTTTAGTTTAGCCAAAACATTTCTGAAATGCAACAGGGAAAATTCCCTCCTTTTCCTGTGCTGATTTGATGACGCCCTATCATTTTTTCTAATCTCGAATCTTGTGGTTGCGTGATAGCACCTCCAATCACATTTTAAGGGTTGACGGTGGGAGTAACAGATTACACACACATACACACGCACACACATATATATAACTTTCTGTTTGAAATTTTCTCCGCTGTCAATCTGTAGTGAGTGGCAATGACTGGAAAACTTTGATGTGTGACATTTGTGATAGAGGTGCGCTCCATGCTGCTGATAGCCTGACCAGAATAGCACGTGAAAGAGCGAGAACATGCGACTACCCATGAACATTTATGTCGACTACTTTTCATGTTTGGGAACGGGTGTTCGGTCCACTCGCTGTGGGGTGTAATCAGTTGATGTGAAAGCATACAGTATGCAACCATGTGACAGACAGAAGCCACTTTATCTGCTGTGCTGGCTGAGCTACACCAGCGATCACTCATCACTGCTAGGAGTGTTCACACCACAGCATTCCAGCCATAGCATCCTCTTCTCTCTTTCAGTAAACCCAAACAGCCAGCTTGACTCGGACCACATGGGCAACCTGTAATCAAGCTTGGCCTTGAAACTGGCATGTAAAAGTAAATCCAGTGTTTATATCCGAGAGAGCCCTCCCTCATGGAGTGACTTACTTAATCTTGCACAGGAAATACATAAAATGATGTTAAGCTTCGAGCCAATCTCTGGGATTAAAGATCTTGACTATCAGCCTCCACTTCTACTCTCTTTCTCTGTCTTTGTCTCGTTCTCTTGATCTGTGGCAGTCTGCCCATCCCCGGGCCCCTGCGCTCTGGTGGGTTCAGTGGACTGGTATGCAGCAGGAATCTTTGGATCAAGGTGATTTCACGCTCCTCCACGTTTTCCCAGGGCTTTGGCCGCTCTCTGTTACCTCTGTGGAGCCTGGAGTGTGTGATAGCGGCTGACATGTGTTATCATAGGACACATGCACTAACAGGAGCAATAGGGTAAGACTGCTTTATCTGTCTAACACCTCTGTTTCCCTCAAGTGTCAGGCTTTGAATGTCTGGTATGGTAGGCTTCTTTGGCCTCTTGTGGTGAGACCCCCCCCCCCCCCTTTGGACAAAAACACCGACCCAGGGATTTGTCAGACCCTCTGTGAACAGACAATAGGATAGCCCTCCAACATGAAAACTCAATTCTAAGATGAATCCCCTCAAACATACACCCCCTCCTATGAAGTAGAACTAATCTTGCTAACCTTGACATTCCCTCAGAGACAGTTCCCACTCTCACTTCACAGTCTTTTTCTCATAATAGCCCCACAGTGCTCTTTTTTTCTCTCAATGAAACTCCATATGTCATTCAGCTCTCTGGTGACAACTGTGAAAGGGGGAAGTTTGTGAAGTTGTTCCAATTAGAAGTGCTTCAGTTTAATCCCTGTCATTCAGCTGAACTGAACATTTCCTCTAAATCTACGCTCTATGCTCACACATGATCGGAAGCAGATCATTTAAATGCATGAATAGTTTTTTTGTGCTTGCTTTGATGCCATTGATAGGAGATTTAGCACTTACAGTTACACAGAGAAAACAAAAGGGACTTAAATGGCCTTCGGATATCAAAAGTGATTTGGAGTTGGCAAAATTCTAACTTCCTGTTCTATTATAGTACTTACTTAGATCCTGCCTTAGAAGGACACATAACAAACACTTTCAGACATCCTGGAGACACAACAAGCACTCTCCATATTCACTGGACCATCCTCGTACATTCATCCTTTAGGAAAGGATTTCCTTTTAGCAAAACTTTACCTTGGAATGGGCTCAACATGTAGTCCACACCCTTCATCATAAGGATGTCTACAACATCACACTGTGTCCCATGGAGCCCACTTTAACCTCATTAACGGCATCAATAGGATTTTTTGTTGTTGTAAAGTAGCAGTCTACCAACTTTAATGAAATTGTTTTCGGATTGCGAACTTGTAGTCACCTTTTATAATCTTTTATAATCTATTTTTGTATTCCAAGATACAACATGCTGGAGATTCTTTGAGCTTTAAGCTAAATGCTAATATCAACATGCTAACATGATAATTAGCATGATTAGTAACCAGCCTTTAACACTTACTACTTTAGTTAGGTCGTCAATATGATTTTTTTTTTAAAGAAAAAAGGGGAAAAAATGAAGAAGCAGTAAGAAGGATACAGTTTAGGCTTGTGGGAATCATTTTTGCAAGTAATTGGCAATGAACCAAATCTTTGGACAAAATGAGATTAGGTGATTCTTCCAGCCCCTCCTTCATAGGAAGGGAAGATAAGATGAATGCTTAAAAGCAACCCGACAAGGCCTCTGCAATTTCGACCACTCCTTCAAATGATGCCCACAAATCCTTCGAGGTCCGCCATATCACAATATCCAGTGATGGTTTTTTTCTGTATCTCTGTAGAGTGCACCAGCATAATGTACGTCCCTCAGCAGCGGAGGAGTCGAGGTCAAGCATCTCACATTTTTACATTAGGATACACATAATAAAATATTCATTAGATAACTAGCTCTGTTTCTGGTACTAATAATACTAGTATGTCCACGACATTTACCTACTATTATTACTATCTTTACGACAACCGACTGCAGGACTCTTATCATTCCAAACCACATCGTTTACTACGAGAAGCTTTTATCATTACGATTTCAAAAAACAACTATTCATCGACTAATCCACTTCATATGTAAACTGCAGAAGTTCTCCCAAGAAAAGACCGTCTCATTTGACTGCATTCAATGCAGCCTGGACCTACGAAGGATGCAACCCTTGAATTGAGACAGAGCAAGAAAGTGACAGTATAATAACCCGTATAACTAGATCTGTACATTTTTAGAGTAATTTATTTTAGCATTTCAGGCCTTGTTTACATGTTTTGGCACAGACTGTTTCCCCCTCCCTGGTGCACATCACCCTGCATGGGTTTTTTAATATGACACACTGCGTTCTTTCTCAATGAGATCACCAAAGTGGTATCTATTAATCCTGAGGGGACTGACTGCACCAGGCTTCATGAAAGTCCGTCCAATAGTAACTGAGGCATTTATCTTCAAGCCAGAAAAATATAATCTCCTAAATTGTGATAGGGGACAACTATTCCGCTGGTTGGGGGGGGGGGGCCTTTGATGTCTTTATTGATTCACATATGTTTTTTTTCAATTTAGATCACATGGAATGTCACAAATCATACATGAGATAATTGATGTCACAGAACCCACATCTAAAAAAAGAACTGGAGGCTGAGACTCCATCCATGTAGCTTCAATTTGTAGGTGATACGCTGCACTGGTATTTATTTGATCAATAACAGTTGGATCTTCACTTGACTCTCTCACAATAAGAACATGTGCCTACTTGAGACAGTTTTAAATAACAGAAACGGTCAATGAGGAACAGTTTCAATGTAGAACAGAGTGTCCGCACACTTATCGCTGTAGAGACACAACAGGAAATCCACTGTGAAGTGTGGATATTTCCACTGCATTTCAATTACAGATATCCTATGAAAACTGACTTACAGAACTTTAATGCAGACGGTAGCATGGACGCTAGCGAAAGATAGCTAAATGACTGAGAACTCTTTATGCACTGATGTCTGCAGGATACTAATCTTCAGTCAGGTGCATCTTTTCACAGTGTAGCTGTTTTTTCACAGTGAGGCTGTTAGCATAGCATTTTGGGGGAGTATTAATAAGTGGTCCATGATTCATTACATGGTCTTCACATACCATATGTTGGGCCATCTGGGTTGAATATATACAGACCCAATAGTAGACAGTGCAAAAATGCTGATTTGTTACATAAACTTCATATAATAATGTAAACTGTCCATGATTTCTACACTAGTGATGTGGAATATTTCTAGTTTTTTAAATACAGAAATGCTCTTGTTGATATTCACTCTTAGGTTGCTTTCAACCACGTTAATAGCAAACATATTTTTAGTATAACTTAAACAAAGGTGTTGCTATTTATATAGCACTGCTTATATGGTGATATAGGGAATATCATGACATCTACGTCCTACGTCTTCTAAGATATCTGACTCAGAAATGTGATAACATTTTTGTGCAGTCAAAGATGTATGATCTCCCAATATGATAAATAATTACATTCAGCAATATTCAGTGGTAAGACAACTTCATATTTGGCAATGACGATCTTGGTTGGTAATTCATATGTTGTTAATAGTATCTAATTATCTTCTTTCTTTTTTTAAAATTATCACATGTTTGTTATTTATGTCAGAAACAATTAACAGAGGCATATTAATGTGTTTCATATTTATTCTATTTTGATAAATATAAGACATGTAATCATATTTTTTGGAATCTCTTAATGGATTTAAAATGTATGCAATTATAATTTAAGCAAAACCATGTATTTTATTGGTCCCTAATGAACCAAAAACATGAAATAATAATCCCATAATTTAATGTTATGAGCTTTTAGCATTCTACTGTTCATCGGCATTTCCCCTCACTAAATCTTTAAGAAAACGATTTAACATATACGAATTCTACAATGAATAACCTCCTCCGGAAACTTCTACACATTTTACGTTTGTCCACCTGTGGTGTCGATTGTAATGGACATTAAAAAAATGTTAAAAAAATGTGTCAACCTGAAAAAAAATATAAAGAAACAAATACGAAAAAATAAAAAAAAAACAATAAACTCAATCATTTCCATTCAGCAGAAGAGTAAATATACTCTTGGTAAAAATTTTGCTCAGTAAAATATGGACAAAAACGCTTTAATAACAAGTTATTACAAACGAATCATAAATAATATAGCATTTTGGTTTACTAAATTGTCAATATTGGAATTACATTGTAAGTATTATGGAGGATATTAATTTACAGATAATAACTTTAATTTCGTGGAGATTAATCAATAGAAAACCGTTTTTTTGAGTGAATTTCGGATTCAGTTTTATTTATTTATTGTTTTTTAAAGTTCGGAAGGTAAACAATTTTTAAGACACCTGCAGTTCTCCCATCAGTAGAGGTCACCAGCGTTATGAGGAGACAAGCTCCATTACGGATTTTTTTTAGCAAAGGAAGTGGAGCCAAAGGAAGTTTATAGTATGGAGCTTCACTGGAAACTTCATGGGGACAATGACATGTCTTTGTGGAGCTTTTGATGCGCTGAGTGCTGTATACTTACATTTACTTATCCCAACGTTATTTTCTTTCCGGTAATCCTATATTTTTAACAATAAAAAAAAAATCAAATTTTTGTTGACAACTCAATAAGCATCTTTTTATTTTCTATAATGGTTTAACCGGTGTGGGAGCTGGAAGCTAACCCATCTGAGATTGGGTTGCGGGGCATCTCTGGAAAAATCACCAGCAGCCAACATTCTGTACCCATTCAACCTCAAATTAACAAAATTGCCCCTATTGTCACAAAATCATCTCTGTTGCTTGTTTATAGAGGAAATGGGTGGAAATTGGAACACCCAGAGGCAACACACAGGCATGCACACAGGATTCAAATGCCTTGCAGTGAGGCGACAGTGCTACCCAGTGTATCATCATGCCATCCTGGTGATCAACACATGATTCCTGAGCTTCGGAGTAGGTTTCAAGGGTCAAAGAATTAAGTAATATTATTTTAGGCGCAAAGCAGGAGAAGCAAAATCATTTGGGTGAGATCACATAGTGTGAGGGTGCCGTGCTCTGGGTGAGATATAGGAACTTTACTGGAACTAGGTGAAAGAGTGGTAAATGTGACATGGGAGCAAATCATCCAGTTTGGGAGTGGATCCAGATAGAGGGACAGATTAATGAATTTCTTCCGCTTCCTTTGACACTGCACCATATGTCTCTTCCGGCATTGTGTACAATTATGCGTACACTACTTGACGGATGTAATGAAACTCGGTGCAGACGTATTAAATCCTTGTGGACTACTCAAACGCTGTACATCATCAGCTAGCATTCACCCATTCACACATAGTAATACACCGGAAGCTGGGACTACTGTGCCTCGCATCAGGAGCGATAACCATGCAAACAATCACTCACACATCAATGGACTAGCCACTGGTAGCAAAAAAGGGGTTCAGTATCTTGCTCAAGGATACTTTTGCATGTAGCTCATGGGGGCTGGGGACTAAACTACTGAGCTCCAATAAGTGGACAACTCATCTACCTCTCCTCCTACGTCTCTTTGTTGGAATTTGAGGGCTCTTTCACGGAAGAATATATTTGATTAAATATAACAGTAAAACCTTTAATTAATGTCATGAAGATCTCCTTTTTGACACCAAAACACACACACACACACACACACACTATCACATTAACATTTTCAGAAATCTGTGCTACAGTAGCTCTTTTGAGGGATCGGACTACAACAGGTTAGCCTTTGCTCACCACGCACCTCAATGAACATGACCCTGTTCGCCAATTGTCTTCCTCAGACTTCTGCAGAATGGGAACACCCAACAAGGAATGCAGATTTGGAGATGCCGTGAGCATGTCACCTAACCAACACAATTTGACCCTTGTCAAAGTTGCTCAGATCCTTATGCTTTCCTGCATTCAACACAGCAACTCTGAGGACAAAATGTTCACTTGCTGCATAATAAATCCCACCCACTGACAGGTGCCATTGAAACAAGATCATCACCCATTGACCTTCCCCTTCGGTGGTTTTTATTTTATGGCAAATAGTAGGGCACGTCGTTACTCCCACGCTGCATGAAATAACACCTCCTTCTCATTCCTGCAATAAGTGAATTGTTGCTATTACATTGTGTTCGTGCAGTTTGAAAGGACTATAAAGGAAGATTGTGGTCTAAACCAATTGTGAAGCATATGTTGTCTACGTCATGGTCGGTCTGTCTGCCTCTGTCAAAGTTTTGTTCAGCAGATAAATACTGATTAAAGAAAACGGAAGTCACGGAAACAATTCCTGTAAGAGCATCATACAGGCGAGTATGGGTTGTGCCAGAGTGGCCTTTATTCTGAAAGGCGACGCTGGATGTAGTTGTTCCGATGTGGTTCAATTGACACCAAGCGCGAGGGGAGAGGAAGAAGCAAACACAGAGGCAGCTAGACTGGAGCGAACACCACAGTCTCAGCCTCATGCTTCATTCTGGGCACTTCTCCTCCTCCTGTCCGCTGTCGACAATAGTGTGACAATATTTATTTTTTCTTTAAGTATTATTTAGCCTGAAACGGAGAGGAGAGGAGGGGGAGAAGGGGGCCAAGTCATGGAGCTTTATTGCCTGGAGTCGGACTTAGCCGTGAGAGCCCAGCCTGACCCAAACATCCTCTATGATGACAGAGTGTTGCAAAGTTTATTAACTATTGAAGACAGGTTTTTAACCCAGTGCTCATATTTCCAGCGGGTCCAGAAGGAAATCCAACCTTATATGAGGAGAATGGTTGCAGGTTGGATGCACGAGGTTTGTGAGCATTTTTTTTTCATTGATGAGCTAACATTACTTAAGCTAATCACAGGCTTTTGCATGCTTACACGAGTCTTTAACCTTATTTTTCTGCACAAATTGAGTATTCCAGTTGCGAGAGAGAGTTGTCATGTCTGTTGACCTATTTGACAATTGAATGAGAATGACTCACCAAAGGCGTGGGAGAGTCGGAAATTCCACCATGAAGAAAAATGAGCTCCAATGTAGCCTAGCTTGATATTTACATTGGATAATGGCTTCAAAGTGGATTTTTTTTGCCCAACAGTTAGCTCAGGCGATTGAGGGAAAGTTAATCTTAATTTACACGATCGAAAACCCGACATATTCACTTCACGCTAATTATTATTAATTTTTTAAGGTGAATGAAGCTCATTGCGTCTGGTCAGGCAACGTGCATGCAAATCCACTTTCATTTTTGTGGATAAATAACACTGACTGCTATGGGGAGATTATTTTTTGCAGCTGTCGGAAAGTATTATAGTACAGCTTCTGAGCATTATGCACACGTTAAAGCGCCGAAAAGACGGCATGTATTTTCATTTTTTTTATATTTTTTGAAGACGACAAGCCCCAATAAGGAAGAGGAGGCGAATGGCGACGGGCTTTCCCTACCTCTTTTCTAGAGAACCAGTTAGTTTCTGCCTTTCCATAACTTGTCAGCCTTTTATTGACTAAAGAGCAACATAAAAAAAATATTGATATAACCTTCAACCCAACGCCTACACAACCATAGAAAATGTTTGCTCGAATGCATACCAACTAGTAATGTGATTTTTTCTGTTGCTTTTCTGTCTCATTTTAGGTGTGTGAAGAGGAGAACAGTAATGAAGATGTCTTCCCTTTATCCATTAATTATTTGGACAGATTTCTAGCAGTGATGCCCACAAAAAAGAGTTATTTGCAGCTTCTGGGAGCTGTGTGCATTTTCCTGGCTTCCAAGTTAAAGGACTTCAGGCCGCTATCTGCAGAAAAACTTTGCATGTACACAGATAACTCCATCACACCACGGGAACTGCTGGTAAGAAAAGGAGTCTGAAAAGCCCCATTCATTCATGAGAGAATAAAAATCTAGTGTCATATTTTTGGATTATTGTATAATGCTAATAGCTTTATTGGTTTCACAGGAAGTATCCAATTTTCCTTATAAGTGGGGCTGTGCACAATACAGGCACATCCTTTCTTTGGATCCATGTGGACTGCAGAAGCGTTTGATGCCATCTAGTGCCAGTTATTCAGTATAGAATTTGGCTGTCTTTCAACATATGGGGTTGTATTGGAAGACATTATTGGAGTTTAATAGGCCAAAATAACCATTTAATCATGTCTTCTCAATTCTTAGCAACATGGATTTTATTCAAGAAAAAAATAATAAAAACATTTTAGACTCTTATTTTTTACATAAAGTAACTCAATATTTGCGACTATTAATTATTTTCCTAAAGGATATTTTCACAAGTAACTCTTTATGAAATTTATAATTTATTTGTGATCTTTAAAGCCCGAACCCAACTACAGTCCAAAACCTGAATGCATATGATGATGAAATGACTTCCACTCAAGGTCTGCATAAGAAAACTTTGATCAGGACATTTCTACAGTGTCACACAGCCCTCATTAGTCTGCTCAGTCCCAGTGGACCTGTAAATGCCTTAAGTTTGGGTGAAACTGATTAGGATTGTCAAGTTTACCATCATGGAGTTTATATGAAGAGTTGAGGAGAATGTTGTTTCAGTCAGTTTTCAAGCAGAATTGCTGCTTTTCATTTGCCTAAGTAATAAATCATCCAATGCAATGCATTATATGACTTTAAGATACATTTCCTGTTGATTGTCTAATCCATAAATCATTTCAGTCAGACCATTTTAGAGGACAGATCTGCTTCTCGTTTCAAACAAACGGCTCCACATGCTTTCTATACAGCTCCTTTGTTGCCTACAGCTGTAGAGGGAAATGACATTGTCCCATTTGATGCTCGTGCTGGTCCTAGGACTTCACAGTCCTGGATATCCTGACAGGATGTACAATGAAGGCAGCAGGAGCAACTTAAAGACGCTGCAGCTCTTCCTTGTAATGAGCTCTTAGCCACTGCCGGTGTTTCAACTGGAAGAGAGAAACTGAAAAGTCGGGAGGGGTGGTTGTGTCAGGGCAGCTGTCCAGGAAATGGTGCACAGAGAGCAAACCTCTGTCTTGCTCATCTAACAGTCAGCAAACCCCACTTGGGCTAAAATTGGTTAAGTATAAGGGTGTGTTTGGTTAGTTGCAGGAAACCCATATAGATGTAAATGATAGCAGAAATCTCAGATGACAGAAAAGTATTTGTTGATGAGGAAGTGTCCCTATTGGCATGTGGCTTTCAGTTATTGCTTGTTGGGTGATATTTCTATATTCAACTACATTTATTTATCTTAACTATAGATACAATTAAATGTCAACTTAAAATAAACACAAGAGTTAAACTGAAGAATTTAATGGTGCGGTTCTAGAAAGGTCTTGGGTAACGCACTGATTTTGAAATCATAATGAAACGATGCCTCAGACATTTCAGAATGGAAAGAACCAAGCAAAATGAGAAATGCTGGCAAGAGCTGTAAACATTTACAGATAAGCTCTCTGATTAATTGCAGCAAGACCTTATCAATATTAGCTAAGTTGATGAGCAATTTGGAAAAACTTTCATTTTAAAAATTAATGCGGTGTGTTGTGTACAAAGCTCACCGCTCTTACTGGAAGAAGACTTTTGTGATTGTGTAACATTTCAAAATATAGTACAATGAGTTGATGAAACTCCTAAATGTTTGGAGGTTTGAAGTGAATCTCTTCACTAAATGTGCAAAGGGTGACCTTTTGCACCCAGTTAAGTAACTGGAAATGGTGTTTGTGTTGCATGGGTACATACTAGTTCTCTAAGGAGTTGCAATGCTTCTGAAAATGACAATGGTATCTCATTCTGAGCTGTTCTCCAAGCCTCTGTGATTCTAATGCATTTGCAGATGTCCTCAACAAGCATTAAATCCCAGAACCTCAAGTTTCTGTAGAACTTTTGGTGCCTTGCACCTTTTTCTTTTCTCAGAATACATAAAAGCCAAACAGGAAAACAATAAAAAAGTAAGTGAATTGGTGAATTGTTAAGATTGACGCAACACACAGGAAATTAAATCATGAAAGGCGTGCACCTTTCTTGCTGGTACAAAAGCTTACTGTATGAAGAGTCTGCTCTGTGCTGCTGCTTGTGCATTGCAAACTCATTGTGGCTGTTTGAGACTTGTGACAGGAAGGAAGAGGCCAGCTGTCTCATTGGCAGAGCCTCGGAGCAGGGCAGAGCTTGTCACATGGCTGGCGATATGAATACAAAGGATGCGAGGAATGAGAAAGGCATGCAGATAATAAGATACAGTGAGGAGAGATAAATTGAAGAAATCTAACTTTTCCTACAGAGCCATATCTTAAGAAAAGGTTCAGTCTTATCTTCTTCATGGTTAATGGAGACACGGTAGCGCAGCCTTTAACCCCATGAATAATAATGAATTTGGCCTGACTTTTTCTGTCTCCTAGGAGTGGGAACTGGTCGTGCTGGGGAAGTTGAAGTGGAACATGGCCTCAGTCATCCCCAATGATTTTATTGAACACATCATACGCAGGCTGCCCCTTCCCAAAGACAAGCTGGCGATGGTCCGCAAACACACACAGACTTTCATTGCCCTCTGTGCCACAGGTAACACAGCTGTGTACAATTTCATGTGCCTTTTATCTTCTTGTTTGCTCACTTGCACACTCACTTTGCTGCCTTGCTATTCTCACATCCACCAGAATATTCCCACACACGCACACATTCTCTCATCGTGAGTCATCTATGACCTCTTTCTTCTCTCCACATACACTACTGGCTGCCTTATCCACTTTTTACTCTCGCCACAGCCTGTTGTGGGGGCTTTTTTTTTTCATGGCTCCTAAAAGCTGCTTAAAGTGGTCATTTCCAAATGCCTGAGTTCCTGGGAAAACGCCTATCAGTGCTGTGTTTAGATAAGCCACATACATGGGTAATGATACTGATTTTATTCCAGGATATATGCACTTTGCTGTTTGACTCAGGTGCATTTGAACTGCCGCTGTATTTACCCTTTATTGTTTGTTGACAGAGAAACTTTCAGGTTTAGAAATCAAGGGCAGCAATCCAGTGATCTTCCTTCCTCTTCCCATACCCAGCCTCATGTCCAAAATAAACTTGGATAAACAAACTTAGATCTCCGCATAGGCCTGTCCCTAGGTGAATTGTCATGGCATTTCATGGCCTATACTAAGAATCCTTATAATATCTTAATATCCTAGACAAACACTATGGCAAAAATCCCCTAATTAACCTTATATACATGATGTCCCTGTCACCGGACTTCCTTTCATCTGCTGGCTCCTTTCAACTAATTCAATGATGGAAATAATACAAAGGAGGTCAGTAGTGTAATACATTCCCTGAGAAACACCAGCATGGTCAGGCATGGCCATTAAGCACTTGTTTGCTAGTGATTGGATCCATAGACTCCTGCAAATAGTTTAATGCCCTGTTTAGCACAGTTTAAGTGTCACTATTTTTTTTTTTTATATTTGGGTGTGTTTCAGTGGTCACCTCTGCTATTCATAAACAGCTGGTTATATGCAAGCACAAAGCAGCCGCAGTGGAAAAAAGAGGCCTGCTGTGGTTATGTAGTAATGTAAATGTTTGGAGTTTTATATGGAGTTGAGATGTTATTCTTATGATTGAGGAGCTCCTCCTTATGCACTGCTGGCTCCTGGAGGAGAAGATGGGCGTAGTGAAGCAGGCTGGCATCCAGGGTTTAATCAAAGCTATCAGACCACGCTGGCTGGTTTATGGACTAAAGTGCCCCAACATCCTTTAAAACATGTCTTTATTGTTAACACCCATGATCTTTAATTCAAATTATTCCAAAAAATCTAACATCTAACTCGAGTAACAATGTTATAAGAAGAAAAAACTTTCATTCTTAACATAAAACAAATGTTTTTTTTCTAGACGTGTACAACAATTATAGGAAACCCCCTGCATTTAATATCTTGTCAGTCTGAGTCTCAGGCTGACAGTCAGATTGTCCTTCAGTAGTCTGTGATGAGGTTTAGAACACATGGAGACGATCTGAGACCATTCCTCCACACCGAAACCCCTTTAGGTTCTGAGGTCAATACTTGTGTACTCTCCACTTCAGCACGTCCAACAGATGTTCTATAGAGTTTAGGCCGCATGAGTAGGATGGATGTGGCAAAACCATTATCTTTTGGTTTTTGAAACATTCTTGGGTTGATTTTGAGGTGTGCTTCAGATCATTATTCTGTTGGATGGTTCAGCTGGGACCTACTTTAAGTTTTCAGAGGCTTTTAGGTTTTCATTGAATATCTGCTGATATATAATGGAGTCTGTGGTACCATGTCTTTTAACAAAATCTCCAGGGAATTTAAAAGAAAAACTGCCCCAAAGTATCAGAGATCCACCTCCAGACTTCATAGTGGGTATGAGAGACTTTCTCTAAAGCTTTCTTTCCTGCTACTCCAAACCCACTACTTTGGTCTCATCTGAGCTATGACTTTGTTCAATTGAACGTCCCAGATGTGATGGCAAACTGTAGGTGCTTTACTTTGTGTGTGTGGATGAGAGCAGAGGCTTTTTTACCTCTATCCTCCACGAAAGCTTGTGTTGGTGAATGTTTTTTTCTGGTGGTGGTTCGAGAGACTTTCTGACACCCATGGTCGAACTGTCACAACCTCACAGTGCACAGGGAACAGTTTGCAGACACGTCCTCCTCCCAGCTTATTTTAACATCTCCAGTCTCTTTAAACTTTTTAATTCTTGATCTATCCGTTGAAGCTGGCATTTTAGCTGTTGAAAGATTTTCCATGTATCTATTGCTAGATTTTTACAGCTGTGCAACGTTTCTTTGCATATCACTGCTGTGTTTTCTGGTCTTTTCCATTGTGAAGAACATCCAATTTAATTTAGTCCCGTGTCACCTCATATTTATACCCCAGTGAAATAGGAAGTCATTGTTCGCCATTGTAGAGTTCTCAAACAAACAGGTGAACCATAAATAGAGAATGAGACTTGAAATTTGTGTCCTTACCGCGTTACTCCTTTTTTTTTTTAAGGGTGCCAATAATTCTGGAGGACACTACATGTGATTGGATTAAACTCGTACAGTACTTAACAATTGTGTGTGCCATTTTCAGATTAGCGTTGATCATGCCAATGTGCTGAGACCGGAAGAATTGTGTGTATTGTAATAGTGGAAAAGCCTGAAGGAACTGAATTAAAGGAAACAAAACTAGACGACAGCCTGCATCCCTAAAAGTAAAGGGCCTGTTACTCATACATTTAGGACAAATTTTTGATGAATCAGCTGTTGCAGTTATTTTTTTAATTCACCAGCAGGTTTTTTCAAAACTTGAATGATCCTGTACGCTACATTTAGCCTTCATTTTTTTTCTGTTCATTTAAAAAGCCCATTAAAGACGGTATAATTACTCCAAAATTGTGACAACTACACCTTCAGTTGACCTTAAACACCTTTAATTTGTGTAGTTCCATCAGCCTTTTGCTGGTTAATCAATCTGCCGAACTTCCTTTTTTACAAATCTTTGCTAGGTTTCATGAGCTAACGTAAAATTAGATCCATGTGTTGTAGTGACCTTTCACCCATGCCACAGAGTGAAAAATGACCAAGAACTGTCTGAGACAGAGGGAGATTGTGTTTTTGTGCTTTTACAAAGCTGTTAAAAATGACACTGAATGAGAGATCAGAGATCCCAGATCTGTGAATGGTCAATCGAGCAAGACTACATGGTGAAACATTCATTAAAACCCACCTAGTTAGCCTCAGAATGCTACAATTTAACCACAAATTCTCCGAACCTGCACAGGTAACATATATGCAATTAAGGAAAGACGAAAATCCTGTCATGGTTGGGTTATTTCTTAAACAGAACTTGTTTGAGAAGTGTTTTCTAGCATTGTTGGAAAACAAAATTATTGTTCTGAACGACCTCACTTGAAGGCTGAGTGAAAAGGGGGAGAGCGATTTCCACGGTTTCTTTCTTTAGCCCTTCAAAGCAGGCCAATCACTGCATGACGTAGGGTTGAATGTCAGATTGCTGCTTTGGAAAGTTGGAGAAATGATCGAGCCCTGTTTAGACAAACGGGTCTGACGTCCGTATGGAAGCCGCCTTGTTGGTACAGACGGAGAGGGATTTCGTGTTTTAAGTTGTTACTGTATTTTGTGTTTTGACAAACGGAGGATCATACTTACTTACATACAAGATAAAGCAGCGGCGCGCCAAGCAGCGGCGTCGCAGCAAACACGAAGACTCACTGCTTCCAGTAATCGTAGGCTTAGGGTTGACCGTCTCTCTTCCTGGGGAGTGATCACTCCAGAACTGGCAGCCGTCCATGGCCCATAGCGTTGATTTCCCACTGGTGAACTGGACACCAGAACAAGCGCTCTTTCCCCCTGTCACGTTTGCTCTGCAATGTACTTTTCTTCATCTTCTTTCCGATGTTCCCTTAAGGGGTCGCCTCAGCGGATCAACTGTTTCCAACTTGCCATGTCGTTTGATCTTCCTCTGTACCTTTAATAACATTTATTTTTACAAGCTAGGATGAAATACAATCTCTCTAGCTGTGTGGCTATATTCTTTCTCTTGTGAATTTATCAATAAGTTCATTCACATTTACTGACACGGATCACTATAATACACTACTAACTGTTTATATAATCAATTAATGTATCAAACAAGTCGGCCACTCCTCAGGAAAATTCTTTCAACAGCTTTCTTAGAAATGTTTTAAGAGACCTCTCTTAGCTATGAGCTTGTAAGCTCGATTCGATTCAGGAAGACTCCTTGTGGTTAGATAAGATACTTTATGATTACGGCTTCAAGGCTTCCTGTCAAATATAAATAAATATAGATCAGAGGGCTGAATCACTGGGATAGGTTTTTATTCAGTCACATCATATCCTGTGTGAAAGAAGGCCATTACTTGCAGAGGTGTGCTGTCTCTTCTTTCACCTCCTCCACCCAGGCCTGTTGTTGCTTAAGCCTTCAGGGGGTATTTACCGCAGGGAGTCATTTCTGCCGAAGGACATTGTGTTTCAAGTAGAAGGATTCCTACTCTGCTTTTCTAATCAGAGCTTAAGTTTCTATGAAGGAACACCCCAGGTTAAATCATGCAGCTACGGTGCATCTGTTGAAATTCTGACTGTGGGAAAGTAGGATTCTGTGGAACGGAGCTTTGAATGCTGGGACTGACTCAAATGTTTTTACCTCATGCATTCATCATGCTTAATCTTGCCTCATTTTAAGTGTGGCAACTCTTTGTATCACAGTAACAAATGTTTGCCTCTGCCACTTTGGCCCAAAGCAGCTGCTTGACTAATTGCACATTAATACTGTTGCCTCACCAGATGACCGCCTGGCCATGAATCCTCCTTCCATGATTGCCACTGGCAGCATGGGAGCTGCTGTCTGTGGCCTGCAGCTGGACCACACTGACCAGAGGCTGAGTCGAGACAACCTGACGGATCTGCTGGCCAAAATCACCAACACAGAGGTGGTGAGTAGGACATTGATGGAACCTAAGAATTGCCAGACATAATAACTCAGGAGTCTTAGCACTGCTCAATAATTCATTTGTTGATAATTATCATTGCAACGTCTCACGACAGCAGTATTAATGGGCCCTTGGTAAACAATAGTGATGACTTCAGTAGTGGCAGATTGAAGCTATTTGCTTTTCATAGAGAGAGAGAGAGAGAGAGAGAGAGAGAGAGAGAGAGAGAGCAAGCCTTTGGCTCTTGGTTGTGGAGCCAGACTGCTGCTATAAAGAGCAGCGGCAGAGGGAATGTCTTTTTAAAACTCAGAGCCCACATTCTTGTGGTAGGAGCCATGCAATTTCTTTACATGGCTCCTACTTGAGCTTTGGGCCCCTCCTGGTGGAGGAATATATCGGTAATGGAGTTGAGTCTTTTCCAGAGTGAAGGCTAATGAGAAAAGAAAAAGCTCTGCAAGCATCCCGCAAACATCAACGATTTACGTTTTTCCATTTTATAAACGTATGACAAACCATCGCTTTAATGTAGTCACTGAATTATATATTCAGGGGGAGTGATAGAAGCTTCACTCAATCACTCCCCCTAATGCATTTATGCTTTATAAAGCAGAAACTACTCCTCCTCCTGTACATATATCACAAAAACTGTTTAATTTATATCGTAGACTTGAATGAGGGTTTTTTTTTTGAAGGCTATCAGTGTTCAAAGTCAAGCACATTTTAAACTCATTGGATTTTGTGCTCTAGAGGTGCATTGTCATTTATTTAATGAGATTATATCAGTCTCCATAGATTTAAATGCTTTACATGAACTCCAGTAAAAATATATTATAGAAATAATAGAATTGTTACAATTTTGATGCATTGTCGCACCCCAGCATGATTATAAATGCATTATACAATCAACAACACTAAAACTTAAAAAACAGAATATTTGAATGTTAGCAGAAATAAGCAGAACAGACCCTAACCCAAGACACTGATTGCGAAATTTAGAGGCAATTTTACTTAAAACAGCAAGGTTATCGGCAATGACCATTCCATAATATCCATGACTTTTCGGGGAAATAATAATCTTTTGCCACAACACAAGTACTGTTAATATAAATTCAGCCAATACAGTTAAATCAGTCTGTGATATAACATCATAACAGATTAAGCAATAGATATTAGCACTTTTGACATTATCGTCGACTAGATACAAAAACATGCCGACTGTCATCATTGGTGATTTGAAGTATTAATATTTAAAAGTATGTTGGTAAAGAGAAAAGACACCAGATATATATATAATCACGTTATATTTGACAAGTCATACACCGAAAACATCACGTTAAAACGGATTTACTCCTGGGTTTACTTTAATCGTCACAATGAGTCACTGTTAAAACAGAGGCCCAATTCAGATGCATTGAAATCCAAAAAGACTGCAGCCAATGAACAACACGTTTGCCTCTTTAGTTTGTGGTTATGTTGCCACGGCAATGAGTGCCCTACAACTCAGCCGTCACAACAGGCACTCCGACTCCAGCCCATCGGGTTCCAATTATCCCTACATTTCAAAGGAATGCTGGCCTCTTTGCGAGCCCTGGTTCATTCTTTTAAGAGTCTTGCATTTGGCTCAGTGAGCAGACCTCCCACATTTTCCACACTGATCTGCTAAGGGATGGAGACGGATGGAGAGGATCCCCTTTCACAAGAGAAGTTGTCCAAAAACATCCGGTTGCTCTGTCCCACATTCTGTTTTACACCAAAACTTGGGGGGGGTCAGGGGACAGTAGGTCAAAGCCATTTCCTATAGAACTCCACAAGGGTCTGACCTTGCTGTAAACCCAACAGAGCGGCAGGAGGAGGCAGAGTTTCAGCTTATCTGTTCCCCGATAGACCACAGAGCTCTTTTAAGAGTCTTGCCCCAACACATTCCCCTTTTATTTACACCTCGGTCATGCGCTGCTCTCGTGTCGGGGAGGATTCTTGTGCCCACCATGCAGCTCGCTAGACTACGTTTTTGGTATCGGAGTGTGCTGGTACCCATTGTTCTGGTCATGATGCAGACAGGACCACCTACCTCAAGACACTTAATTCCCTGCTGGTATGCTGTACACATGACCTAAGCTGTTAAACAGTGTGCCAAAAAAATGCAGAATTTTTAGCCCCTTACAGGTGAACATATTAAACCTGTTGGTATCGGTCTATTGATTGGTGAATACACTGGTTACATCCTCCAAAAAGTTGGACATATACTGGAATTGTCATCGCCACCAGTGCACATCCTATTCGTTGAGGTGTTAACCTCAAAAACTGCCCCATGGATCAATTTCATCTTTTACATACCCCCATAGACCGTATTACCATGAGGAACTGGATTGGATTTTGGGAAAGTTCGCTTGTGTATTTTCAACAATATCGGGAGCTTTTTCACCAAAAGTTTTCAGGCCATAATTTCTCAACCTTTGGTCCGATGTTGTTGGTGGATATGAAACGACTCGAGGATATACATCTTGTGTGTAATTGTTTTTTAATCTCAACAATTATCCTGTTGACAAGTGCGAGCTAGGATAAGAATTTTATAAATCCCTTTTGAATGGGGCAAAATATTATCTAATTATGATTGTATGTCACAAAATATCAGCGTATCGTGTTTTGTGTTTGTTTTTTGTCTATACCTCGCACCCCTATTTTCAGCGATTGTCATTCAAGATCTGTGTTATTATATCGTCTGAATCTGTTTTGCATTTATGGTGATTACTGAGCTTGTACTGACAAAAAAGGATTCCATCCAATAGACACAAAGACAAAAAAATATTAATGCATCAAAAGTCTGGAAAATTAACATTGAGGGTTGTTTGGTTGGTGTGTCAACGTGTAGACTACATTTCAATGCTAACAAAGGTGTAACTGAAGAGTTTATGCCTAATGACGTCTAACGCTATTTGTTCCAGGACTGTTTGAGGGCGTGCCAGGAGCAAATAGAGCGCGTGCTGGCCAGCAGCCTGCAGCAAGGGCAGCAGTACAGACAGGAGACTGGTGTCCGAGCTGGAAACAAGGCGAGGGAGCAGCAAGATCAGTCCAGCACCCCCACAGATGTATGGGACGTCAACTTATGAACTCCCCCCACCACCCGACTCACACATACACAGCTCATGACTGCCTACCAGTGAACTAACGAGAGCAGGGGGGAGGCAGGAGCTGCCAGTATCTGTCAAGTCGCCACACCAGCGACGATGTGACAATCAATGAACTGTTAGAAAATAAGAAATTTCTAGTTTTTCTCTTGTTTTGCCCCATTCATACCCAGTTGGGTGAACTCCCACCTTTTGTATGGGCCACATGTAATCAAACAAGCTATTTAAAAATGGTAAATTCTTGAAAACTTGACAGTGCCTTAGGTTTCCCAGAATGGAAAACCTGAATATATTTTCATACTTGAAAAAGAAAAAAACACATAATTGTATGAAATATACATATTTGTTTTGATACAACCTTGCAAAAATAAATACAAGTAATGTATATCTATCTAGCATTTAGTTATATTACTCTTTTATCATCTTTAGCAAGCAGTTATCAATTAATAGTTTTATCGGTGCAGTGATGTATATTCACTTGTGCAGTAAAGTTCCTCTAGAGTGATTGAAATGCTGATTATACAGTACATGGCATTTAAACCCAGCCAATGTCCAGACAGTTGCGCTACTGTAGCTCGCTGTTTCCTCTATCTATCATACTGTGCACCTGTAGAACTGCTTACTATTTATGCTGAAAAGTGCTGGCCAGGAGTGGGCTGGGCCTGCTCACAGAGTAAGGACAGAGGAGGCCTTGAGGTCTGGAGCAGTGGCTACTCTTAAAAGGTTAACGCATGAGGACAAGGTCAGTTATTAAGGTCTTGAGTTCAATGCTAAATCAGCAGACCACTACAGTATGTTAATAGGATGAAATGTACATGTATTAGAATTCAGTGAGGCTACACTAGAATTGTTCTGTTCCTGGTTTAGCTCCCAACATGTTACAAGAGAGCAATTAATAGTATTAAGTAGTTGGTTTGCGGGTCGTATTGATGTCATGTTACTCGAAAAGGATATTTGGCAAGTATTCAGATTAGAGAGACAACGAATGCAGATTGAAGTGTCCTGGAAGGTTGTTGTTTTTTGGGGGAAAAGAGACGCATGTGGAACGGATTGATGAATGATAGTGAAAGAGCAAGGAATTTTACTTAAGCTATAAAATGTTTGTGTACAGGAGGAGGAAAAATTCCCTGATCACATCGGGGGGGGTCAGGTTAGTCGTGCTGCAGTTTCTCCTGTTATCAATTTTACCATTTAACGTTTTTGAGAGAGGGCGACTTGGAACAATATTGATGCACTTTTAAAAACACACTCCTTAAAAATGGTAAGGGGATGGTGGTTGAGGAGAGTTCAGTGGTTTTTAGGGTCTTTTTTTTTTTTTTTTTTTTCATTTTTCTTTTAAGTTATTTGATTTTCTTTTTTTTTTTTCTGGGCTGGATTCCCATGGGGTAATGCAGGTTGTCTTGAAAGCTATGCCCTGACAGGTGACTAGACGTAGGATAATCTTTGTCGTAGTATAATAGAATATAAACTTAAGAAAGCCAAGTCACTTGTATACTTAGATTTTTTTTTTTTTTTTTTTGATTTAGTGTGGTTATTTAACCTTACTTGAATTTTTGATAATTCATAGCCAAAACCTTCCAATAGTTCTTTCAAAGAGTTAAACACGTACCGTGTCCTGAATATTCTTGTCTTGCTCTTTTTATGTATACTGCTTTCTGAACTGAAGTTTTAAAGTCTTCTGTGAGTTTTCTCCATTATAGACATGTAGGTAGGGGTTTACATGGTGAGCAACCTTTGTTTAGATTCTAAACTGTATTCATGCATATTCTGTTGTGCAAAAAGCCAAATGTTTTTTTTTAAGTGCTTTAAGCAGGAAAAAATGTTTGAAAAATGCTTTCAAAGGCTTTCTGTCTCATTTGAAAGAGATGATTCCAAAGCGAGAAAACAAGATTATACACGTCACTCTCTTGCTGCTATGAAGCTTTTCTTTTCTAGTCTTACACGAAGATGCCTTATTGTGATTCACTTGTGTGCTGCTATATTATAATGTTGTATATGTAATAAGTTTCCTTTGCTTCTTTGTATGTGTGCTAGAGGGAACGTAACAGTTTTGGTGCGGGACAGGAAGTACTTGTTTGTTGATCTTTTTGATTAGCATGTTTTACCCTTATTGTTTCATTTGTATCTTTATATTCTATCATATTCTTGCTGCTTCTTATGTTTGTGTACCTCAGGTTAATTTGGATGGATAGAGCGAGAGCCCATCTCGCATTACCTCATCAAACTTCACATCACTCTTTCACTCTAAATTTGTTGGACGGGTTTCACTTTTTATTCTTTCTGGATTGGAGCAAGAACATTGCCTCTGTTTGAATCAAGAATTGTTCTCCACTGACTAGTTATAAGTGCCTATACTTTAAAATAGGCTATTTCATATATCTAATAAAAAAACTGCCTATTCATGTATCAGAAAGACAAAAAAAAAGAAGATATCTTTTCCTACTATGAGTTTCATTGGCATGTTTCGACAATTCATTGGATTAAGTTAAATTTTGTTTAATTTTGAGGTACCCATTTAGTCAAAGTTTAAACCCGAGAATGTTTTATTGTTGAACGTGGTTGTTATTCTAAACTCCTCTCCTACTACCCCATATGCAACCACACAGTGTACCTCAATTTCTCCTCAATAAATTGGCAAAACTCATGTTACTGCTTTATGTCTTTGTCTCCTCCCCGTCCCTCCATTATGTATTATATGTTTATTCTTAATTAAGGGAACACTCATCAAAATAATCATCAGCGTATAACAGAGTTGGTCAAACCTTTGGGATATGGATCTGTACAGCTGGCAAGTGAAAGCTAAGCTTTGGTGCAAATGAAAGCTACTACAGGTGGACCCCCACCTGGGAAAAAGGGAACGGTTTTGTAGCTGAAGGCTGCAGACCATTTCTCTCTCCTCATCCTTCCTGACTGAATTTGTTTGAGTTTTGAATTTATTCTAATGTCCTTGTCTCTACTGGTAGCATGATGCAGAATCTGCAGTCCAGTCAGTTCTCACGGGTAGACCAGCTCCTCCAGGATGGCCCCTCAATGTGTCACAAGAAGATTTGTTTTGTCATCCTGCAACCACTGCTTAATCCATTCCACACCTTTCCTTGTCATATCACATTTTCTAGAAATGGAACATTTCACACCCACAATCAAAGCCTTCCATTTGTGAAAATACATGTATTTTTTGTTGGTGTAATTTCTCATACATCCGGATCATGATAATCATCAAAGATCATGATAAGGTTCAATTCGAAGTAGTTGTCAGAACTGGGGACAACTCTTGGATGAAAGGTGGAAAATCATTGTCCCCCCCCCTCCAGAGTCCAGACTCTAAACAAATTCTCATTGCTTCGGACTCACCTCTTAAATTTATTAATTTTCTTATTAATGTATTTTTCACAAAATAAAACCAACACAGACGGCTTGGTTTAAAAAGTTAGTTTGATCTTTCTATCTTTTACAGAGGAAAACGAAAAAACTCTTGAAGCGAGCTGAAATGTGACGTCACACGGTACAATACCGTTCCAGTTGCAGAAAAACCGATTGCATCCTTCCATCATCAGAGATCAAGTCCGATATTGGCAAATCCCGCACGCATTCTTAAACTGGGCAAGAAGAAAAGAAACATTGTATTATATTTCTGTAATTTTGTGGCATTTGATTGTACCTTATTTGCACAAAACTGATTTTAATAGAAATGTTGGTCAATAAAGAAAAAAAAAAGGCCAGCGTTGAGTGACGTCATGATCTATGTCACGTGAATGGTGATCAGCCAGGAAGTGGCACGAGGGCAGCAACTGAAAATGTTTACATTTAGCTTAACGTTTTTACGGCAGTAAGCAATTATTTTAAACCTCAATGTTAACTTTTTTCTCAGAGGATGAGTATTAATGCTGTTTTGACATGTGTTTCACATGGATTGCCTGTTTTAGCTTCGAATTGTATTTTAGGCTTCCTAGCTAACGCTAGCTTTTCACTTAACCACATTTGTAGCTTATTGTTATCAATAACTTCGATTTGTGTGATTGAACTAATGTGATGACGTTCTGTTCTTTTTTCCCATAGTGCAGAAACACAGTACAACAGGGACAAACTGCTGCAAGGTACGTTTTTAAAGTCATGCTAGAACAAAATATTTTAGCATGACTAAAGTTGCAGTGTTGGGCAAACTTATGCACCTAACAGTGTTTAGACATTGATATATTATAGATTGATAGCTTGATTAACATGAATTTTCTAAAAACATTGGGGGGTTTTAGGACAAGGAGTGGACACGCTTCTATCAGAAACCGGTCTCCAGCAGGCTGAGGCGGTCGGGGTCAACCTCAGTGACATAACGTTCAACAAAGTCTATGTCAGTAACCTGCAAAGAACCATACAGGTGAGACATCCTGTTTTAGGATTTATCTTATTTGACAGTGTATTTGGATTACTGAAGTAAATGGCTTTTAAAAATATTTTATTTTGACTATTTGGCTTTAACAAGCTTTTAACTTCCATTTGGATATCCCACACAGATTCAAAGTTTCTTTAATTGTACCATCGTTTTTTATTTCAATATTCCATAGCCCTGCCGGATATACAGAGAGATTGTATGTGTATTAATCTATATGCAGAATATAATCCCCAATAAATCAAATGTATCATTTTATAATGGTGACACTATACATCTTTGTATAGTGTCACCATTATAAGTCACAAGATTATTTTTTTTGCCGTTAATATGTGTAGCTTCTTTATTTACCATTGGGAACACATAATTCTGTCAACCTTTTAAAATGTTCCTGTTAAAAAGGAAGAAAAACAGGATGAATGTGTAAGACATCCGTGTCTTTGTGGTCTTTGACTCACTGATGCTGAGAATATACTAAAAAAAAATATACTTTTTCCTCTGGCATTGATAAATTCTTTAGTTTATTACAAATGCTTTTGAGTCAGTAATTTCCTGAATTAATCTCCTCTATCAGACAGCGGAAATAATTCTGCGCCACAACACTCACTGTCCTGGCACAGATATGACTTTGGAACCCTTACTCAGAGAGAGGGTAAGATATGTTGTCTAAGCTCTATTTCCAAATATTGAAAGTTGAGTGCTGAACTACAATAGTTTACCCCTCCCCCCCCCCAAAACCTTATCTCCCATAGAGAAATTAATTATAGGTTATTTTGTTTATGCAGAGTTTTGGTCTTGCCGAAGGGCGTCCCAAAGAGGATCTGAAGAACATGGCTAATGCTGCTGGCCAGTCATGTCGTGAGTACACCCCTCCAGGAGGAGAGACGGTAAACCAGGTCAGTCAGAAATAGTCAGGATTTGTCATATGGGAAAAAAAAGTATTACAATAAAAGGAGCAGCAACTTTGAAACGTGAAGGAAAAATATTTTAGCTAATGCAACAGTGCCACACTGTGGCCCTTTGGAATTATGCATATTCAATAAGTTCTTGAAAAGACGTCAGATTCAGAATCAAATGTAGATTTTCTCTCAAACAAATGGTCTTAGGAAAACTTTAAAGCTAAGTCATGCTTATGAAAGATTTTGAAAAAATGCATGTGAGGACTGTTCAATGCCAGTGATTAACAGTATTTCAACTTTTATAAATAATAATTAAAAAAAAAAGATCAGCCCCATTATCAGCTATTAACTACATTTTCAAATTATTATTAAGTATGGGTCTGCATTATTACAAGATTTATTATTGTACAAAATGTTTTGGCTGAATTTCTTAAACTTTTGTTTTAGAGTATGATTACATGGATAAAGTTACCAATGCATCATTTGCATACATATGTGGTTTGGATTCATAATGACCAGTATAAACATTGGTCAGCTTTGTCTGGTGGATTGCTTGAGTTGAAAGGTGCTGAGGTCAGATCTAATCCACTGCAAATATCTTGTATCAAAACCATATCTGGACCTAGTAAACAACAGGGATGGCCTCACTATTCAATGCTTTCCCCACAGTCAGTGTTACTGTTTGCACAGTTTCCAGAAGCTGGCCTGGAATAAAGCAGCGAGTATTTTCGAAACACATTGAAAAGCATTTCTAGCCAGAGTTTGTGATTCTGAAGAAAGATTGATTTGATTTTGAGTCTTCAATTCCAAAACTTTGAATTTCAATATCAAAGAAAAGTTGTTTCTGTTTAGAATGATGGAAAAAGTAGCAAATTCTCACATTATAGTAGCGGCTCCAACAACACTATAGGTACTTTGGAAAATGGCCATGCAATTAGTTATCAGAATGGATGCGGGTTAGCTTCTTGCTTTGTTTTTGTCTATTATGGATATGTGCAAACTGCAAAACACATTTAATAAAAACTGAACTTAACGGTGAAATATGAGATTTTCATTCTGGGTCATTGTTGTTAAAGAATCGTTTAGATTTGAAGCCTCATCCCTTAACAATGGGTGAAGTTTCCCTCTCACTTCTCGCGCTCACTTTGATTGCAGGTGAGGCTGCGATTCAAGAAATTCCTCAAACTCCTATTCAGCCAAATGGTGGACGAACATGGTTGGTCAAAACCAAATGCTTCATCAGGAGTATCGAAAGCTGGAGACTCAAACGGAACTGAAGCAGCCGCCTCTGACTTTGGTCTTAGCGTTTCGTCTGATGACGGTCTTCGGGGAGTACCAGTTCATGTTCTGGCTGTGAGCCACGGCGCTTTCATTCGTGTAGCTGTCAGGCACCTTGTAGAGGACCTAAAGTGCTCTCTGCCTGCAGGGGTGAAGATGTCTCATGTCTTTTTACCCTGTCCAAACACAGGCATCAGTCGCTTCATTCTCACTCTAAGCCAGTCCGATTCAGGCCCTGTCCTCTCAGCTGCTCACTGTGTCTTCACTAACAGGAAGGACCACTTGGAGAAACTCACAGCTGTTGAATAGAAGGTAGAAGAGGGAGTGGAATGTGAAACAAGTTGTAGAAATGGACTGTGCATATGTCTGACGGGTAGAATACAAAACACTAAAGGAAGCAAAGATGTAAACGATGAATCAATACACATGGTACTGTAAATTCTACATGTATGTATTCATCTGGTGCTGATGGCATCAAAACCAAAAAGCAAGACATAGAATTATGTAATAACCATAACCTTTTATATTTTAGATTCTTCAAAGTTTTAGTAGGTAAATTGTTTGCTTTGATCACAGCTATAAACTCCATTTTATTCTCTCAACCAGCGTCACGAGGTCATCACCTGGAATGGTTTTTCCAACAATTTTGAAGGCGTTCCTGTAAATGTCGAACACTTGTCAGCTGCTTTTCTTTCACTCTGTAATCCAACTCGTCCCGAACCACTGCAGTCGGGTTTAGGTCGTGTGATTGTCGAGGCCAGGTCATGTGATTCAGCACGCCTCCTTGGTTTAAAAGCCCTTGTTGAGTCCAGGGATGTGTTCTGTTTTTTATGTCCTGATGAGTAACAGATGATGGTCTCTCAGTCAGATGGGATTCCATGTCACTTTAGATGCTGTGATACAGATGCTAGTTCAATTTGGAACATATCAACGAAAGTGTCACCAGCAAAGAACCCCACCCCCCTCACCATTCCAGGGTTCTTCATGGTTGGAGCCACACATGTAGCCTCCATCTGTTCACCTAATTATATACCTGAAAAGACAAGGATATTGTGTGATTGTATGGATGTTGAGATGTGTCTGCTACTTGAGCACTGTGAAGCATTTAGGCTGTTATCTGACTGTTTCGGATAAATTGCCAATTCAGTCAGATAACTGAATTGGCCTTTTTCCGTTTCCCTCTAAACGGAAAAAGGCCAATCTTTTTCCGTTTAGAGGGGAAAAGATTGGCCTTCTTTCCCTGGGACTGTCCTCATGACAGCCAGCGTTTGATGATCTTTCTGACAATTTTCTTCATATCTGAGAGTAATGATGTACTTACATTCCTCATTACTTGAATTCCAATTTTGTGAATAAGGCTATTTCCTGTATACCAACGTGAACTACACACGACGCTACAAATGTCTCAAAAGCATTAAGAAGACAAGGAATATCACTAATTGGTTAGTTGAAAATCGTTCAAGGTGACGACCTCATGAAGCTGGTTAAGATGCCAATAATTGTCCAAGCTGTCATCAAGGCAAAAGGTGGCTAATTTGACAAAAATGTGAAAATCTCCACTTATTTGTTGCAGTAAAGAAAAACCCTTAAGGTTTCGCATTCATCAAAAATGCACTTTTATTATTCCTATAAAAAACAGAAATATGAGAGGAAATAGTGAGAGGAGACATGTGAGCTGATTGCTGCGTAGTAATTGTACACACATAGTGTATTATGCTACATACTATTTATGTATCTCTGGTTTTACAGTCGCGCTGCTCATTTTACTTGTGCAATATAACATGACATCAGCAATATTCTTTCATTGAGTGCTGTTTTTGGTGTCACTGTTTAATCTCAGCATCTCTTTGTATCGTGCACCCATCACACTTTTGTGGATGTGGACAACATCTAGAGCATAAGATAATATAACTTAAATAGTTGGAAGAGAAGAAGAGATTGTTGTTTTTGATTTATAATATAGGAAGATAAAGGGTATTTTTTCAACAGTGTAAGCGCATTATATGTTGTGGATATTGTATTTTATTACTTATTGGTAGCCGAAATCAAGCCATTTCATAGCCTGTAACTATGTGAATATAACCTACTATGAAGGTGTAACAGAGAAGAAACCCGCCTTTAAAATCTGATATCAGTTTTCACCTCCATACTGAACGACTGGAGAACTTTTAAGCACCCACAGGGTCTGATTTGTTCTGAGCTCTGAAGAACGGAAACGGGTATTTAAGATGCGTACACACTTAAAAACTTCATTGTCCTGCTGCTTTTACAGACTTTTTGTTAGATTATGTTTTGTTATGTTTATATATAACATTGTCTAAGTCTCAATGATGTGAACAAAAAGTTGAACCTTCTGTCGGATTTTTTTATGTTACAAAACTGGCTATTTTCCTGTTTACATTTGTTTTTATTCAATACGTTTGCAAAAAGACAAAAAAAAAAAAGATCCACAATACTTTTGCTTTAATGTGTTTATTTTTCCAAAATTCAAGCATCACTCCACCCCACAACTGGAACGTCCATACATTCAAAGAAAAGCATTTTCCCCTCTAGCCTATGTACATTTAACTGTAAGTCATCCTCATAAATACCATAAATAACAACAAAAGCAATGGAATTAAATAAATAAATACTCTTTGGAAATGGTTTTGGTGTTTGCTGGTGGTGCCCAGCACCTAACATCACATGACAAAATCAGATTTTATTAATCAAGATCATTGCTCTGTAAAGGATGCTATTATATTCCTTCAAGTCAAGAATGTGTTTGTACAAATACGGATACATTAACACAACAACATACAAGGAGCAGAACTAATCTGTAGCTTAGAAAAGTTTTTGGAAATGTTTCAGTTTCAAAATATATCAATCAACAAGCTTCAAATCTCATATTATAGACTTAGAACATCAAAATAAATGCAGAACTTAACCTCAACTCTACTAAATGCAGCTCTTCTATGATTATGTGTATATATACACATATATATATGTGTATATATATATAGGTTAAAAATGATGCATGTCTCTGGGTTTCTCAGACCAGCTGGAAAAACGGCAATGAAACGTGCAATGACTGACGATTTGATCATTTCCAAGACAAACTGGAAAACAACTGGATCCAGACCAAAATAAATTTGTATCGCTCAGTGATTTCTCATTACCTGGACCACTCATCTGGGCAGAAAAAGCTTATTTTTATAGTTTTGGTGAAATGTTTGGAATGCATCTACATTTCTACCTTTCCAAGTGGAGATCAGTCATTCAAATTATTTTTCAAAATACAAAATCTTATGAGTTGAAGTCCGAGAACATTTATCATGATTTAACTCCAAACGTCATTTTTCTCAAAGCAGATGTACAAAAAAACTGAATATATTGTGCAAAATGCAGGTGACGTTAGTTTTGCATCTATTGTACAAAACCATGTTTTTTCTCTGGATGAGTGATGACTGTAGTGACAGTTTCAGAGAACCGTGTCTGGTATTCAACACAGACGTTCTTTCTCTCTATCATGCGATCAAAAACTACGTGCTTGGATCCACTCAGACTAAGGTCGATACTGCAGAACCGTATGAGTCACCTCCAAAACTACCACATGGTCCCGCTGCTCCAGGGACTGGCCGGGTTGGACGAATGGACGTTCCAGGGGTCGTGGGAGGAGGACGCGTGCAGAGGTCTCTCTCTGGACATGTTGCGCCCGTCGTCCCCGACCTCAGTCTCCATCTCCGTCTCCACCTCCAGCTCCACATCGTCCTCCGGAGTAGCCCGAGAGTCCGCCTCCGCCTCCCCCTCTGTCTCCGTCTCCGCCGGAGCCATGTAGAAGCTATGCGGATCTGAGGGATCCACTACCTGGTTCCTCTTCTCCCGATGCAACAGGAGACGATCCAGCGGCACTGTGTTCCTCTTGGGAAGGAAGAGGGAGGTCTGCGGCAGGTTCTGGCCCGCAGAGTACACCTGCCGGGACCCCTCCAGGTTGAACAGGATGCCGGTCCGGCTGGAGTAGTAAACATCCCGGTTGTTCTCCAGGAGTCTGTGGTTGAACAGACAATCATCCCTGAGGCAGATTGGCTGGAGGAGGAAGAGGAGAGACGCAGAAAATCAGCTCTAGTGCTTTATCAGATATGCAGAACCGTCTCGAGGTTTTAGTTTTGGTGAAATGTTTTATCTACATTTCCATCTTTCCACATGGAGATCAGTCTATAGAATACATTTTTTAAATAAATAATTTCATGAGTTGAAATTTGAGATTTTTATGTTTTACCCCAAGTAAGTGCTCTTTAAGTGCTCTTATTATTGTTATTTCGTTTGTCTGTGCAGTACCGGAAGTGCTTCTATTTTGAAGGAGTTAAGCGGACGTTGAGTGTTGTAGATATTCTGACATGACAAATAAAGTACGAATGGTTCTTACTTAGGTACATGTGTTGAAATAAGGAACCTCCGTTGTGTCATATTTTGTAGTTTCATACCTACAGGCGTGTTTCAAAAACCCTCGGCTTCAGTATTTACATTTTCGGCTACTTTATATTTCCACTCAACATTTTGAAGTAAATATAGAAAACTTCGCCTACATTTATTTGTTAACGTTTTTTTTCCAGTTATTTTGCAATTTCAATGTTTTTTTTATCAGCAATCATTAAAAATACCAATTCCAATAAATCCCCAAATAAGTTAATCTTACTCTTGCGTTTGATTCTCAAATAGACCTACATTTAAAGCCAAATACGGTTTAAAGACTTATATTCAAGTACTATTCATACTTTAACTTTTACCATCGACCTCACTAAACCAGCTTATGACTACTAGAAAAGTATTTGCATTCTCTTTATGAAATGACTTAATCAGCTACTTGACAGGCTTTGTAAAAAAAAAACCCACAGACATAGTACAAGTAATATATTTGGTCAAAAGAAACCCAAAAGGATTGAATTAACTTGAAGGTTTGCCACAATGTAATGATTATTTTCTTTATATTGATAATATCACCAAAAATAAATGTAACAATAAATTCATCAATGGTTGAGCGATTGAGCGCGTTTGCAGAATTGTTTTATGTAAATGTTCAAAACTATGCGTAAATTTATACAATGGTGCCAAAGAGGCTATAGAAACACAACGAAACGTTCATGGGATATATGTGGTTAAAATGATCAATTCATTTGAACTAAGTAACTGTAAAAAGTAAAATAAATGAATATTTAGACATCTTAAAGAGGCTATGCATCTGTGCGTAAAATGGAAAGTCGTTCTGGAGAGGGTTGAAACGATGCGTTAAGCAGATTTAGAGAAACTAAAAATCTAAAGTTTGGTATAAGGACTAAAAGTAATTAATAGTGAAAATCAAATGATATGAAAAAAAAGTAAGTACTTACAGAGCTGAATGGGTTGCCCTCTAAATCCATGCACAGGTAACGGTTACTTTTGACTCCAAGAATGGCAATGCGCTCCCTCGTTTCAGCTTTGAGTAAAATCACACCTGATGGAAGAGAATGTAATGAGCATTAGAATACTATAAGAATAACATTTGAGTACCCTACATAACAAAAAAATGACCAAAACGTTTGGAAAATAGGAGAACATCTCTTACTGTAAGAACTCCTGGCTGTAGTTTTGCGCACAGTGCCATCTAATCTGATCTCCAAGTAGAAGTTGCTGACGTCTGTGGACGTCTGCAGGTGAACGTATCTCCTCGGGTTCCCCCAGTTAGAACCAACAAGCGGTGATGGGTTAGGGGCCGCATCTCCGAGAGGAATCCCCTGCAGGACAGCGAGCAGGAGCGCCAGCACTGTGTCCCTCATACCAAGTTTTTTGTTTACGCTCATCCTGAACCAAACCGATGCTTTCCACTGCAAGCTGCTGGGAGTTTTCAGATGATCTGTTGTCCCAAAGTTTGAAGACGGTTCCTATTTAAAGCCCAACGAGGGCCACTCCTGCTCACATCCTTTGCGTAAAAAAAAAGAAACTCGCCCCCAAAGCAGATTTGCGGGTTTGCTGCAGCGGAAGGGCCACTTCCACCTCTGTCTGTTTATCCTGATAGTCTTGGTTAGACGAGACTCTTATTTTTGGGGACACTTCTTGACTCATCCATCTTAAACATTATTCTAAGATCATTTCCACCAGTGGCCAAAGGTCCACTGGACCAGGTATTTTTGTTTTGACTGATCATATGGCGCACTGTGCAATACACGAAAGACAGAAAAAACGAAATTAAATTACATAATTTCTCATTTTCATAAAGTTTGTAATGTTTCAGGACATAAAGTCTCATTTGAATTAAAATGATTTGTTATACATCGTAATTTAAAAAATCTCTAAATTGGTTTGAATTAGTTGAATTGATTCCAATCCCTGCAAAATTATTAAATATTGATTAATTAATTAAATAATTATGTGTCATATTAAATGTTCTTTTTAGTAAAGCACAGCAGCAAAGACATTTTGTCATATTTTAAGTTCCGTTTGTTGCTTTAACACACATTTCAAACTGGACACTTTCACCGTTTGACCAGCAGGGGGAGCCACTTCATTATTTAGTCTAGTTCTAGTGGGAGAGACTGGAAAGTTACGTTTGACTGGTTTATCTATTTTTGGATGCTGGAGTTTCGGCATAGGACACATTAAACTGTAACCGGATTTGTTTGGAGAAATCAACAAACATCTTTCAGTTTTCCTCCTCCATGAAACAAATTAATTTTTTTTCTCTCGAGAATAAAATTAAGAGAAATACAGAAATTTAGTACGGTTTGATATTAAAAGTAGGGGATTTTACATGTGTTGTACAAAAGCATACTTTTTAGATTTTTGTACTAAGGTATATCTATTGTATGTTTATTTATACTCCAATGGAAACAATGCACATTGTTATACTTACTGTCTATTATCTGATATAAATTTACACCCTCAGTAGAAGAGCTCTTAGGCCACGCCCACCAACCAGTGACCCTTGTTTCTTGGCATATTAATGAATATTTATATTTATAAAATATGATGGCTGATGAAAGATAAAAATCCAAACAAAACTTTTACCTGAATGAGGGATCTTAATTTTAACACGGGACATGTGTTTGTTCAGGTTTATACAAGAATTCACTTGGAATTCAGTTGAAATCATATTTATACAGGGTCCAATTTGTCTGTGACATGATTGGACACAAAATGATTATTAGTGAAAAAATAAATGCCTCATTTATCTATCTGTCTGTCTGTCTGTAATCCGCACTCCTCTGTTTCTCAGTTAATTGTCCACTATAATGGCGGCGGTTGCCGCTTTTGTGTCGTCATCGTAAAACCTTTAAAAGTAAAAGTTTCCAGGCCTACCATGACGCCGTCCAGAAAATAATAACAACTTCTAGTTAGAAGTTACCATAGTGTCAGAGGTCTTACGTTTGGTCTCTTTTCCACTAACGGGCAGAGACGCTTCGGTTGAGCTTGTTTCCTCAGACCAGGTTGCTTTTCCTCTCACCAGAGATCTGGCAACACAAGCTTTTTTCATCCTACCTTTAATTGGGGCTGCGTTTAGAAGATAGTGATCTTATATCCTGCTTACTTTTCAGTAGTAGTTGAAGTCTGCTTTCTAGATTTCAAGTTGAGAAAAGTTTTTTTACAACCATTTCCTCCTAGTTTTTAGGTTGGGAAATGTGTTCAGAAACAATGAACACCAGAATAAAAAACAGAAAAAATGACTATCTGTGTAAAGCACTGAAAACCGGATTGAATCTTGGATGGAGACTTAAAGGTGTCTCCACCAAAAAAGAATTTGAACAGTGTGGTACCACCTGGGTGAAGAAAGCCACCCGAAAATACCGCTACCAGCAACGGAGGCGAAAAAAGCTGGACAAAGACCCCCTATTAACCAGGGACCTGGGCTGGGAGGATGACAGGAGGCCCCTCGATGAGGAGAAGCCCACTGAGGCCTGCTACTATCATCTCCCACCAGGAGCAATGGCACCGGCAAACACCACCCAGTACCTGATGGAACAACAGTATGAAGACATGAAGTTGGACAACATGGAGACACTTACACATAAAAAATGGTCACTTTTCCATGATGAATCTCTTTCTCCCAGTAGTGTAAGAACGGACAGTTGAAAGGAGACCTGCCTCCTTTTCCAACAGAGGGACATGTGTCAGTGACACGATAGCCGGCTCTGCACCGCCAAGACAAACTGCTCCTTGTCACAAAGGTGTGACATTTCATTGTATATGTTTATATTATTTCTGCTTTTGTTGCCCATGTCATAATGTCTGCTTATGGTTGGGCTTTATTCATCTCACAGCGGTGCTCTGGACGGTGCTGGCCCGGTAGGGAGCGCACCTGAGTCCCGCTTGGCGCCGCCCAGATGGACGAATCAAACGCATCTCTTCTCTGAGACTGAGGCAGGTAGTATTGTGTTGCATTTACAATGATGGCTATAGTTGCAGAGTATGATGTGATTTAGGGCTTTCGACAGTCACTTTTGTCTGAGAGTTTTCTTAGGTCACCCATGCCAGAGGATGTAGCAAGGAGCAGAAGAGCGTAGTGGTCGATCGTGACGTCACTGCCACCAGGTGACATGTTGCCCACTGATCATGTTGACAGTTGACTTGAATCACGAGTTGTAATTTTTGTGTCGATTGTTCTTTTAAATGTTAGATAGTTGCGGAAAAACAGCTTGAGATTGTATTTATTAAGTGTTTAATGTGATTGTTGAAGGATAACTTTGTTCAATTAAATAAATCAGCGGTAGTATATGTTAAATTTATGACTTATGTGTTTATTTGTGTGTGTAACTATAACGACTGCATTACATTTCTTATTTTTAATATGTAAAACAACTCAATAGTATGGTTTGTCATAGAACACAAAACAGTAAGGACAAGACAGAGCCTGTCCTCGAACATACCAATCAGCCATAACATTACAAACAGGTATGAAAAGTAAAGTCAGACTGATTATCTTGTTTCAAGGGCACCTGTATGATTTGTGAGTCTTGGGTGGGTCTTGTTGGTTCTTGTTGGGCTTTCCTGGCTTGCACTGGTCAGTATCTACCAAAAGCGTCCTAAGAATTGTGGGCGGGGCATGGTCATGGGCGCAAAAGGGTCATTAATGCACGTGTGAATGAGAAAAAACGTGACTGTACAACAAAACTTTATTCACCACTTTCCAACTAAATCATATTTTATGGAGATTATATGCCGTGATTTACAGTTTCCTTATGAACAACACCCTCAAAGATAAATCCAGTTTGACGGCGGGGAGACATGAACCAAGATGGTTTAAAGAATTTTCTGTTAGACAAAACCTGGTAGCTGCTGTTAGATAGTTAGCTGTTACCGCCAACTCTGTTAGCATGCAGCTAATGTTGGCCCTGGGTTGGCCTGGGCCAAGAAAACCACGCTGGCACTGTAACCCCTGTCATCAAACTGACTTCTGGCAGCCATTGGTATGTCATAAGATGTTCTGTACAACCGTTTGGCAAGAACATTTATCATTTGATCACCCATATTTGCTGAATTATTGTCAGCCAACATATCCCACCTCTACATTGACATTTGCTATTATGGATTGGTAACTGTTACAAGTCCCTACACTGGAGTGTTTTTACCTGAAATAAATATGTCATAACCCCCCAGATTCCTCTGGTGATAAAGTTTCTTGCTGAGATCCTGAACCAAAGGTCAAAGGACAGGACTAGACTGAATTTTCATTTGAAGCAGGTGCTTTAAATTTGGTTATTTTTATTTTTTAACATTTTAAGTATAGAAATATAATAATACGTCTTACTTGTAATGGATTGCCTGAACAGCACACATTTAATGGAAGTGTATGACTGACTTTGAGGAGAACCTGCTGTTGTGCATAGAGGCTCATTAGCACTGATAGTAAAGATATTTAATGGGACTTACCTGATTCTGCTGATACACTGGGTCTGCAGTCCAAACAGTGCGATGAATGCTTCTTCCACTGGAGCTGTATTCTCCAGAAGTGTGTGTACGTGGCTGAGGGAGACATCCTGTACTGATAATGTATCTTTTATGAGCATTACTGGGGTTACATTTGTCAGTATCCATACTCGTGATGAAGGATATTCCTTTTTTTTCTGTTTATGTCTTCCCTTTCGTTTAACTAATGACTGATTATTAACTGATAAGGTTTTATTTTGTAATCCAGATTGAGAATGGGATAAGAGCTGATGATTTGATTACCTATTTTATTCCTTTGGGGCTTTTATTAATCTATTAGACACTCTAAATTCAGCATAAAATGATTGATTGTTTAGTAGAGCATGTTTTTAAACAGTTAAAAATATATCTGACTTGTATATCTGAATGATTCCATGATAAAATGTTATGTCGTGGAAAATAATCAATTTTAATAAGATTAGCTCAATCATTTGGTAATGCATGTTTTTAGAAAACTATTTCACCCTTATTAGACTTTTTTGTTATAGTATTAGGTTACATAATTCTGTTTAGTAAGACCAAATGAAAATCCTGCTTATTGAACAGGACTTTCTGAATAACCGTGGTTAACACCTCCTCCCTCGTGTCCCTGTTAAGCATTGGTGTCCCTCAGGGCTTCACCCTCGACCCCTCGCTCTTTAACCCATAGGTGCTGCCAATGGGTCCTGATATTAACAAGTTCATTCCTTTTTCACTAAGAAATAGCAAATTTAGTTTGCGAGCAGATGCAAATGTTAACATTAGAGTTTAACTCTTCCAACAGAGGCACAACGGCACTTTACCAGAAACCAGTTAAAAAAACTTTTTTATTATTATCTCAGGAATACAGTAGACTGCTGTGCACAGCACATACGTACAAAAATAAAAGGAAAAACTTTAATATCCTTACTTAGCATTGTCAGATTTCAGGAACAAATGAATTGAAATTGATTTTCGTCTTAATTTACAGTCAACAGCAAACCAAAGCTAAGGCAGAAGGTGAGGTATATGAGAACAGAGATGAGAGGAATAGAGTGGAGGCTCCCTCCCTTTTACAGCAGGAGATTGAAAAAAACTAAAAACATGAAGAACACACTAATAGCACATTAAGAATGATACAGACATATTTTGATATTCCTTACCTTGAATTCATTTCAATGTGAGTGATCTATGTTAAGTTGCGTAAAGAAAAGAGATGACTAAACATTTTTGGTCAAAGCTGAAAGGTGAGCTATTTGTCTTAGTCACAGACTTTCCCTTTTTTGGGGATTCAGTTGAACTTAGTGATAGAAAAGTCCCCTCTTTAGGATAGCTTATGATCATGATGTTTTCATTAAGGTGCTGCCAGAGATGTCATGCATCTTGACCCATTGCTGTGCGTATGAAAGGTTCCCCATGACACCTTCCTCAGCCTATAATTCGGAAACTGTAGCTTTTGTATGGCCAAACGTCATTTTTTCCCTAAAAGAAATAAAGTAACAAACGCAGCCTCATATAACGCAACAACTAGTCTCTTTAAGTGAGTCATGCTCCTGGTAAATCTGCTCCTCTGTGTCATTAGAGCAAGAAGAATGGGTGATTTATCTGTGAGAAAAAAAACCTTGTGAATTGATCTGTTCATGGTTGACGGTTGGGCAGCGGGCGATACTGTGTCAGTAGGCTGCTAAAGATGTTTGAGGTTGGGGTTGTGGCCAGCAGCCGCAGAGGGAGTGTCTTGAGATTGGCTGGTGGTGCCTTCATGTGCAACAGGAGAGGTGAGAGCGCTCCACGCACTGCATTAACTCTGCAGATGTCGACTCCCCAGAAATATCCCAACACAAATACTTGGAAAGGGGAGGGGACAGCATGTCATGGAGCTGCATTTTAAAGAGGTGGGATTCTGAATTCAGAAAATGGAGGAAGGATTAAATGAAGCAGGAAAATATGTGGTACTGTGAGAGCTAGCAGCCATTTTTAAAATAAATTCTGTTTGAGAAATAAATAAAATGTTTTCCTGTGTCAAATAGATTGTTGAAATTCTTATTTGATGGAAGAACTAAGACCCATATAGCTGACCACCCTGACCACTGGGGTTGGGGCCAAGGCTGCACTGCAATTCTGACCTTGAACTAAAAAAGGCTGAAAGGAGAGGAGGAAGCTCCTGGGTTACAGCTGGAATCCCAAGATCCCTTGCCTGCAGTGGGAGAGTTGTGGGGTGAGGAGGGGAAGGGACGGGCAGAGATGGGCGGTTGGGGGTGACAGAGCTTAGAGGAAGGGGGAGCTCAGGTATGTGGCAGGCTTGCAGATCCACATTTCTACAGGGGGTCTGACGAACAACAAAGAAATCAGACCGACTCCCTCACATATATCTTCCCTGGATTAAAATAGCCCTACTCTCTAAACACAAGAATGACTGGAGACTAATGGCAGATTCAATATTCAGCTTTTCGTGTAAACAGCCGTAGAAGCCACGCAGGTAGATGCATGCTGCAAGATTCTCAGAAACCAAAGAAAGAAAAACATCCTTGGAATATGTAACAGGATATAAACTATATATATTAGCCCCCATGAGAGCAGTAAGTGTACGAAGAGGGGTGCATCTTCAGCTTTGTAGACAAACTGCCATCATGCGTACCAATACTTATGATCCATGTATTAGATATTTAAAAAGTGCTCTCTTCATGCCCGTTTCAAATGTATAAAATCAGCCTTAAAGTCAACAGAAATGATGTCTTATCGGTTGCAGTGCTGCTGCAGAGCGGACGGACAAGCCGGGGAGATGGCCCAGGTTATGCTCCACCACAGAGACAGCGAGAGATTAAGAGACAAAGGTTTGTGAACGGAAAGATTTAGGCACCATCATTGATGGTTGGCTGTGCAACATGAACTCTTTTTGCTTCGTTCAGACAGCTACGCCAAAGCAGCATTGAAACCTCCTGAATGTTTCTTTTATATTTGCAACTATTTACATTGTTATTGTACATTGTTACACTGTTATGTGGTTTCACCTCATTTTTCAGCAGCAGCTAAAGCTTTGTGATTCTAAAACAGCAGACTGCTTCAGTTCACAAAGTTCGTCCGAGACAATGTGCGGTTACATTTCTAATGCGCGCTGGACAATCTATCCGATCAGTCTATTCTTGTGCAAGCCAGGTCCAAACAAACGTTCTTCATGCTGGGATAGAGAACTATTCTACCCTGTTTATTTGTTGGCGACGCCACACAGTCAAACTCATGGCGGACCACATCCCGGTCTCCACCACAGATTGCATATTACTTTATCGATCTAATTACAGAAAAGAAAATAACCCAGAGTCACCCCCCCACCTACCCCCCACTGAGGCCCTCTCTGGAATGTCAGCCCTATTTCTGACTCCAGCAGGTGTCTCTTACATGCAAGTTTAAGGGGGCCATGAGTGAGAACGCCAAGGCACCTTTAAACTGTGCAGCACAGGTAGTGCATTCAAGTTTCCCCCGCTGCCGGACATGGATCATCGCGCAGGGCGCCAACAAGTGCTCGAAGAAATGATAAACTTAGCATATATTTGCGCAGAAGTCCATGCATTCCTTAATCTAGTAAAGTGGTTCGTTGAGGTAATAAAAAGTGTTTGTTTCACTCTTTAAAAGCACAGGATAGAGCTAATCCTCCATCTCAAAAAAGGAAGTGACACAGTTCAGTTGCAGCAAGCACCAAGTTAAAGTGAGACAGGCGACGGCTTCAACTCTTCCCATCCATAAAAACAATAAGCAGCACAGTACATGTACAAAGATAGCTATATCCAAATATACAGATATATAAACAGAATAAATATTTCTGTTTTCTTTCTCAGTCCATTGGTGTGTATATCACAACTATGCATTTCTATGTTACCTGGAAGAACATCCTCATGTGCAAATTAGTGACTTATTGCCAGTGTCTCTCATAGCCGTGGGAGGAAATGTGTGACAGTCATGGCGGTGGTGGCCTTGTTGCCTCTTTTCACGCGGCCATGCTTGCTGAGGGCAATATAGAAGCCCTTGTAAACAAATGACTCATAGGCGTTGTAGTTGTTGGCCAGCAAAGTCTCCTTGAATTTGCACTCATCCACGAAGACTCTCTAAAAAGGATGAAAAAAGAAGGACAGATGGTTGGTCAGTACATCTCTTGACAGACGCAGGATGGATATCTCAACATATGCATGGTTTCCACATGACTTTTACTTTGGCACACAGCCTGCTTACAAAGCAAGCTTTTAGGGAAACTGGAGGTTGTGGCATGTTTGCACAAAAGAAATGCCCATTTTAAAAGCAGACACCAGCCTCCGGAGTTTTTACGAGACTCCTATGACTGAAAATATTGTAACTAATTCAAAATGAGAAATACAGCTTAATAAGCTACAATGTAATTCTAACTATTATGTTAAGCTTCAAGAAACAAGGACACATAACGGAACATCGAATGTTCGGACAGGTTGACATAACTTTCTTCCTTTATATTTCCAATCCTTTATAGCTAAATATCTGTGATTATGGCCAGAACCTGGACCCGAGCACTAGGAGTGTGTAGACCCTGTTATATTGCAAAGATTTCTTTTTATACTGAATCGTGCTTTTGAGGGGTTTCCCAGGCCCAGAAACTCATTAAGCTTTGCAGACACATCAAGCCTGTGGAAAATCTACATTAAAAAATGGCTCAACATCGCCACTTACAATAACAGCCCCCTGATGCTTACCCACCTAGAAGTGTGAACCTTGGTATCAATATTTATCAGCTCATAATCTACAAAGAAGCCTCTTGAAGTGACGATGTGAGCCTAACAGGAAGTCGTCCATTTTGAATTGAATGTGTGATTTTTTTTTCCATTTGGAAGAACTGATTTTAACTGGATCATGCTAGAGTTTTATCCCGATTGACTTCATATTTGGTACCTGACATGCTAAGACCATAAGGATTAAAGGTTATCAAAAACTTGAGTTTTTGATGAACGGTCTGGACAGTATAGGGCGGTGAAAATTGCTGTCTTGTCATTAAACACTAAATTGTCCTAACTCCACAGTCTCTTGCCCGATCTTCAATTGGGTGCGAGGGACCGTTCACCGCTGCTTGAAGCTTAAATTTTCGTTTTTTTAACTTTAAAACACTTAGTCAAGGTAAGATACTGAATAAAAAAATCTAGGCAATCTATTTTTTTTGTAATTAAAAAAAGCTTCTGAAACAGTTATTCAACCATTTAATACAAGCTGCCATATAATCTTTCTAGAACAAAGACACCCACAAAATTATTGCTGATTTAAATTCGAAGCTTTCTTGTCAAAGACTAAAAGAAGAATGCTACGAATGTGAGCAAGTAGATTTTTTTTATCCTCCAACACACATCCTCCCAAAAAATGTATTGATGATCAGCCCCACATTAAGCAGTTTAATATTTAATATTCAACTAACATATCTTTTAGATTAAGCTGAATGGGCATAACCTGCAGGCTCATTAAAATCAACAGAGCAATTCTAATCATATTTATTAAATGTTCAATACATATTCTATTCTAATAAGCTTATTGGACGTCTACACTATACAATTAGTATTATTGGACACATACCATATAACCATAAATAAAACCTTAATGTTCGAATATCGTAGTGAAACATTCAAATAGGTTCAAACGTAGGCTATAACTCCCCTACAGCTAAAGACAGGGCAGCAGCTAAAATATACATACACAATATTTATTGATTTGTCCAACCTGGCCAGCATTAATCAAGCAGGGAAAAAACAGAACTCACACCATAAGTACATTTCTAGCTATAAAGAAGTTTTTGCATATCTGAGAAAAAGATACAGAGAAATAAAATTGAAATCATAAATTCCCAATAGATTACATTAACACATTATTGTGTACAATTACTAGCGTACTATGCTCAAGCACAATTTTAAGGTACATTATTTCATTATCACAATTTTTCACAGCCTACAGTACCTCCATCACCCGAGAAAAAGAAAATGGCTTGGTGTTACATTTACTTGAATGTATTTTTTTATGAAATAATTTAACATTCCCAAGACAAACACGATTACAACATTTAAGACATTTGCAAGATGCACTCTTTGAAGCACTACATGAACTGATGCGAGGATACTCGTGTGATTGGCTTGTTTTGTGTGCAAATTAAATTGATGTTGATTTGTGTGTTTTAATATGAATTTAAAATATTCACACTGTTTAAACTCAATGGGTTTTCTTGTGATTAATTCAATTAAATAATGTAGAGTATTTCCACACGATTAAATAGGCTTGGTTCAGCACAAAGCAATTATTTTTTGTCTACTTAAGTTATTTGGGTTTGACGAACTCTATTTAGTATGGTAATTTTTACTACTGCAAAATGAGTTGGACCAGCTCTATTAAAAATTGGATTCATTCAAAGTAAGTAACTTGAATCAGCCCTACTGAATAATATTGATCCAACACAAGAATATTAATTATTTTGGTAATTATGATGTTATGTTGGTATCAACAAAACATAATAATTACCAAAATAATTAATATTCATGTGGAAATACTGTTGTTGTTTTTTTATTGAGTTAACTAGCATATCTGTTTTACAGCATCTCAGGGGGAGTTTATTGAACATTTGTACTCCATCCCATTTGTACGAGGTACTGCAGATAAAGACGGAAGATAACATTTGATACACCAAAAAAATTGAATTACACAAATGTTTAAATGAGTGAAAATGGATAGTATAATACCATACTATACTAAAACACAATTCTCATGTGCTTGACTTGATGATTACCGTTTTATACTAACTCCAGATTTCTGCAGCACAGTGGGAAGTATTTAACTTTCATACTCTGCTACTTTTATCCGAGTTACTACAGAATATGAGTCATTATCATGTTGTATATTGTTAAAAATCAAATTTATTCTGTCTAAATTAGATAGAGCCATGTTTCTCATATGGGGATGCTCCTAGCGGTACGTTGAGGTACCGCACGTGATGTGACTTCACGTGATGTCAAAATCTTAGATAGATACCTGTGGTCTATTTGGGGGCATTTCCAGGAGAGGGGTGGGGAGGGTTGATAATTAGAAACATTATCAAAATTGAAACTGAAATGCTGCAGTAGGAGTGCTTTTCCCATTGGTTCTGTACTTTTACTTCTGCACAAGTGCAGGGAGTACTCTTATATTGCGGTGTTGCTACTTTTACTTGAGTACAGGATGTGACACATAGCAGAAGGCATTTTAGGATTCTGCTCTGGGACTCCTTGGACCCCAGCGTGAAACCCTCCCTATCATCAGTGCATATTAATAACACAACAGTCCTCATAAACGCACGGATCCAGCAGCTCCATCAACTCGTCTTACACCGAGCAGGGTGTGCGTGTGTTTGAGCATGTGTGCGTGTGTGTGGTGTGTGTGCACAAACGTACCGTTCCGTATAACCTTCCCCTGCTGTTCATTGCGACAAACAGCTCACTCCTCACCCCGAACATGCTGATCACTCCTCGATCCACGGCGGATATCTCCAAGAGACCTAAAGGAAACATAATATTAGGAGGGCACACACACACACAGCGTCTCACTGGGGAGTGGAAGTGGCCTATGCAGCAGTGATGGGTGTAACCTTGCAGGTGCATTGCGACTGGATGGAGCTCTCTCTGCTTAATTGGCACTTTGGAGTATCCACCTATTTGCAGTTTCAACATTTTGACAACATGCGAGCGTGCAGAGTGGGCTCTGCGCGTGTCCTGCAGCAGCGGGACGCAGGGTAAAAATAAGTTAGCGTCTAAACTGGGTCCAAACATTCATGTCATGCTTTTGGCTTTGGTGACTACTTCGCGCTGCACGGATGTAAGGCTCAGCGCACTCTTTTTTTTTTTTTTTGCTTTTTCATCCGTGCTCTTATTAAATATCACGCAGGGCAAGCGAACCGCTCCAACTTTTACGCATAGGGTTGCACTCTTTTTCTGCTCCTGCGCTTTTGCGAATGCAAACTCACTGTATGGGTTCTCGTTGTGTGCACCGCTTATCTTGCCATCCGAGAGCACCTGCAGGTGAAATCCAATTCCCACGTTGCAGTAGAGACGTCGCACTCTTTTGATGCCCTGCAAATAGTCACTCTCCCAGTTCAGCTGCGATCTCCCCCCATTTATACCCAGATAGGAGCGGGAGAAGAGAGTCTCCCACTTATTTTCCAATCCAGTAGCATTCGTCCTGGTCGGAATCGGATAAGATGACACGATCCCCCACAAAGAAGTCCACAGAACAATTACTGCTGGCAGCGTCCAGTGCGTCCTGGCCCCGCTGGACATGCTGTAGAGGCACCTTTGCGCAATGGCCATCCAGTTTACCTCTGGGGCACGGGGTCAAAGTAACCTGCCCTAAAAATGCAACTCTTATTTTTTGTCCTTTGGCATGATGGTGGCAAAGGTTTGTTTTGGGATCAAGATAGATCAAGGCCCCATAGCCCGAGGTTTGAGCAGGAGGTGAGGGACAGAGCGCAGGCGAGCTTGACTTGGTGCCGGTGGCGATGATCATCTTTCGTCGCTCCGCGCCTCTGTTCGGGCAACGCTGGCCGTGGAGGGGACACCACTCACCGCAAAACCAGCTCACCTTGCCCGCCTCTCACATCCCAAAAATGACATCACTGTGACTTCACTGCTGCGCCCCCATCGAAACTAGGAGATGGGAGGAGGAGGAGAGTTACAGGACCCCCAGCAGCAGCAGTTCTGATAGGAATGATGGGGGGTGGTGTACCTTCACATAAGCGTCCAACAAACCCCACAGAATAACAAGAAGCGTTTCCTATGCTGCATTTCAAAATAAAATGTTTTTTTTAACGTTCATCCCAAAGAAATACATTCAGCATTTATGGAAAGTCACAAATAAATGCTTCCACTAAACAGTGCTATGAATAATTATTAGACTTTAGACCAGGTTTTCTTATACGTTAGTGTCCACCTTATATTAAAACATGCCACTTTTTCTACCAAATTAAAGAAACAACAACAACCAAGGCAACCTGATTAACCACAAAATGCAATGTTTTTTAAAATATAATTCAATTCAATAAGGCACTACTCCAAATACACAAATGTTAGTGTCAACAAATATTTCATACACTGAACTTAATATCCAACGGTGCCCCCTTTAGCACCAGAAACTGATAGATCTGTCTCTTACATTACAATGATGGGCGTTTGGCCAACTCTACTTAGCAAAAATGCTCAAGTGCTCTTTTCATAATAATAATAATCATAATAATCATAATAATGCTAAGGTATAGTATTATCAGCATATATAAAACAGTCACACAAGTACAACATTGTGAGATTTATTCTCTGCATTTGGCCCATCCCTGAGGGAGTAGCGGTCCTGCCGGAGCATCTCACCGGGTTTCAGCTCCAGACTTTCTCTACGTCACTCCAAATCATTTATTCCTTTGTAGCAATTCAGAGGTCCACTTACTTTTTCACTTGATACCATTGACTTATTCCATGGACCAGACATTCTCCTTCAGTATTTTCCGATAGAGAGAAGAATTCATTTTTCCCTCATTTATGGGAAGTTGTTCTCCATGGTGCTGAAGCAGCCTAGGATCCAAACAGCATCCTCACAGCCTCCTCCATGTTTACTCATACCAGTGTCATATGTTCTTTTCTGGAATGCTGTTTGGTTGGCACCAAATGTAACAGGACCCCTGTCTTTACAACACGTCAATAATCGCCTGATTAGTTTATAGAATATTTTCTCAAAAGCTCTGAGGGTCATCAAGGTGTGCTGTGGCAGGTGGATAAGTGGAGTCCAAAAACCTCCCCTTATCAGACTAATGCATTTCAATCACCTTATTCCTCATCTTCTCTGGAATTTCTTTTAATCTTGGCATAATGTGCTACTGGTGAGACCAAAGAGACAATTTTATGTTTGCAAACTGCATGCTTGTCTTTTTAATTGATGATTTAACTGAACGAGGCTAGCCTGGGTATGTCAAATACAATTTTAATACTTAGTTTCTAATTTAGTTTGTACTTTTTCTACATAGGCCCAAAAAAAGATGGCGCTCTCGCTAACATGAAAATGTAGCTGATGATTAAATGTCGTACAAATCAACGCGATTGATGATTTACTTTCTTCTTCTGTCTGCTTTATCCCACCATTATAGTGCAAGTCTACTCAAGATATACGATTATAAATATATCTTATGACGAAGAAGAAGAGACCTTTATTAGCTCTGCCACATGTATATTTAGACTCTCATCTGAAAGCTTCGGTAACAGTCAGTTGCTTGGATGCACCGGTGGCTGAGACCAGTCTCAAGTTCAGTAAATTACATTAGATTAGATTAGATAATTGTGGATCCACAGACAGAGGGTTAGATTTTTGCTATAAGTCATTTCGACTGGTACCTTTTTCTACAGAAGAGGATGAAGGCCACATATAGCTATGTTAACATTTTGGGGGGAAATCTGACTTCAAACACAGAATTCTTACTTTATTATCAGAATTCTGATTTTAAACTCAGAATAGTGTCTTTATTCTCAGAATAGGGCTTCATGAGAACTCTGAGATAAAAGTCAGAAATCTGATAGAAGTCAGAAAGCAGAATAAGAGCGACGTCATTAACGATGATGTCATTAACAAGTGCCAGTCAAATATATAATCAAGGGAAAATGACATGGAAATAGTGATGAAATACAACATTTCTGTTTCATCCTGCTGTTTTTAAACTGATAGATTGAGGCGATTCAAACAATTGTCCAAAATCAGCTGTTTTAACGCAAATAATTGCAATTTGATGTTTATGAGATCATTTTGACAAGCCTAAAGAGAAAATTGAATCAGAGAGGAATGGAGTTCATACATTCAATAACTTCAGTATTTTCCCCCCATTAAAATTACAAATTGCAAAGGATTTGCTTGTTGGTATAACCTTAAACCAAATCCTTTCACACTCGGCCTTAGGATCAAGCAAAATGATATTTGTGACATTTCAATGCACAAAATTGTTTGTGAAAATAATATTAGTTGCAGCCATAGGTCAAAAGAAGTACAGTATTCAAGATGGGGACAGATATAAAGTTTAGTAACCAAGGTACAATCTGTATGTACATGACATATTTAATTAAAATTCATAAAATTCAATCTATTTTGAAGGTATTGGGCCCAACCAATAATATTGCGCTTTTATTTTGAAGGTAATCTAACCTACTTATTGAGTCTTCCTCTGGCTAATTGTTGCTGACCCGATGCAGCTCTTCCGCACATGTGAAACCTGCAGGAGGGTGTGTGTGACTTTCACTGGCATTGAGCAATCATGGGATGGATGGATGGATGGATACAGTGTCGAGAACCCAAATCGGGACAGTGGTCATATGTCCTGGCAGCCTGCTGCCTTATTTAGAAGGAAGGTGTAAAAACAGTCACAGGCAATCACAGAAGAGCAAATGGCAATCCTGTCTGACACTTCTTTCACTGTTTGTTGGAGTAGTTTACATAACCTGATATTTCGCCTGGTCAAATTGCATGTTATTATTGTAGGTAACACACTCTGCAGCTTACAGAATAGTGGACCTTGTATGAATCAAAAACACTGCATTTGTATAGTTCAATCCCTTAAGAAAAAGGTGATAAAAAAACAGCAGTTGGTGATTATAAGAATGTGAAAAACACAATTTCAAATGAGAAAAAGTCAAACATTTTCTTGATTTACTTTGGAAATGGTTCCAAAAACTTAAACAGGTCAATGTTTGTAATTCTATGCAATGTATTTACTTAAAAAAAGAAGTCTGAGCTGAGGACACTGGGTTTATCCTCCTTTACATACATGTTTCGATCACATCCTGCAGGGTACTGGTAGAAAACCCGGGGGAATTCCTTACACATCACAGGGCACCAGTCTCTGGGGCCCCGAGGTGTTTTCGGCTGCCTACCTTAGCAACCAGAAAGGTCTTGTTGCTGATAAACAGCGGCAGGGGGAACAACCCAGAATGGAAAAAAATACAAACAGTTTCTATATCTGAAAATATGAATATACGCACAAATGCAACATAAATGTACCATATATATATATATATATATATATATATATATATATATATATATATATATATATATATATATTATGTAATCATTAAAATGTCATATATGAGTTTTGATATACTGTATGCTGTAAACATTGTTAACCATAAAACATATTAATACACATGAATGTTAAACTAACCTTTCCCTGTACTAATATGTAATTTTGTATTTTTATTTGCATACCGGGGAGGATTATAAGTATAAATAATAAATCTCCATTCTCTCTCATAATGGTTATTCTTAACAATTGAACCGTGATTAGACTTATACTAAGATGATAATAGGAAAACAAATCAATTATGAAAATTATTATATTCCCGAAAAGTTGGGATATTATGGGATCATCATTGCCGATCCTTCTTGTTGATGCACTAACTCAAAAACTCATTGATGGATCATTTACAAATGTGATAGCAACCTAAACCTTAGTGCGAGGAAGAAGTGGATTGATTTTGGGAAATGTCAGTTGCATATTTCTGAAACAACTTCACATTTAATTTGTTGAGTACATTCAGAGGATTTCTTCTCCATAGCAGGGAAATGAGGGCTATTTTGGGATACCCTTGCTGTCGGGGACGATAGTGTAGGCCTATCGTAACAGAATATATAATTAGCTAATATTTGCTCATCACGTCAGCGCAGCTAAAAATATGTTGGTGCCAGATGTTGTCCTATTGCAAACACATCAGGCGCGGCTCTCAATTCAAAATTGCTTCAAGTCATTCATTTGCTCAACAGAAAGAAAACCAAAATACATGATATAGATATGTTAATATTATGGCCTAAACAGGATGTCACTCAAACACCACTGATAGAAGATGTAAAAGACAACAGGAGCAGATGGACTGAACCTCACCCAGAGGTAATTAATGAGACAGCATCTTGATTTGCTGCGTAAGCACATGGCGGTGCAATTCAAGGCGACCAAGAGCCTACATAGACAAAACTACTGGCTTATTGATGGAGTGTATTGTAATTTCGATCAATGAAGCGTGGGCACTGACTGAGATCGTGCTGAGCACTTGATATCAATTCAGCTAATAATGTTAAACTGGAACGGCGCTGAGTCAGCTATTTTAGTATTAACACATTTTTAGCGTGCAAAAATCACAAGCAAACGCCCTTTTAGGAAAAATTTGTAAATCGTTATACCATTTATCTTCAGATAAACATTTATAAATTACAAGTACAATAAATGTAATGTAAAAATGTGAACCAAAATTCAACGAAGGCCTGGCATCGACCAAAATGTAAAGATCCTCAATTGAATATGATTTACATTGAAATAATGCAGGGATTCTCAATTTTTCATAGAATTCGGGGTTTACAAAAAGTAAGATAATTAAAAAAAAGAAGCTATGCCGCAGTGTGTCAATCATTCATAGTTTATAGTAGGTTTGTTACATTTAAATAGAAAAAATGAAACTGAAATGCTTTTGTGTCTGACATGTATTTGTGCAGAAATGAGTTAAGATACCATAACAAAACAAGCATGAAATATTCGAGATCCACAGCCTCAGCTGTATTTCACTGGAGAAAGACAAAAAAAAGTTATTTAAGTTGACCCTATTAACCAAATATCTGAGAAAGTTAAATTTTTAATAGAAAATAATAACATAAAGCTGTGTTTGACAGTTTTTCTTCATCTGGCAGATCCAATGCAAGATTTTGAATCGTTTTTGAACTAAGTTCCAGAGCTGTGACAGAAGTACGGATGGGACCTATTTATATATACCCCTACTCACATTGTTGAGGGTAGAGGGAGATTATAACCCTGATGACATCACTATGACATCATTGGGCTAGTTGTAGATTGAGGAACTGAATTTCCTGTGTAAAATCAGTGAAGTTCCCCACAACTGATCCTCCAGACAGAAACGCATACATTTTCTACTGATCAAATAATCAATTTGTCAACTAGCTGTGTCAACCACGTTATAAAAACTGAATAAGATCAAGAACTGCAACTGAGTCACAGTGGGGTAAGTAGAGGACAGAGGGAGGTGGATGGAAACTTGCCCACAGAACACTAGCAAATTGATTTTTGCCTATAGACTCTCCTCCACTACATATACTAGTGCTAAAGTAGAAGTACAAAAACTAGAGACTCCTGCAGGAGAAAAGTGTCTGCAGTTTACTATCGTGAGGTCAGCTGTCCTTACTGCAATTATAGGCTCTACTTGGTGCACACAGCCAAACATGCACACACATCAATCAAAAAATGGACCAGAGGGAATAGCCATACAAACAGCTTTCAGGCATATTACCAAAGTGTAAGTAACTGGATACAAGAGGGTGCAAAGCTCGTTCAATTACTGTTTTATTAACGTGGGGTTTAAAAAACAATATTGAAACAACAGCTGGGGAGTCCCAGAGATTGAGGGGGGATTTCTCTAGAAGGACATCAGAATAGCTATGATAGGCAGGAATAATACTCAGTTCACTAAGAACTATAAACCAAGGCTGAAAAGACCTCTTCATTAAGATAGAGGGTTTCACAGCAGATAACAAAACATTTACGCAGATTAGACATAAAAGCATAACCACTGGGATGGTATTAGGCCGTAAGGGAACTTTTTGTCCAAAAAGTTGATGTGTCAGAAGCAGGAAAAAACCGGCAAGCGTGAGGATCTGAACGACTTTGGCAATGGTCACGACTTTGAGACGGCTAGCAGACTGGGTCAGAACATCTACAACACCGCTGTTCTCATTGGGTGTTCCAGGTCTGCAGTGACGAAGTGGTCTAAGAAAGGACAAAGCAGCGACAGGGTCATGAGTGCCCCAGGTTCATTGATAGTCGTAGGCTCCCACAGAAGAGCTTTTTTAGCACAAATTGCAGGGAAAAAAATACGCACCAAATCTGGACTGAATTGGATCATCGGTCGAGTTAATATGGCCCAAAAACTTTTGGAGATAAAACTCCAGTTTCCCGTTAAGTTAAAGGATCCATTGAAGTCATGAGGATGATTTCATAATATCCCTTACTTTTAAGGTGTATTGTAATCCAGACAGACCATATTTCGTGTCCTTTACTATTCAGGCCCAGCCATCAGCCAACAAACCACTCCTAGAGATCCTTCATTGTGTAGTCTCCATGATGTGGTGATCAATCAAAAAAGCAGTTGAATTTCAATCTGAGGGAGCCTAGACTTGTGAAATAGTAATGGTACCACCCTGAAGGGGAGCTTGGGGTTAACATTTTTGCAGAAGCAGCTTATGTATAATTCAACAGCCAAAAACTGAGCTGGCTGCTGCTCCTTTCCTCTGCTGCATTGTAAATTCGTGCCACGAGCTGGTAGCAGCAAATCCTCTGGAATCAGCAAGCGCTGCTACTATAACATTAAGCAGAAGCTGCAATATATAAGGATACCTGCTCTGCTACTTCTGTTAGTAGTGTGTCAAGCTTTGAGCTGCACAGAGAAGAGAAAGAGCAGCCGCTCATGAGGGAATGCTCCCAGTGAAAATGTGTTTTCAAGGGTAAAGCCTGTGCCCCCTGCAGAGAAAGATGTCTCTGCTGCTAAATTGGGCATAGAGTGACTAAGAGGAACGGAAGCGCGACAGAGGTGACTTTTCTCCCCGATGGCAAACAATGACACAGCAAGTTTTATGTTCACGTTAGTGAGAAAAGCTTTATAGGGTAATATAAAAAGGGCCCATCTGTAATGAGAATACAAAGTAGAAGTCTACCAGCAGTGAAATTCAGGAAAGCATGTGAGGAAATACAAACGTACCTCTTAACATGTACAGTTTCAGAGAATAAATATATATTAATATATATATATATATATATATATATATATATATATATATATATATATATATACGCTGATTCTATTCTGGGAGACACTACATTTTCGGGAACAATGCTGATCTGATAATTGAAAATGTATACCACATTAGCAATTATACTAGATGGCAACATTTTATAACTGCCCCCCACTTCTTGAAAAACAAAGACATAAGATTTCTATGACTGACTTTGCAGGGGTTCTAAAGGATCAAGAGAGTGAGACCATTGGACAGGGTGGGTTTACTTGATACATTGTTTATCCGATTTTCATATCAGTACTAATGTGTTTCCTTTGTGTATTTTCAATATGTCTGTAACAATATTTATTGTGTTTTTGTAGTGTGTTCTTTTTGTGTGTACATTTTACATGTACTTTTTTCTGGTCAGGTCACCCTTGTCACCCATTGGTTTCATTTTCCTGGTTGAATAAAGATTAAATAAAAAAATATGTATTATAGGAAGCATCTTCACTTGCATTTTTTAAATGGACAAGATATGCTCTAGTTGTATTTTTATTCAATATTTCATTATTGATGGGTTTTGGACTGCTGGGTGAATAAAACAAACAATTTGAAAGTGTACGCGTCTTTCGATAAACATTTGGCTTACACCTTGGTGATGGAAAATAATCTGTAGTCTGTTTGAGCTTCGTTCAACAAATGCTTGTAGCCATGCACACAAAGAAACAGTAAATAACTTTGTTTATTTAAAGGTTAGAATATGTGAAAACAACTGTGAAGGACAGACTAGTGGTAAAATATACGTAAAAATAGAATATTTTTACATATTTGCTGGTATGTACATTTAAATGTACAGTAAAAAAACAACAACATTGTTCTAAAGGTACAAGATGCTAAAAATATGGTACGTGCAATATGTTGATATGAAGGTAAAATAAAAAGTCTGAATTTATTGTAACTCAATGTCATTTTATGTTCCGTAAACTGTTAACAGGTTGAGATAATGTCTGTTGTTTTTGGTAATTTACCGTAATGTCTGGTACGTGGACACAGTATTTTTTACGGCAAAAGTTTACCGTTAATTATACAGATTTATTTTTTACAGTCTACCCTCAACTTTCTACAGAGATTGTTTTAAGATGCATGAGTTAATGCTGTAGTACAATAATGGCTGAGCAGCAAATTTTCCTTTATAGGATGAACAAACTTTGAAGATTTTCTTATCAAACATTTGTTTATGTTATGTTGAAATTACCAACTGATCAATCGTACGTTTGAACATGCTTTTGATCTTCTTGAATAGCCGAAAAGTGTAAAAGCCTTAGATAGGGGTGCTCTCTGAGAACACTGAATACCTCCCAGCACCACCATTGGTCTCCATGGAAGCTCATTAATTACACTGAATCCCAACAGAGCTGAAATATGTGGAAATGTCTGTTTAACGAGATGTTCTGTGGGTTACACACGGCGCTCTGCCTCACCCTCGTGAGTAAAATCTCAGTTTAGTCGCTGATTCACAAAATCCTTTAACAGCATGAAATCGTGAAACTGGTAATTATGTTTATCTATACAAGCAAAATCCTAAGGATCAGAATTAGGGCCCACAGACGTTTAAACAAACTCATTTGACTTGTTGTTTCTTTTTACTCCATTGTACCAAATATCACTAAGGTTAACATTTCATCGGTACCAACTCCTTACCAAAAACCGGCTCCTTAGAAGCAAATACTAGCAACCTCACTTGGAGCTCTGTTTACGTGGATGTCATGCTGAAAAGTCAAATGGTTTGCTTTATGGCTGGAGGAAGAGATAGAGATCAGAGGAGGTGTCAGCTGCTGAGTCGGCAGCCGATTCCCCCTGGCTCCTCTACCCTCTCTCCCAGGAACCCAACACCAAGCCAGGCCACCAGGACCGGGCCGGGGAATGTAAGGAATTATCTCAACACATTTGCTCACTGCTTTGCACGTTCCTACCCCTATGGGATGTCAAGAGTATCGTCAGCCTGGAGGATGCGACCACCTTGCTCTACAGTGAGTAAGCTCAAGGGTGGGCTAGAGGCGGCAATGAGCAGAGGATCAAGGCAATTTTGCTGATGGGAACAGGAGAGCGTCAGGAATGGCAAACTGCTGAGAGAGTGAGTCATCCTGGACGGAGCTGCTGTCACTCGGCCAACACAACAAAGATCCCATCATTTATTTTTGTCGCGGCCCCTGCTGGATGAAATCTAAACCCTCAAGGAGTTGATTAAAGGTTCTGGCTGTCCGGTAGAGCAACTAATGAATATGCTAGTCCAAAAGGATCAAACACCATCAATTTAGTCCTACTCCAGTGTAAAGAAGTGGTTCAAGAAATATACCACATAGTTTCATAATTATATTATATGTTAAATATTGAAGTTCACAAATTAATCATTTCAACTATAAAATATCAGATGAGAGTGAAACTGCCTGGTATCTTTGGTTATTTGACCAACAGTCTAAGTTGTTGTATATTTTGCCCATTCATTGTTAACTTTAAAACCCCATATAGACTATTTTTTATGTTTGCTGTATCAGCCTCTATTTTACAGCCACAGGTCTGATATCCAACAGTAAAGGAAAATTAAGTTTTATGAAATGTAGCCAAAAATACGTAAGAAAAAGCAGACTTTTTAAAAAAAATCTTAATATAAGTTTTTATCTATCTCTTGATGATTTCTTAAGATGATTTTATGCCTTCTATAAATATTTGCTTATTTTTCTTTTCTTTTATGGTGTTAATTGTTTTTGTCACTGTGAAGCTCTTTGGTCAACCTTATGTTGTATTTTAAATGTGCTATAAAAAATAAAGTGACTTGACTAAAATATCATAATTAATGAGAGCTGTTTCAGTGTCAGGGTGTTCGATTATGTGCATCCTGATTCTGCGCTACACCGTCATGAATAACTGAATTAGATGAATAGATCTTGGCCGTTATTAATGTTAAGATGAACACATGTGCTTTTCCTGCTATGACGAGGTAATAAGTCTCCTGTGGGAGGGGATTCAAAGCGACTGACACTAGACTGAGATTCTCCAACCCTTAAAAGATTGGTTGGGCGTTTACTGGAGTGTTTCACTTTGTGAGAGGTTGAGCAACATGTATTGATTTTAGAAGACAGTCAGACCTATCAAAAAAAGTCCTTGTTGTACAATATAGTTCAAGACTGTAGAGAAATCTGTGCTGCACCTCAACCTCTAACACGTGGACATCGCCCTCTGATGTCAAACCGATGTTAAGACATCCAGCGGCTGTCAGAGGGATGGTGACTCTGCATTGCAGCATTGGGATGCCCACATGTGCTTCAACTGGACTCAATGCCATTTTTGTTTTTAATCACTCTTATGATAAGTATATTTTATTGTACTAATATGTTTCTGGTAAACATAATAGTACAATTGATTCCAGAACTACATTGGTGTAATCAGGTACATGATGTGCTATCTGCAGCCTTAGATAAACATAGTAAATCAAATGGTACCGCCCTCCCCTCTGCAGGTCGTTTTATCATAATGTAACATAAATATGAAATGAAATAACCTCAGAACGTCATTTTTAAGAGACCCCCCCCACACGGTAACTTCTTAATTTTACACTGAAAAGTCGAGGCTCTCTTTCACAAACTAACACAGACTGGTTGATCACTGAAAGTCCTTGTGAGGAAAATGGATTTCCTGGAATTGTTCCAGTAAGTGTAATGAGAGCCTTCTGCTCTCAAAAGTATGTGGACGTTATTGGTTATCAAAGATGGCCGTGTGCTTTGTGCCGGTGCTTTGTGGAAAAGTCACAGCCGAGAATCTGATACAGCTGATCTATCAACAAATGAGCCACCAGTGACTGTAGTGCATCCCAGGCACGATGAGACATAAGTCACTCAGGAATCATGTGCTTGTGTCCTTTTGCCTGTGACCTCTCCGTTAAAAGGTCACACGAAAGAGACGGCACCACGAGTGCTCTTCAAGTGCCACGCTGGAGTGCAGGAAACAATGCTGCGTTACAGATGCTATTTCGAATGGTGTCACAGTGTAAAACTGGCTGCGGCAAATTATTGCTCGCCCTTTGATGCCGTTTATATCTCTGCCCTCTCGTCAACACATATAATCATTCTGCAGAGTCCTGATACAGGGCCTGATATTTCAAATAATACTGCCAAAAAACACAAGCAGCAACGTTTTTTTCATGATGACTCAGCACATAAGAGTTCTTAAAACCTGGTCGTTTATTTGTGTCTGTTTGGACCTCCCTTGTCCTACTTTTGTGTATTAAATGTTTACTGTTTTATTTACGTAAGGGAATGCAAAAGGGGTCCTAAGATGAATGATTAATAGAAAGATTACTTTGCACACCTTTAAAATTCTTAGACTCACCAAAGGTTTTTATTTAAATATGTATCCAACAAAGTAAAAGCAGCAGGTCCACAAAATGTCCTGATTTATGCTTGATCAAGTGACATCATTGAAGAAATCTGTGCAATTTCTCTTTAAGGCGATAATCAAAAAAGTATAGTTTGTTTACTACTTCTGATTATCCTATTTCTTTGTCAAAATCGGGAATCCTTCAACAAATCCAGAACTATAAATATAATTTAAATGAGACCAATAAAGGAAGGAAACTCAAACTTACAAAGAGGAGATTTTTTTTCCGGACAAATCCAACACCTTCTGCTTATGAATAAATAATATAAAAATGCCAGAAAACCATAGATGCCTCACATCAACCAAAAATAATTTTGTGTAATTGAAAAAAATGTCATGCATGATATAAAAGCACAGTGTGTAAAATCCAGGGGCCTTTCTTTGAATAAATGGAACATAATATTCATAACCATGTTTTCTAGTGCATAGTCAGCCAAAATAAAATATGTGATATTTATGTTAGTTTGTAAAAGGTCCCTCATATTTCCAGAGGGAGTGGGTCCTCTTTCATGTTGTCCAACTATCGTTGTATGGTTGACATGCTGGCCGAGAAAGGACAAACCAAACATTGGCTGTAGAGAAAAAATTTTTTTGTGTGTGTGTTATCCTGCTAGAAAAATGGAGGATGTACTTTAATTTAGCGCAAGAAAAATCAATTGAGCATCAAAACTTCATCATCGAAGCAAAGATGAAGACCCGAAAGAAGCCTCTTTCCTCGCTAAATGACATCTGTTTGACACTTGAAGGCCACCGTAGATTCTTCAATCGGGACAGTTGAGCTGATGTGACCTTGCCCCTATATGAAACTAAATTTTAAAATCTGTACCTTTAGTTCTCGCATTGCTTACTCTGTTTTCATTCCTGTGTGTTGATGGTCGCTAATGCTTACAAGTTGTTCATACAGAATCTTTTCAACCATTCATCCCACTTAACATGAGTGCAGAATACATCCATAACCTGTTACAGGTGGTCAAAAGGTTTGAGTACAATCTTCTACCTATTCTTAATACCTTCAAAACCAAAAGTGATTGACAGTCCATAAATTAAGATGGCGAGATACTTTACTCATCCCGAGGAAATATCGAGAGTCCAATAGTATCAATAGAGATTTACACCGTATTTAGGGCATGCAAAAGAATAATAATAGTAATAGTGCAAAAACAGTAAAACAACGAATGAATGAATGAGTGCAAAAAAAACAAATTCAGTCATTGTATTGTTGAGCCGAATTTTCACTATTACCAAATATGTTTTGCATTCATTCATTCTATCATTGCTTTTGCCCCATTGAAAGTTGAAATTTTTCATAAAACTGCTGTTCAAGCGGTGTCCTCCACAAAAACACTTGTCAACGTACGTTTGTACAGTCATAAACCCACACTCTTTGTGATTGTCCCCCCCCCCCTCCAAGTCTCTCATCTGTCTTGAAATTAGCTTTGTGGCTGCCGCGTGTATATTCCCAAAAAAATTTTAAGAAGACAAGCTTGTAGAAAACAAACTCCGGAAGCAACTGATTGACAGATCTGTCTGCCCACTCTGGTTTGCTGGCTAAAGCCGTGGCTGCTGTGGCTGTTCTGTGGTTCCAACTGGTCCATGCCTAAAGACATCCGATGCAAGACCATTTTCTAGGTTACAATAACAACACCACACTTACACTGCAACGCCGGATATCCGAAAACACTTAGGATCTCACCGAGACATATTTAGTTTGAGGTGCTTGTAAATAAACAGAGCGCCCGACAGAACACCCATGCATTTCTCTTATTGACAGAACATTTTGTCTGCATGAAGGGACAAAAATACATTCAGCCTTCATCATAATAGTGCAGACTTTATGCTTTAAAAACCGAGAAGAAACCACCTTTTCAGTAGGTTTATCGCATTTACATCACTCTTGCATCTCATTCATCCAAAACATGGCAATCTTCTGCATCTTACCTGAAAAATCCCACTGGTTTAAAAACAATCTATTTCATTCTATCTTTGCTCTGCGTGGAATGTAAATAACAACACTGCAGTCTCCGCCCGCGGAACAACCATACAAGGAGAACATCGCCGGACTGAGAGAGCCCCACACAAACTACCAGTCTGAGATGCTATTCAGTACATAATGATGGCATTCACATCAGTGGTGGAGTGGGAAAACTGCCTCCTGGCCACATCCAAGTGACAAGCTCCAATTAAGACAACTGATGACCTCACAACTGCCTACTAGGCTAGTAAATCCAGCTCAAATTCTAAAATAGTCTGGTAACACTGCCTGCACAAGCTATGGATAGAAATTAAAGTTATAATGGTTTAAGTATCGTGAAATCCAACAGGTGTATGTCTGTAAGTTTATCTTGAAAAATCTAGCCTGCATTGAGTAATACTTTAAATTGCATATGTCATTTAACTAAGTTAAAACTTATCAAGACCTCCTATATTATGAGTTAGTTTAGGGTACATTTACATTGGTTATAGAAACATGCTGATTTAAAGGTTTGCTCTGAGATTCAGGGGAGATTTAATCACAACTAAATCTTTAATGATCTTTTATTTACATTACCGTTTCATTTATTGTATCATTCATGACTTGGATGAAAAAACTTAGCAATGTGTTTCTGAGAAGTGCTTAGTAAGAAAGAAGAAAAGTCTTTGGAGTTAATGTTTTATGCAACAATTTGTGTTTTCACACAAAAGAGGCTTGGTAATCCTCAAAAATTATATAAAAGCAATTCTTTTTAAGGCTTGGAGATATTTAAACGCTCTTCCTAGATGCTCAGAATGTCTGAAGGTTCTTGGATGTGTGGCGTTATATCTTCAAACGTTAAAAAGTCTTCCATCTCTACGGGGTTTTAACAAATGAATCTATCAAATGTGCATGAAACAACCATTATAAACTCGTACTTTTACCCAACAGTATGAGATAGAAGAAATAAACATGCAATTTCAGAAGATTATGTGTTAACAATAAAACATTTTAAAGAGAAAAACTACCAACAGTCAGGCAATCAGAATATATAATCTGTGAGTATAAATGCATATGAATGAAATACACAGAAGGCACTTTTCCTATTTTGAACATCCAACATCATAAACCTAAATATTTTTAACTCAGGACAATTCTGAGTAAACAACTTTACCAGAGTCATAATTTGGGTGGATATTTCTGCATTTTCTTTAGTGAAATATACTTCGCACATGTACCATATTCTGTTTCCCAACCAGTGGTTACGTGCATTTGTTTTGGAAGATATAGTATGAGTGGAGGCGTTGCAATTTTCACTACAGTGACATGAAAAATAAAATACGGAGAAATTTCAGACAGATTAGGTGGTTAACTCATCAACGCAGTCGATTTTTTTTTCTTTTTTTCAAATTCACAGGTGCTAGAAAGGTACCCTGTGTTGCCCAAGCTACTATACTATTGTCTGAAAAACAATATAAACATCTATATGTATGATTAGAAGCGTAATGTTCTGACCACAGTGTTTGCATGACTGGATCTGATATTTTGGTCATGGCTGTAGGCAGTGCTGGAGGAGTTTTGGAATGTGTGACCACAGGACACTTTGGCCCCACAGCTGCATGTCTTCCTCCCTTGTCTGGATCCAAAAACATGGACATCACACCCCTGAACGTCTGCTCCAGGTCCACTGTGTGACCAACCGCAGCCGACAGCCACCCACTCACAAACTAGAAAATGACAACCTTTGGCACCGCTGCTGCCCTCTTATAAGTCCAGAAAAAAGGAGCCATTTCACTTTTACTGCACTTCAAAGGGATCCATGATTGCCTCCGCCCTGAGAGTGGGCGACTATGCGGCTGAAGACATGTCACTTTCATGTCAATCAGCACATAAGAATATGTACCTCTGTGATCTGGGGCCCGGACGCTTCAGACGCCCACTGCCATCTGCCGGACTCTGGCTGCTATGCTGGAATCACTTCACTGGCATAAATTACATGGATGTGCTGCAAAAGCAAAAAGAGAAATTTCTTTGCAAAGTTTACGCTTCACTGATTTTCACTATTCAGTTTGGTTTATCTGGAATGGCCTTGATAAGAAAGGTCAAACAATCAAAATAATAATGGAGTCGCTCACAGTGGTATCAATGTTGCCCAAAAATATGTTTCACATTATATATTATTCATCCACTATTGTTGGGTGTATGTTTGATTTCTGCAAGAAAGTTTTAGTTACATATTCAGCATTGGTTTTTATATATCATTATATCATTAAACAGATGATATGTTTTGCTTTAATACACAAAATAGACTCTATAGTTTGAATAATCTTTGCTTCAAAAATATATTTTAAATTATGTTTATTTTTTTGTAGTCTGGCAACCCACACACCCACATGTTCTCTCATGAAACTTGGGTTTGTTTGTCTGGTACTGAAGGTGTGGGATGCATGAATACTTTTGACTATCTTTGGCGAGCCGTGTCTCAAAATGCCTTTTTTTTTTAACTGCAAGGGGAATATTTTACAATAAAGAACAGGGAGGACAGAAATACCACTAGTATTAGGGCATACGTTGATGTTGCTATTAATTAACTGAAATAAAAACTGGGTGTCTAAAATATTATTTTACTTAGTTACATGCAATCAAAGTTCATAATGCATTCAAAGAAAACCTAGAGCTTAAAAACTGTATTTCTAAAAGCAGATACTGATATAGATATTTGACAGGTCAAAATTTAATAATGAAATACCAGAAAGTATACACATTAAACTTTTTTTGCTAAATTATTAAATAATTTGGACCAAGACATGCACTGAATACAGCCATCAGATATAAAAATGTACACATAACCTCTCTGTTGGACTAACTGTGGTTAGATTTTTGCTCTTATCTGGAGGATTTTCAAGACAATATGGAATCTATTCTTCTCAAATATGATTATAAATCTCATCTGTTCAAAAAAACTCACCAATATTAACTGATACATGAAGTAAAGTGTGATCATGCTCTTCAAGATGTGTCTCTGAGTGTCTAAAAATAAAATTTTTGAGACATGCTTTGCAGACATGTTGTTTAATTTTTGTGAGCTAGAATGTCGAGACGATAAAGTAATTGACCGACACAACTTTGGCAACAATTTTGATAATCACTGAAATGTTAATCTGGTAATGTTATTCCCTTAATTTATGGATAGCACCTGCTTTATTTTGTCTAAAATCAATAGGAACTGTTTCAATTTCACATGTTATTTTCCAATGCCCTCTTATGTTTTATACCTAAAACTATGAATGTCTTAACAACAAAGTATAGGATAGATTACAAAAATTATAACGTCAATTTAATTTGCACTTAAAGGGTCAAGGATTAAATTTAGAAATGGACATGGATACAGAAATAAAAAAATTAAAGACTTGATTAAGAAAAAAATATTAAATAAGTATGTAATACATGATAATATAATATTGTCGGCTGCAGACTTGAGCTATCTCAAATTGTGATATGTTGTCTTGTGACTTTAGGGATATTTGTGCAAGTTAAAATGCTTGCTAGCTTATCTCTCTGCATGGTGACCCTGCGAGTGACATGCAACATTTGTGATTTCATTATCATTTACAAAAAATGAATGTTAGTGTCCAATAGCCATGCAAAAATTACATTTCATGTAAAGAGTATGTCACCTCCACAAAGTCACTAACCGACTGAACATAATCTGCGCCAGGTTAGCTCAGTCCATTCTACATTCGAGCGTGGATTCCCACATTGGTTACAAAAACAGATTCGCAATATATTCTTATATTATATAAATTTAGTTTTTGAAAACAACACAAATTCTTGAAAAAAAAAAACTTACTTAAAATAAAATTATTCTGTTTTGAACTCATCTTGTTTTAAATGTAGGAAAAATGTTGATAGTCAGGTTTTTCTACATAAACGAATCAGCTTCCAGGATTAGCCAAACGCAGTACAGTACAGTTTTACCCTCCGAATCCGCTAGATGGCGGAAATGCCCTGTAAAATGATTCTCACATTAAAATTAGAAGAAGAAAGAGGGCTCGTCAACAAAACGTCACTTCCCCTCAGTTCAGGCGGGCTGGTCGAACACATAGATTTTCAATTTTGTGTTGTGGAACTAAATATCTCCAAATATGCTGTTTATCTTAATTCAGGTGTCACGTTTCACTACGTAAATGATCGGAAAGGTGTTAGCTTTAGTAATAATTGACAGCTAAAGCTAGCATAGCTTCTCAAGCGCGCACAACTATAATTAACGTTAGTTGATCTTACTGATCTGAATAAAAACCAGCTTATTTTATACAGATAATGGACCGACCACCGAGGTTTGTAGACGACTTGTTAAACCTTAAGTTATAAGATTATTGTGTCTAATGCTTTTTGAACGCTTATACGTTGTTTATTGTTGACACACAGGAAGACTAAGGCTGTGAATTACTGTGAAAGCAAGGACTTCGATGATGGTGAGATATTATTGTTTTCTATTAGGGCCATTTTAAACAAGTTTGTATCAGTACAATGTACTAACCAAATATTTAGTTTATATGTAAATTCAGAAACACATCATGCCTGTTCATCATTGTTGAGTTTCTTGTCTGTTTCATCGTCCTATGTGTTTTAAAATACCGTATATCGTCTTGTTCCATGTCTCTGATTCTGATTCTGATTCTGATATGCACTGATGCAGGAGCTACTAAAGTAATTGGTTAAATATATACATAGAATTGTAGATGTATTTCTATGTTTCTATTTCTTAATATATCGTAATTTTACCCAAGGCAAAGCTATTGACTAAACTGCATTAATACATGTGACCATTCAGTGACCAGTTTTTTTACCTAATGAAGAACAGTCTGTAACACTTGTAATGAACAAGACAAGTTTAAGAGTTAAATGGTGCCAGTAGTCACTGCCCATTTTCAGGAGACTTCAGATAGAAAGGAGGGGGTACATAGATGCATCCATTAACAGAGTCAGTTTAGTTCCACCAACAATATCTCTCTTTTCTGTATTCTTGCTGTGACAGATGAAGATTTTGCGGATCTGAAGGCTCCTCCCAGGAAAAAGGTCAGGGAAGGTGCAAAACCGGAGCACAAGAAGTCATCGAGCAATTCTTCCAGTCAAGACGCCAACTCACAATCCACAGTGGACCAGAAGAGCAGGTATTAGACAAAATAATGTGCCACAATGGTCAAAGTGCTCAACAGGTTGATTAACCTGATGGAGAATTACATCACCGCAGACAGGGAAGGAATCGTCATTGACTTTTAAACACCCTTCATAGGTTGATGGATGAGCAGCATGGTGGTGAAGCAGTTCTTGGTTTGATCATCTGGGGCCTTTCATTGTGGATTATGAATGTTCTCCCTGTATCTATCTGTGATGACCTGTCTTACTACGACCCTATAAAACTAATAGCGATAAGAGATTATTTATGTTTATATAAGTGTAATGATTTTGGATAGATTACGTTTAGTTCTCTTTGAGAAACAAACTTATTTCAAATGGTAGCATATTATTGGAAAGTTGAAAAACACATTATTTCATCAATTGCATGTTTTATTTTGTACCGTGGTGTCTGACAAGTAACACATAATCTGAAATTAATAACTAACACTATTATTAATACAGTATTGCTTAAATCTAATCATTAGTTTGGTTTCCCACAGAAGACCCTTGGATGAGAGGATCCAAGCCAGAGAGCTGGAAGCAGCCATTGTGCTTTCTTTGCTCAATAATGAAGATGTAATGATGGACCAGTCTCCCACCAACAAAAGTATGCTTTTGCTTTAAAAAGGAAAAACAAAAAATAATGGTAATATAGTTGTCTATTTTGAAAGAGTTTTTAATATAAATTTCTCCAGGAGAGGTTCAAGTTCAAGTTCCAGTAGATGAGAACACAGATCCAAATTCTTTGCACAGATCAAACTGCAGTGTGGACGGTGCACATTTGGGTAAAGACACATTATTTTTATTACTGCACATTTAATTTCCTAATGCTTACCTAATACATTACTCTTAAAGAAATATTGTCTGATAAGCATAGAAGTAGATTTTTCTGTGGCTATAAAAGCTTCTTCTTTTTTTTCTTTAGGCCTGGATGAGATCACATCAGAAAAGGGGTCACGCGTCATTCCCAGACAGAGAAAAGCTGTTGCAAAACCCGATGAGGAGATGAGAAAAAAACCTACAGATGAAGATGAAGACTATGAGCCCAAACTGACACCCGGTAGCCACCTGTCGTCATTTACTACTTATTATTAAGATTGTTAAATAACTTTTTTATGTATGTTGTCATCCTACATATGGAAGTAAAATAGAATCAACTACTTTGCAGATTCAGACAGTGATGAAGATTTCAGTGAACCTGCAGAGAGTGAAGATGAGGAATTCACTGTGAAGAAAATCAGCAAAACAAAAAAGGAGAAAGTTACCAAGAATGAGAAGTCTAGACAGCATCGGAAGAAAGACAAGCCGACATCGAAACAATCAAAGTCCAAAACGCAGGCATCAAGTATGTTCTTGAAGTCCCTCAAAGTAAGACTGGCGGGGATTGTTGATTATTTTTATTCTCATAAAATCTGCTTTGTGTTACAGCTGCTTCCACACCTGTGAGACATCCTCCAACTTCAAAACCTTTACCCAAAAGATCTGTTCCACCCTCCACATCAAATGCTGCATTCTCTCCAAGCCCAACGGGGGGCAGAGTAGCCAAATGGACCCCACCAGGTGCAGTACAACTGAATGACATCTGTAAATGAACCTTTAGAGACACTTTGAGAAGGTTTCAGTAAATTGGATTTGATCTCTTTTTTTATCCCCAGCTCAAATTGGAAGGAGTCCTACTTCTTCACTGAGTCCACCTGTGAGGTCTCCAGGACAGGGTCTGCGGCTGGGACTGTCCCGCCTTGTTCGGGTCAAGCCTCTTCACCCCAGCGTTGCGAGCCACTGACAGGATGCCCACTGGTCTGTGAATGCGTCTGTATGTGTCAGTTCTTTTAGCTTATCCCTTACTTTCAAAGAAGTACTTGTAAATATTGATATTCTCTAATGTGTGCTGATGTACATGTACAGCGAATCCTAAGATATATTTGACATGATCTCGGCTTTGGATCCGTCTGAATCTTCTAACCATAGCCAGGATTTTTCCATAAATAGTAATAAAGGTCACAAAGGTCTTCACCTTTTGACTTGGTTGACTTTTAGTTCTTGTGTGGTTCCTTTCTTTGAGCCTCCGCCCCCCCTATTGGAATTCAGAACTGACACCCACTGAAAAAGCTTTGCGGTTGATTTGAATGGCATGTTTAAAAGTATGACTGGCATGTTTAAAAGTATGATTCCCCTATCTTTTCCTATTTTCTTTAAATTCTGTAATATGTAAATAATAAAGAAAATTGAAAAACATTTAAATTGATATGTCTTGTCTCCAGAATGTATCATATCAACGCAAATATTGTATACCCTTTTACTTACCGACTAAAAAATATTTTTATTTTTATTGTATTCTTTTACAATCCTATGTTGTGTGAACTGAGGACAAGATGGTCAGGGAGACTTTCTGACTGAAGATTCAACTGACCTCTGCAATTCTCTAACTATAATCCTTGGAGAATCTTTTTATCTCTTTGCCAGACAAACCATCCAACTCACTGTTCATGTGGTCATTTTGCAGACACACACCCATCCGGGCTGATTTTTAACATCTCCAGTGTCTTTATGAATTATTGAATAAGTTGACTGGGACCACTGAGGAAAGGCAATTTATACATACCTGACTGAGTGGAATTCAAGTTTTATTCTTTTATTTGCATTTCAAATTTAAATTTGCGACACAAAATATTAACTAAACTGAACAAAGAAAAGAATCTTAGGGTCATGCAAAACGGATATCTTCTGTTACAGTGTAGCAGTAGTTCCACTGAAGCATGTTACAATGTTTTTTATACATATAATGGCTCCTAATAATCAATTTATTTAATCCTTCGTCTTTGACCTACAAACATCATTTAAGACAAACTGACTCATGAATGATCAGAGATAAAGGCATCCCATTTTTTCTGCCATATAGCGTAACCCGTGTCCTTCAGATGAGCTGGTAGGGAACTGTACCTGCAAGGGAAAAAAAAACATTGATGGAAAATGAGCTCATTGAACAAAGACATTATTTTGAAAGCATTGAATATTCCTCTGAAGTGAAAAGTTTCACACCATACATCACATTTAAGCAGTGCTCGTGTTTTTCGGTGAGATTGGAATGCTTGTAAGGTTCAATTCATGGTTTCATTGGATTTGCCGAGAATATCTACACATAGAATGTCACCAGACATAAAAGGAAAAAAATAAGGAAGATAAATAGAACAAAGTGATTTTCACCTGATAGAGTTGAGTGCCAGCTCTTTCAGAGTACCAAGATTTGCTTTTAACCCTCCGATGCCCACAAAGGCTTGGTAGAAATCATAGGAGAGGCCTGTGGTACCGAACAGAGAAGGATCATCGGAGCTGATCACCATCGGGTGACCCTCAGACATCAGCACTGATGCAGGGTGGTTCCGCAGGTCCGATACAAGTTTTAGCACCTGGAGGTCAGAGGCCAAATACAGCCGGGTACATTATATGGGGCAGGCATATATAAGATATAACACATTAAGAAATCATGCTGCATGTACCAAAAACCACTAAGAAAACGCGCTGCAAATACAACAATACGTTAAGAAAACGTGCTGCAAATACCACAACTCATTAAGAAAATGTGCTGTAAATAGCAAAATACATTAAGAAAACGTGCTAGAAATACTTTTGTTTTGGATACTTTGACATTGCGAATGCTTTATTCATTTTAGCTCACTTTCAACCTTGTGTTTTCTTAAGGTGCACCACGTTTTCCCCTGTCGGCCGTCATACATTTGGTTTGAGATATATATTTACCGTTGTGCCAGTGACACTACGTTATCTGACCTGGTTAGAAATAGGGCAAAGCTCCACAGCCACTTTTCTTTTCCGAGAAAGCTCTTTGGCAACGGGATGGTGTACCATAGCATAGCCATGCCCAATGCGTGTGGTGTTGAACAGAAGGGCGTCAAGAATGTTTTGATCCGTGTCAGTTCCTTCATCATCTACACACACAGTTGAATGAGAAGATTTTCAGAGGATTTTCTTTTTTTAATTTGTAGAGTGTACCGAGTATACTGACCCACCTGTCTCCCCTGCATGAAAGAAGTAAGGCAGTGTGACCCCCAATTGAGCAGGCAGAGAAAGGGCTTCCCTATAGTACCAAAGAGTCCTTCCACTGTCCTCCCTGCCAACCTGAAAATCATACCATTCGCTCAAAGATTCAAGTTTCACAGCAAACTGCAGAAATAACTTTCACTTCCTGGTTGTTCATTAAGAGATATAACAAGACAGATCACTTCTTACCATGTCAAATCCCGCTACAACATCTGGGAAGTCCTTCTGAAGCTGAATGGCTTCTTTGACAGCAGCTTTGACCTCAGCTGCACTCAGAGCCCTGAACAAACAGCATCGATAACGACATAAACAAATAAGTGCTCCATCAGACCGATGCAACAGGATTCAAATACAAAAAAAAACAACTGTGCAATTTCATATTAAAATCACAAGTTGCCTGTTCTGCAGCGGTAACATTACAATAAAATACATTTGTGTCACCGCTTAAGTTTGTTGGTTTTCAGATTACAATGAAGTCTGCATTTATCTCCAAATGTATGAGTTTGTTTCGATTTTAGTAAATGCATAGATGATTTTTGTGTGTGTCATTAACTAAAGGAGTACTGAATAGTTCTTCTACCACTGCTATTATAGGTGAAAGTTTAGCAGATTCCTTTTTCATAAACTTGGCATACACAGTTTCTCTTGAGTTTTTCATGAAAAAGCTCACCTTAAAATATAAACTATTAGAGTAAAATATGATACATACAAGATGGATCTCCCTGTGTTGATCATCTGCACCAAATTTAGACTAAATCGGAATCAACAGTTGAGAAATTATTCTCTGAAAACTTTTGGAGATAACGAGTGGTAATAAGGAGTGGGCCACAAAAGAAATAGTTATGAAATGAGTATGATTCAAATAAAACGCATTTCACTACATACATACTGCACAATAAGTGCATTTACTCAAATATTGTGATTGAGCACAGTTTCAACATACAATATAAAACGCGTTTAATGCGATACAATGTAATTCAGTTTTCTGCTTCTTTATACTTCCACTACTGCAATACATTTTAGATGGAAATATTGTGCATGTAACTACTTCTCTAGATTTTCACTAGATGCATCTGAGTCACAAGGTCTATTTAGCGTGTATTGTTACATTACACTGTGTATAAACTGGTTTACTTGCAGTGGATGGTTTTTATATTCACTCACATAAACACACAGGGATACTCCACCAACTCAAGTAATTGTTTAACTTCTGACAACTTCTTGTATTAAGGAAATAATGAACAACTGTATTACAAAATAAGAAGAAATATGTGTATTTTGACGTCTCTCCATGAATTATTATTATTGTTAGATACAGTACCTGTGTGCAGCAATTATAAGACGAGCTCCAAGAAAGTCTGGATGATCTGCTACAAATTTTTTTGTAATCTCTTGAAATGTTTTCAGAGCCCAGACCTTTTCATGAATGGTTCCATCGAGCTCATACGTCTGAAACACATTAAAATCAGTTTGGTTGGATTTGGATGCCATCACCATCAGAGGCTGGAGCCGGGATCTGACACAAACAATTAAAAAACAAACCTTTGAGAGGCCACTCCTAAGCTCCAGGTACATGATGTTGTCACGATGAAGCTCCAACAAACCCTGGTAGAGATAGTCGCTCAGCACTGGAGCGTGGGAGATGAGCCCTGCACCTGCGATGAAGGATTGCTCAAACTTCTGCCACACAACATCTTGGGTTGGGTACGCAACATCTGGATCCTCAGTGAACAATGTGAGTTGCTGCATTAAACTGAAAAACAGACACAGATCATCTGGGTTAAGTTCTTCGATTATATCTTGACTTCAGATGATGAAGAGAAGGGTAAGGTGTCACTCAACCTCTTATCAAATTCTGTAGAGTCTCCAATTCTGGCTCTTATGCTCTCCAGCAGCTGCCAGTAGAAACAGTCCCAGCGTGGGAAGGGCTGGCGGTTGGAGAATAGGAAGCGGACCGAGTTGTCCCATGTGAAGCAGATGTAGCAGTTTGGCCTGTAAGTGACGTTTTTCACCAGCCACTCCACACTGACCAGAGCGGATGAGTGGATGTGGAGGACCGCACCTGTCACCAAAATAGCAGGATATCACCTCAGACGGATGCACGGAACCTGGACAGTGATTTTGGTCACTAGTGGATGCTGTAACCGTGACGATGAGAGCATGAGCAGCCCACCCCTCTCTTCTTACACAGGAACAACATGTTTGTATTCATTCACAACATTACAAAGTCAATTTTGTCTTCTTTGTTTTTGTCTTTGTTTTTTTTAATTTATCGTTATGTAATTATTCTGTCTCTTTAGTCTTTTATTTTTTGAAATACTTTAAAAGATAAAAGAATGTGTTACCTTTGTAGTTATTTTGCAGCATTTTGTGTTGCTTTGAAGACTTTTTTGTTGCTTGCCTCTTGTTTTTAATCTGTATCATTTCTGTCAGCTGTCTCTATGTACATTTGTATTTGTTTGCCATCTGTTTAACTTTGAAATCAGATAATTTTTATATACATTTGTAATCCTTTCCCCTCGACCATTGTGCTATTTCCGTTTTTTTCATAGTTGTTTTACATTTCTTTGGCTTTATTCATACCCTAGTTCAAAATGATCAAATTCAATTATTTTCATCAAATCTGATCTCTTCACATTTTGTGGAGAGGAGCAAATCTGGAGGAGGAGGAGCTGGAAGGAGGAGGTGCCTGACTCGCTTAGATTTTACAAATAAAGGATTTCAGTAAGAGTGTCAGGAATGTGTTTTTTTCTTTCCCCTAACTATCCTACTATCCACTGCCAACAGCTGTTTTTCCGCATGTAATTTCAACCCCAGAGCTAATCTTTCAGCTTTCTACATCCTGCCACATCACCTGACGAGGACGAATAGTCCACATTTGGTTTGGAATTCCTGACTCCTCATTTTGCCTGAGATTAGACCCAGTGTTTGCCAAACCACCTAGAAATCAACAAATCTTCTTATTGTCCTAAACACAGATATTTTACACTTTGACTATTCATATTCATCTCTGTATAAGACTAGTATCTTGCATCAGTGTGGGCAGATCTGTACCCCATATTAGCCATAACCCACACATACAGCCATTCATGTGAAGTCACCTTTAGGCATCTTCTGAATCACTTTGAAAATTGAACTCTTCTGGATGAGAGGCTTTGCCTTGAAGAAGTGGAGAGCAGGGGGAAATTGTGCAGCAGACATCTCCTTCTCCTTTAACTGATGCAGGTAAGCATCCAGCTTCTGCTCCACTGCTGTCAGCGCCACTTGGCCTCCTGTCCGCCGTATGGCCTCCTGCTGTATGAGACGCTGCCTCTGAGCAGGGTCAGGCATTCCCTCAGTCATGCTTACAAACCACAGGAGGGACACGCAAGTGACAACAGGTTGCCAGATTGAGATCATGTCCTTATGTGCCACAGGAGGTTACTAAATCATAATCGTACACTTTCCTCTAAAGAAGGATGACCGTTTCTGCGGCTGCAAAGAAAGACATGCAAAGTGTGAAACATTAAATGGTGTCACTTAAGTACTTTGCCTTGAAAGTCAGTCAGTATTAGACGGTAAATAAATTTCTCAAGCTTATCTTGAGGTCACCCACATAGGTCTCGGGTTACATTACAGTACTGAATGGGCCCATTCAGTTGCCTGGGAAATGGCTGGTTTGTCTCAGATTGATGACAAGCTATAACACGGTTGTGGATTATAAACCACAACGCTCATATTAACAAATATAAACAAAAGGAAAATAAAGCTAGGAAATACTTACAAGTAAAGAGCTTCTGGTGCCCTATCTCAGCTCAGTCTCCCAAAAAGCTGCTCGATTTTCTATCCTCAACCTCTACCATCAGTCCAGCAAGTCAGCGAAATACTCTGAGCGACTGGACAATCAGGGCATTTTTGTCTGACAAACAGCATGTGATAAACTAATGACAAAAGCATGAATGGTCAGATTTCCCGAAGAATTGAACATCTCGGAGCAATAAGATCACCATTTAAACCACAAATATCAGAGAAGTGATAATATTTTACTAGGTTTTTCAATTCAACAAGATTACAGTTTCAGTTTGCGGCAATCAAAAACGAAAAACAACAACCAGCAACCACACATATGTATAATTTAATCTGTAAACTTCACATACATACAGTGCACCCTCTGGAATGATAACCTTCACGTAGATTTATTTAAGACAGAAAAATATACAGACAATGTAACATCAATAAATAAACTCTGTAAGGTCATGCATGGTTTTCAATTTTGTTTTCATGGAAGCTTTCCCCCCCCCCCCCTCTGATTGGTTGGAGCACACACCCATTAGCAACACAATGCCTCATACAACTTATGTGAGATGTTAACACGACTGGGAAAACCATGACACAGATACCGTGCTGGTCATAGAAACTGATCAAATTACCTGTTAAACATTTAGGCAATCACCGGACTCCGTAGTCCCTGACTAATCAGTGTAAACTCTAAGAAGAGAAGCAAACAGAATAAACCAGCCACTACAGGATGTGCAGCAGCATGACGCACACCTGTAATGTGGAGTTGTGGAGTTTATCATGTCCCTTAATACAGAGAATAATACAGCAATACATCACACAATGACAAAGCACGTAGTTTGCATGGGGATTTCAAATTTCACAGAGCAGAGGGAATGATGATTGATGACAAAATAAAAAATAAAATACAGCCCCGGTTACTCAATCCATAAACTTGCGGTTTGGGTTGGGACCGAAGAGTGACACTCGGATTTCAGGCATCATCTGCAAACACAGAAACACACGTTTTAGAAATGGGGCTGCAAGTAACAATAAAAGTTGCTGATTACTTTTGCATGATCTCCAAGAATCTGATGTGAAATATGAAAATAGTTAGAAACACAAGCAGCAGTCCCGCATTTGAGGAGTGGATAGTTATGCTTGAATAAATATGGTATTAATGTGTACTCATTCATTCATTAAATATGCAGTACATAAAGAAAGTTAATTGGCATGTAGCAATAAAAACACGGGCAGTTTTAAAAGTTGTTTTTTTAAACAATAGGACTTTTAATGTAGATTTAAGTTTTTTGACAAGACATATTTTTGTTTCCCAAACATCACTTGAGTGCTTGACTAATCCCTGGAACAGTTATGAAAACACTGTTGGCTACTCCACTGAACAAGACAAACCTGGAAGTGTAGCTATCCAGCCATTTCTCATCATGTCAATATCAAGATTATCACAAACAAGTGTCGGGTCACATGAACTGTTGAATTAAATAGTGTACAGGACGTGCGCCAGACGATGGATTATGTGATGAGAATCAGTAAGGTCAGAGATGAGGAAAAGGAACTACAGGACAACACTAGTGTTGATATTGTTTTTTCATATAGTATATTTATATAGCCAAAATATTGGGATATTATGGAATTGTCATTTCCATTGCATCCGCAGATCCTTTGTGTTAATGCGATAACCCCAAAACTGTTTTATGGATACTTTTCAAACTTTATGATGTAGAAGGGACTTTGAGGTTGAAGAGATCTGCTGTTGCTACGTCTTACCTGCTGAGCCATAAGCTCCAGTCTGCTCTCCAGGGTGTTTGCCACCTTGATCTTCCCATCACCGTTATAGATCTCAACACCTCCAGAGCTTGACATGAAAAAAAGAAATCGAATCAAAGAAAAACTCCTCAATTGAGCGCGTTGCACCAGATCTATGTTTCAAATGTGATGCTGCTTACATGTCTGGGGAAAGAAAGTTGTCCTGGTCGATGCGGACCTCCAGGTTGCTCTTCACAGCTGCTTTGTATATGAGAATATTCCTCTGGATGGAGGCCTGGGAAAAAAAAAATAATAATAATAAACTTGAAAGTTAACTCAATCAATTCAGCTAGCAGAATCCCTTTCAAAGAATAATTGATGAAAGGGATCATCCAGTCACAAAATAACTTAGGTTCCTTTTTCTAACTATTCATTATATAATACTTGCACACACAAATTTGAACCCGAGCTGTGTAGCATCATGGTGGCCTGTCCTTAGTCAACAGTAGCTCAGAATGTACTTCATTTATAAAACACTAGGATTTGAACAACGCTGGTAAAAAAAACACACAACCCCAGTTAAACATTCTGCTTTGATATCCTAAGTTCTCTATCTGAAAGAAAAATTAAGTGTTTTATGTATTATTTCATTTTAATTTCATTTTATAACGCCATTACACCTTAATCTACAAAAAGGTGTAATGCTTTGCCTTGCGTTTACTCAAGCACTTTATTTGATAACATTGCGATGTTATGTCACGTCAGTTTGACTGACATGGATTAAGTTTGGATATTTGTGAATACACACACTTTCAACATTAAAACTGAAATCTCAATATTGTTAGAAAAACATAAAACAAAATAAAGAACTCACCTGTACCACCTGCACATCCTGTTTACGGCAGCGAACGGTCACTTTGGGCTCCAGAAGCTGATAGAATCCCTGATGACAAAGAGCATGGAAATAATCCCAAGTCTTAATAAAACAGCCCCAAACAACTACCAGTGTATCTTGTGCACCTAAAAAAGTCTAAAACAACAGGTTCCACAATAAGTCCTCTTTTCATGAACATTACATTTACCGTCATTTTTTCAATTTAAAGTCCAACGATGGGGAAACAACTTAACAGAGACATCTTTTTGTTTTGTTCAGCGCAACAGCACTATGAACGTCAGACTCCAAAGGGACCTCACAGGTGAGTCAACACTTCTCAAATCACAAAACGGAACATTGTAGCCTTCATGATGGTCATAATTACGAGCAGACTGTAGGATTAAACTGAACTCGTTCGAGCTAGTTGCTTCTCATATGGCGTATAGTAGCTGAATAAATAATCTAACCTGCAAGAGCAATCCATCCAACAGAGCTGGATACCTGGCTGGGTCTTTTGCAACATTAACGAGCTGTTGGCGGGCCTCACTCAGCATATCCTGCAGGCAAAAATCAAATAGTGTATTGTTTTTAATCCACCAAAGAGGGCCTTCTGGTGACAAACATGATTAGGTGCAGCTGCTTACCGAGATCATATCATCGCGGGCCTTCAGCACCTTCAGTCGAGCCTGGTTCATCAGGTTTGACATTTGACTGTATATAATAATAAAACACACATCTGGTCACATCGGGGGAAGGTTACAGAAGAGTCATGTACACTAAATTAAGAAAGGTCATGTCACATATAGAAATACTGTGTTGTTCTTAAAAAAAGCTCGGGTTAGGTAAGGGAAGAATTGACGGATCTTGTGATCACTAGCCACTACTCACATTTTCTTCTGCTGCTCAATCTGCTTTTCTTTCTTCTCGTAGTACTCCATGATTTTCAGTCTCTGAGTCTGGACCAGACGGCCCTTCTCAATGTTGAACTCTTCTTCCGCCTGCGGGAGGAGACAAATTTCACTCGGCAAGAAGTCCTCCATCCATAAAGTTGATTTTCGTTTTACTGAATCACTAAAAAGCTTTTTCTATTCCTACTATTATGTTTGACGGTTATTGATCGTTGTTAAAGATTATGTGTTCAGGAAGTATTTACAAAAGAATGTTATGCATGCCAGAATTTTTCTTAATTTCAACACAATTAGAATAAATATTTAAATGTTATTTTAATTTAATTATCTAACTACCTAAAACAATTGTTTGCGTGGGCATCACCCTTTGCACTGATAAAGTAGGCAGGTTTACCAAGCTTCTTTGTTTCAGTTACAGTTTGTTTGTGTTGAATACTCACAAATGAATGTGATTAGAAGTAAAGTCAATATATACGTCTGCATTGATCTATGAACTCACAGTATCTCTTAGTATCTGCTGTACAAAACTACAATAGTTTTATCAATATTTGCAGCATCTGATGGCAGCAGGACTGGTATGTTGCTAAATCTGAGTCCTCTACTAAGTGTTAGAGCACACCGCAGTGCCATTAAGCAAGGCCATTCACTGTGTTCACCTTCAATGAATAACTTGACAATGACACCGATCTGCTACATTACTGACCCCTACATCATATGATAAAACCGATTTAGTATAGTTTCAACACAATTATTTAGATGAAAAGAGGAAGTTCAGTTACCACGACTCATCAAAGCTTGTTTCTAAATGCTCCCTTTCGAAGCAGTGTCTCATGTTTTGCTCCTCAAACACACTGTGAAGAAAAAGCTGGCTAGACCAAGTGGGGATTTCATTACTACGGTATACTTGTATTAATTGTTCCTCCAAACAACTTTTTTTTAAATTATCTGATGGAAAATCACAATTTGTATTTGGGTGCAGATTTTTGGTGAAATTTTGACATTCTATACCGCTCAGATATTTCCTGTGCTAAAGATTTGATCAAATATCAAGGACTTCTAATTTTGGGATATCGCCTAATTGACCACCGATCTTATCCTTACTCATTTATAACAGCACAAAGGCAACAAGTTAAATAGTTTACCAATCAAGTCTACTCATCAACGTAACAGACTTTTGTACATTTATGCTTGTACAGTATTCCAAAGTTTACAGTGGGAACATGTTTCTAGCATGTCGGGAGAGAAGCAAGAAAAGACTAGGAAAGTTGTAGAGGGATCATCAAAAACCTGTTTAAAACATTACACATGTAAGCAGGACTACTGGTAACAGGTGTCTTAAGATTGAGTAGGAAAAGAGTATCCTAAAAAGGTTCCTTCATTCACAAGTGAGAAAGCGGCACATATTGTAGAAGGATATTACTACATGTGCTCAGAAACGCTTTGTAAAACACTGTCGTTGGCCCCTGCTTGCACAGATTTCCTGAAATCTACATAGTAATAAGTGTGCTTTAATAAACATCTCGGAGGGTATTTCAAAATACTACAAGTCATATAAAACAATTAGAATGCCCCTTTAAAAGAAATTCTGTTTTTTCTTTTAAAATGTGGAATCATTATTGTTTAAGTAAATGATCTAATGCGGTGAATGCCTTGTGTTTGTCTATGCATCAAATGTATTCATTTACTTTTGCCTCGACATCAGTGAATAAGCCTGTTTAAATAAAGGGATTTAATGAAAACTGTCATTCAATTTCCTGCCTGATCAGATAGGGGCACTACAATAAAATAGCAGGGAGCTTTTACTGCACAACTTTCTCCATTTCTCTTTATATTATTATCTCTCTTGTGTTGACTCATTAAAGACGGCAGAAAAGAACTACAAACCAAAAGACTGGGTTTAGATGGATGGATTAGTCATCTGTTCTGGCCACTGTTGACAACACAATGTGTTTTTACCTTTGCATCAATTTCTTCTGCCTTCTCGTTGGCCTCCTGTTCAATAAAGGCCATCATATGCTTGATCTGCATACAGGAAGTAAGAAACATTCATGACAAATAAGATTGATTATCCTTACAATTGGCAGATTTTGTAAAGGTTAGTAAGCTTTACTAAACTAAAGTACTGCAGCTGAACTCTCTCAAACTGAAACCCAGAGATAATTTCTTCCCCTGTTGTGAAATGACCCTGACACTAATGTGAGGAATGCTTATGTCCACTTGACTTTTGGAATAGTAGACCCTTATAACATATGTACTCCAACTGCAAAAAAGTGACGAAAACACGTCAAAAGAAACATCAGTGGGTAAGGGCTCAAACAGGAGGAATAATTAATTCGCCATAATTGTATTAATAGAAAACCCAGTATTATAATGGGTTTTATGTTTCAAGACGAATAACAATATCGTCAAAACTGTCTGTCTAGGTGGTTTTAATATTATGGCAGATCAATGAATGCATATTTGATTCCAGCTTAAGATAAGATCTTATGGAGGTTATTTCCCGTGTTTGCTAAGACTTCCCATTGAAGTTCTCAGATTATGGCTCACTCACTCCCAGTTCCTCATTGTGTTCCGACATGTGTCCATCATGTGATCAATTGGAAATTAAAACCTCCACATCTCAGCCATAACTTGGATTGGATTCAAACTAGCTGCGGATTTAGCGATAAATGTCCAAAACACCTACCAAGATCCAGTCAAATCACCTTAATATTGTACATTAGCTACTGCTCGTGTTTATTTCTACGCTCACCTACTGCAGCTCTCTCAATGTCATTCATCTGGACACACATACATATAACAGCTAAGGTTATTAATTTTACTTATTGTTAAAAACAGATAACAGGGGTAAAATGTCCCTCAAAAACACTCGAAAAGAAACAGTTCAACTGTGTCATTTTTGAAGGTTAAAACGGTTCGTTACCTGCTTCTGTACGTCGGCATCGCTGAGCGCCATGGTTGCAGCTGTCAGAGATCTGCGGGGCCTGCCAGGAAAAAGAGAAAATACTCATATGGAATCACCGAGTGCAAAAGAGACGTTATGTTAACGACAGAATATTTTTTTATCCTTATATGTGGGCATTAAAACGTTGATCATTTACCAGAAAATCCCAGTGTAAGATGTATGAATTAATCGCCGGATTCGTGACTCCTAAAGATGTCTACTGAAGATCAGCTGATTTACACTGTCACATGATGTTTACTTCCGGTTTTTTTAGCCAACCAGCAGTGAAAACAAGAAACGACCTAAAGCGGAAGTCAGAAAAAAATAACCCATTGACTGTCATTAATGGGAAAATACTATGTGTAATAATACTGATATTGTATCGAAAAAAACTTTAAACTTTAATTTTATCCTCATTTATTTGATTATATTGTTTTTAAATTGAATTTTGTCCACGACAATACAAAATAAAATAACATTAAAACGCACCAGGGGTTACAAACAAAGTATGTGTTAGCCTTTTCCTGTTCGGGTTCCAAACCGTGGTCGGAGAAGAGGGGAGATATTCGTGTCTTGGGCCGAAGTTTTTCCTTCGGGACTAACCCCTTTACTCTTTACTAGGGCAGTAACACACCACACCAGAGACTTCACTTGCTTTTGGAAAGCTGAAGCCTTTATTTTAGAACACTTTTTCCCCTGCTGTACATATGCAACGTCACTTAATCTCTGACTTTGATATGTGTAGTTTAGTGTACTAAAATCAGGAAAATTTAAGAACAAGAAGAAATCCTTTATTGATCACATACAGCTATACACTGTACAACATAGTGAAGCCACCGTTATAGTAGTTATAGTTATTAATTAAAACAAACTTTTTAAAATAATGAATTTTGTTCTTCTTTTCAATTATTTTTTTAGTTATACTCTGAGGAAATGGCAGCGTTTATACGCCTTGATTCCCTTTTTCGATCATTAGCGTTCCTTCCTTCCCTCTTATTTCTTATTGCTCCTTTGCGCATGCGCGGCTGTTTAGTTTCGTTATACGGTAGTCGAGACAGATATTGAAAGTAGTGTGAACAGATAGACAAAAAATCCCTTCTGAGAAGAAAAGACCATCCAAGACCAGCAGACCACGCTCTGATAAAAGAACCACACCTTCACGAGAGAATCGAAAATTCGAAATGCGGTCACATGACAGATCAACACCTTTTAATAGTAATCGATGAAATTACCTGCTCACCGACCGTCCACCAGAGAGGTTAAGCCCTCAAACACTTTCAGGTATTTTTTGTTGTTAACTCCACCAATCAGGTTTTGTTGTCACTCACATGTTTTCACTAGACCTTTGTTTGTAGGTTTTTATGTCTACTCGTTTGTGAGCAGTACTACGGAAAAGGTACAGGCCAGATTCGCATGAAATTGTACCCAGAGTTAGATTCAGGCCCACGCCCTTTACTATACACAGATTCTACGCAGTTACAGAAAATCCCTTTAATTTTTATAATAATAATAATAATACATTTAATTTATAATGTACTTTACATTTGGATCAAATCTCAAAGTGCTACAAAGCAAAAGCAGATAAGAGCACCAATAAAAAAATAAAATAATAACTATATAAAAACATGACCAAAAGCATTAATGTTAATTACAGTTATAGGTTCTGCTAAAAAGGAAAGTTTTAATTCCTTTTTTAAATGTGTCAGTCATCTGTGGAGCCCTGAGATGGTCAGGGAGTAATAGGTAATAATAAATAATAGTAATAGATAATAGGTAGGGAGTTTTATCACTCATATTGGACATAAATTTAAGCTGATTCTCCAGAGGCAGTCTTTATTGTCATTATTTGGTTTCTGTTAACACGCTTTTCTTCACTCTGCATTCATTCTGATAAACAGGAGCAGAAAACTGGCCAGACTGCAGGAAAGTTAGAAACGTATTGACAGAGTCGAACTTCCTCGATCAATAATTATTTAACGAACCGTTTAAAAGACACTTGAGGCAGTTCTTTCGTATCCTAGTACGGTAGACAAGAAGCTACAATTCCATTTTCATGAAAAGAAGTCTTCCTCTGCTCTGGGCGTATGACATAGATAGAGTCTACGAGGAGCGGACTGTCTGCTGAGCGAGCAGGGACCGTCTACAAAGTGCAAGACGGAGCGATCGCAGTATAAAAAAATCGATAGCGTTAATGATATGCTATATGGTGGAGTAAACTCAGCAAAATCAAAATCTGGTGGTTGGAATGTATGGTAGTTGGGAATTGGAATTCTATGCTCAAATATCAATTTATATTTGCCAATAATTGGACTTTTAAAAATATTTTAAAATCAGTTAATAGGTATAATTCATAACAGTCAGAGGCTTATTATTATTATTAGAGGCTGTAAAACACACAACACTTTTAGAGAATTTCTGAGATAGAAGTACACTCAAACAATAAAAAATAATAATAATCATGTTATTATGGATATTATTATTCAATTGTTATAGGATTGGTTGATAAAGGTAAGGATTTATTAAATTAATTATTTTAAGGACAATAAAACAGTTTTTTTGTTGTATATTCAATAAATATAAATAATAGATACGTTTTATAAGTTAACGAAACAAAAATAGCTGGATTATATACATCTATTTGTATTCTGTTATTATTAACAGAATTTTGAGAATTATTATTTTGAGGTTGTAGTAACCTAAACTCAAGTAAGTTAATTATGCTGAAGGACTGACTGCTATTATTTTTATTACTGTCCTATTTATTCATCTAAAAACAAAAGCCTGATTATAGGCCCTTTGGGAAGAGCGAGTTTTAAACACCCATTCTGCTTCATTCCAGGGACTTGGATCAGATGAGAGACGTGTGTATCTTTGATCAAGTTAAAATCAAAAATGGACCAGGAAGATATGTCTGTCCTCCACTATCCAGTACTAAGCTCCTTTGATATAAAAAATGAACTACTGGCGGCCGGAGATAATTTGAATGAAGTGTCAGAAGGAAGTTCCACGTCTTCAGATGTCTCAGAGGACAGAGATGAAAACAAGGGTCGGCGTCACTGTTATCCCCCTAGGCATAAATATAGAGAGAAACATAGAAGACACGTCAAGTCTCCTCCTGCCCCCACCCGGCCTAAATCACGCCCTTCATTCATATCGATGCGCTTTCGACGAGCTGGGGAGGCCCTTTCCAGAAAGCAACAGGGAGAAATACCCGATGAACCTGCTCAACTTCAAAATCCAACCTCCTCCTCAACGCTGTCATCAATGCTAGAACTCGGCAGCTCAAGCCGCTCTTTGGAAGTACCCTTCCCCTGCCCCCCCCCCAGTGCCAATGTGGATCCAAGTACTGTCATGGATACGTTCCTTCCGACTGGATTCTTCCCACCAAAATATGCATTGGAATTGGCACAAAGCAAGACTGAGGGTGTTGGCTCTCCATCCCCAGGTTCCTTGATTCCAGAGAACATACAAGGAAAGCTCTCTGAGAAGTGTCCACCTGAGTTCTTCACCGACAGTCACGTGTCTGAAGGCGTAACAATGAAGGCAGCTCCTGGAAGAACACTCGAAGGCCACAACTTCAAAGTGCAGAAAAGAATGAAGGAAGTCTCAGCAGATGAGATTTTAACAATTAGGCAACATCATCAAAGTTTTACCTTCGATGATGTACCTACTCAAATGCCATTGTACCCTGGTTGTACAGATCCTGGAACATCTGCAGAAAGAGAATATCTGGAATGTTTAGACGATTTTGGTTATAAAAAGTTTCTTGATTACACTGGCCCCAGCGTTAGCTCCAGTCTTAACCGATATGAGCTCATGTCGATGCGCTCTGAGAGCGCGTCGGGAGGTGAAAGTGATGCCCAGATGGAAATGGACACATCTCTCACAGACCTGTTTCAGATCAACTCTTTCACAGACACTGAACCGACTTTCACTCTGCTCCAAACCGCCTCTATTCCTGGTTGGAGGAGACAGTGCTGTCTGTCTCCCTCACCAAATGGAGGAACCTCTGCAGGAACTCTCAGGCGTTCTCAGAGCTTACCTAACATGTGGTTAAAAAGCAGCTTTGAGGACTTCACTCCTGATTGGCTAGAAGATGATGAATCCTACAGTTTCCTGTGTTCCTCCTCCGGCCGGTACCAGTGTAGTGTGACAGGCCTAGTGTTCCACATGGTAGGAGAAGGGGACCTGGTTTACAGGATCATTCCCTGGAACAGGAGAATGCTGGTCCAGCATCAGAAACGGCCTGCAGGACCTCTGTTTCACGTCAAATGTGTGCCGCCGTCAGCAGCGTGTCAGCTTTACCTCCCACACTGTGAGATTCGCTCCCATGGGGGATGTCCGTTACTGTCCGTGGCTCATGTGGACGATGAGGGCATCGAGTTCCTCAGCCCTCATCAGATCACAGAAACTCACGTTCTCATAAATATCTCAAGTTTTTCTGCTTTCGGGAACGTCAAGGAGGACTCAGCAGCTGAGCCAGTTCAAGCACTGGTCCTACCGTTCTACCAGCCCCCAGTTATACCTGATGTCACATCCCTGCTCGATGTATTGTTGCTGCCGAGGAACGTCGTGCTGAATGACGTTGTACGCACCAGGAAGAAGTTATTTGGAGATGAGGTCTACATCAAGACGCCCCCACAGTGTAGAATGATGCCAATGCAGATCTACACGCTTTCCAGCAGTCCTGAAGACGACTTGATTCTAGTTCAACCCACAGAGGCTGAATTTGACTGCAGCAACTATGACAACTACTTTTCATCATTCCAGGTGACTCTAGAGAAACTCCAGAAACACTTGAAGCTGTCTCTGAGGGATGCCAACGATCAAAGCGTCTGGAACAGACGAGTTTGTCTGTCTGTAGGTCAAAGGTTATGTGTGTCGAAAGCTCTGAATCTGCCTCCTAATGAGTGGCTGACGGATATACGGAAGAGCTTCATCGACGGGGTCTCGGTACCGGTTCTCCAGAGTCTGCTGGACAAACTGTTTGAGGAGAAGGTGATTGGGGACTCTGAGAGGGAGTCAGCGGTGGAGAGCAGGAACCAGAGAGACAGAGCTCGTTTTGTCATCGACACGGTGAGGAAGAAAGGCGATGCGGCATCTTCAGTGATGATGGACTTCCTGTGTAAGGTTGACCCCTTCCTCTCTGAACATCTGGGATTGATTTGATCAACACAATCTGGACCTTCTTATCCTGCAAACTTGAGTCCCAGAGCACAAAAATACACTGGCTGATGTTCCTCCTGTCTTTTATTCAGCATTGTCAGCATGGAAAAAAACCAAAACATCAGAATGTGAGGACTGATTTGGTTTGGTGGGATTTATAAAACAAATAATAATTTGAAGAAATCTCCAGATAACAGTTTAAGATGATTCACAGATCTGGTTAATTTTAGAGAATATATAGAGCAAATATTTGAACTTATATATTCTGAACTTCTTTCATGCATGGCCCTGATCTCTTTGAAGGTGTTTTGAGTGTATGGACTGTATTAAATGAATTGCCTCTCCCTGTGGGATTAAGAAAGTTGTATGAAGTTGAAGAAAAAGAGAACTTGTAAATGTTATCTTTGGATGACTGTTTGTTTTTGCTTAATCTAAAATAAATGGCAAAGAAATGTTTTTGTCACGAATGTCCTTACATATCTACAAAAGAGGATTAGGGCCTTGAATGGCTATGTGAATATTTTATTTATTTATTTTTTCGACTAACCTCAGAAGTCCGACTTCAATCTCAGATTAGGGCTTTATGATTCCTTTTTCTGCCATTCTATACTTAAAGTCAGAATACTGAGTTTTAAGTCAGAATTCTGACAGTAAAACCAGGATTTGGACTTATATCGTAATTCCGAAAAAGAAGTCGGAATTCTGAGAATGAAGTCGGAATTCTGGGTTGGAAGTCGCAATAAAAACAAAAAAAAGAATTCACATGTGGCTCTAATCGTATTTCGTAGATTTCACTGTCAATTTCATTTCCTATTTAAGATTGTTAATTTCAATTTATTTTTCTTTCTTACATTTCTTTCAGTAACAAACAGGCCTTTGGCATGGTTGAACATTCAACAATAATAACTCCTAACAGTAATAAAAAAAAACCCCAGAATGAATAAATAAAATCTAATTAACAAGCACCTGGAAGTAAATCAAAATAATCTACCAGTGGGGTAATTCAACTGATGAATTCAATTGAATTGAATATGTGGGTAGAGAATTTGAAAGCTGTCTGGTAATCAATATATATACATATATATATATTTAAAAGGCCCCCTATTGAGTATAATATGAACTGCTAGACTAAAACATTTCATTTCCGGGATAGATCTCCTTGAGACAATTCATATGCATCTAATTGGTAAAAAATTAGACAAAGGATTAGGATGTTATATCCAAAAAAAACTGTGTTTTCGTAAAGGCGCCCCCTACTGAGTAAACTATGAACTATAAAGTAAAAGTAAACTATGAACTATAAAGTAAAGCACAATATATACAGTATATGTATAAGATTGATCTTCTTTAGTTGACATGTATGCACCAAGTTGGGACTTAATCATCAGACCAATCAGACCAAAGGTTGAGGAATTGGTGCCTGTAACCTGTTTTGACAGTAGAGGGAAGTAGAGTTCGGAAAGTTCAGATATAGAAATATATTTCCTGTCTGTCCTTGACACATATTTTCCCCTCTGTTTGTCACCAGCTTACAACACACTGTCTACTGACTGATATACTACTGTTTGTATGGGGAATGTAAAACTCCAGACTCTGTTTACCCTGGAAACCACTCATCCACGGATTTCAGTTGACCTTTTAGACAAACAGGTTAAAGTCTGATTTAAAACTAAAGGTGAAACCGCGACCCCCCCCCCCCCCACTACCTTATTTGTGTTTTCTCTCTGAGCAGACAGCAGAGTCACCACTGACTGCTCTCTGAGCCAACTGTTATGTCATGGATTTGGAAAAGGGGTGAGTAAGAGAGGAGGAGGGGAGGGAGAGGCAGGGAGACTTTTGAACAGCTTGTCCATCTTGTTATTCCTGTGCCAGCGACAGCATGCATGTCCTCCTACCTGTTGGCTGGTGGCTTTGTGTCTGAATGCCCATCTCACGTTGATCTCCAGCACCTGCCTATCATCTAGCAACTCCTTCGGCCAAAAGGAAACAGGTATTATACATCGGCGTTCTTCTGTTGATATAAAAAAAGATAAATCCAAAACTGTTTACTGTCAGTTAAGAAAGTGATCATTTTTTGTGCTCTGCTTTGTTAAATTAATAATATATATACTAAGTATATCCGAGGTAGAGGGGTCCTTGTAGGGCACTCTGGAAAGCTTAAGCACAAAAAATGTCAAGTCATTTTTCTTATTAAGCAATTCTCTCACTTTGACATTGGAAGCTGACCTTTAGTAAAATCTCTTTGTATTTATTACGCAGAAAGACTGGCCTATATCCAAATGACCATTTACTTTACCACAAGTCTGTTATTGCTGGGATAGGATCAATGGGAATCCAATTACTCAAGTAGTACAGTAAGTAAAGGAGGCCGACTACAATACGTCGCTTACCAGGCTGAAACAAAAATGAGTGTTTGCATGGTGGGCTGAAAAGGTTTATGGCCAGCTGTAATGTTTTAGTGATTCAAGTCTGCCATGGCTGAGTACACACAGCTTGAGATAGACAATGTGGTCACTAGTTGGTTATTGAACCAGGGATGTCTGGGAGGCCTCTATCAGTCTGCTCACTCCGATTTGATCTTAAGAATTTTGGTAATGGAAAATTCCAAATTGATCAAACATGAAAACAAAAACGCAAACCAGACTGTAATAAAGACTATTCCCTGCACTAGAAATGTTTGAGCTACGTCTAATTTGGCTTTGTATTGATTTTATCCAGCTGCTAGACTCAAAGTTAGAAGGTTATATTGCACAGATTTCACAACAGATGGGTCAAGAGTTTTTCTGAGGTCATTCAAAATCAAATCAAAGTCATTTAAGGCCCAGACTGGTTCTTTTAAGATGTAACATTTACACATCAAAATATCTTAGTCCCAGACTAATTCATGACATCATCAAGCTTCAGGGAGAATAGTAGAATACGTTCGCTGTCTCATGAAAGATTGAGACGGACTTAATTTGACACATGACCTAAGAGTAGGCATTAATATGACGTGAATTACACATATAATATATAATAATAGATAATAAATACATATCAATTTATAATATTAATAGAATAATATCATTTTTAAAGATATTACATTTAAAAGAAAACATCATTGTGCTCCCGGAAAGCTTCTTTTTGTTACATTTTCGGGGATTCTATACAATGACAAGTATTGGTTTTTCTTTTTTTAAATGTATTTGTTTCTTTTATGTATTTATTTTTGCCCAATAGAGTAAAAAATATATTATGAATCTAACTGATCAAACTTCTATTCCTGAAAAGTCAGAGACATTATGGAATCGTCATCGCCGCCGCATCCAACGCCACCGCAGATCCGGCGTGTTAAGGCAATATCTCAAAAATCTTCCCAAATTTTTTTTCTTCGGATTTTGTACCCACAGCAGACTTAAGCGTGAGGAAGTACTGGATTGATATAGGGGAAACGTCAGTTGTATGTTTTCACGAAAGGTTTTTTCGACCATAATTCCTCAACTATTGGTCCAACTCAGACCCAATTTAGTTCCTACGAATCGACTCAAGCTCTTCATGGAGAAATATCTTATTTGTCTTAGCTGTCTTTGGGCAGCTACTCAATATTTACTTTGAGGAGTTCAATCAGGAGGATTGCTTGTACAATGCAAGGGATTGGAGGCTTTTCAGGGATGACAGTGTAAGCCGCTTTTCATTTCATAATATTGAGTTCAAATGTAATAGATATTCCAGCCCTAAAGGGGCTTTGAAAGGATTTATCCTGACGTGGCTCGGCTCATTTTTAGCTTTTAGAGGCAAAGAAAAACTGACAGCGATTCATATTTTTCCAAGTGTTAAAGATTCGGCAATACAGCAGCAGTAGGCACGGGTGAAGAAAGATCCCAGTTCACACTGACTGAACTTTGGGAATACCATGGAATTATGAAATGTTTTAACCGTATAAAGCCTTCTAACTTTTTAAAGCTTTGTTGTTGTGGTTTTTATATTTGTTTGTCTGACCTGATTACTTTTTAACCTCCTATGTTCCCAATAAATCTAAACATTATGACAAATACTCAAAAGATACAGTTGAAATCTGTAGGTTTAAGACACTGGACTGGAGAAGCAGCCTTGTTTTCACAGCTTCCTTTTCAAATGAGATGTGATGTCATACAAAATGAAACCACGACCTCATTCATCCACATAGAGCAAAACTTAAGAGTTGTGCTAAAGTAATGGTCAGAACAAGAATAGACATCGATTAGATTTGATCGTCAACTCTTTCAAGTCAAGACTTTAATTTACTAAAAATAATCATTATTTTGACAAATTTAAGTCATTTCACAACACGAATCCAATGTATTTTTTTTGCATAAAATAGAAATATTTAAAGCGGCAGCCTTTACAGCTAATAATACAGATCAATAATCCTGATATTACATATTATTAAAACTTTTAAAAGAACATGAAATCAGTTATTGTAGCTTCACTCCTTTCCTCTTCTCTCTCACTGCAGATGTAGTGTCAGTGATGACATTAATGCTCGAGTCAGTAGGCGCTGCTCTCAGCCGGAATATTTGCCTTTTTAAAATAGATTTAGCAATAATGGAACATAGATTGAGCTTCTGACAATTAATTGTTTCCCTCACAAGAAAACTGTGGCTAATTAGACAGAAAACCAAAAGGCTTACTTGCAGTCAAGTCAGTTTGATTCATATCGCAGGTAACCACAATTTCATCTATTCAATATTTAAGTCTAAATCTTAATCTATAACAATATATTGATATTTATATAGAGCAAGTCTTGTCAATTTTCTTCCATTTCAAATGACCAAATACACTTTGAAAGCTGCTAGTCATTTTGTATATTCATACACGTTTTCACATATTTTCCCCCTACTTCTCGTATATAACAGAAGTAGTAGGCTTCCAGGACTTTGTTTGACCCATTTTATTAGGAGTTAATAACTATTGATTTGATGATGGATTTAGTATTTAGCTGTTTTTGTTTATAATACTGCTTTTCTTCAGGTTTATGATTGTTTAGTGGGAGTTTTGATAAATTACTGCTATTTAATCACAGAGATGTATAACATTTATTTTAACATTTAACATTTAACATTTTCTTATAACATTTTCCACAAATGACCTTTATTGGGCATAAGTACAGAGACGTACTTTCATCATATAGACTCAAGATTCAAGAAGTTTATTGTCATATGCACAGCGGTTTACACCATGCAATGGAGTCCATATGTTGCCCATTTTCCATCACACAAAACACTAAACTTAGTATAATAATAATAATAATAATAATAAGAAGACATTTTTTTATACTCTGCAGTTGAGCATTAATCACAAATATTAGTGGCCAGAACGGGATGCAACATTAGACAGTGAGGAGTCAAATTGTTCAGAGTATTTATGGCTGGTATGTGGGTGAATACTTTCTGCAATCGCATCTGAGACAAAACCCAAGTGGTGAAGAGGGTCACCTTGACACTGAATGGCTTTAAAATGCTTGATTCAAACGCCCATCCTGCCTCTGGATAGTGGTGGTGTTTTGTTTTGGTGATTCTATTCAAATGAGAATTAATATCTAAGAGTGAGACTGGTAGTTGGCTGGAATTATTGACACCTCAGATATTATGAATAAGCAGTCAGTTCTATTTTACGTTCCCACTCACGTCATGTGAAATCACTGAAATAGCTCCTACTCCTGGGTGACAGATGGAGATGTACAAAGTGGCTGAACATAGTAAGATATGCAGGTCGTGGCTATATATAGTCACCGCCACTGCAAAGTAGAGCAACCAGTGAGCAACTTTTTCCAACCTCAGCGTTACTGATGTCATAGAGAGCACTCTCAACCTCACACAGCCATGTTGCGCATTGGAATATTGTAATTATTGTGATAATCTGAAACGTCTTTGTAGAAGAGAAATATGTAATGAGTGCATTCTATTTGCTGTTTTTAGTGTACTGCTATGTCGCCTTTTAGTATAATTTCAAGTCAGAATCTTTCAGATTCTATTCCTACTAGAACTAGTTCTAATAATAATACAGCTAAAAACATGTTGATGGAAAAAACAAACCAGTATTGTAGTGATAATGATTAACCTTTATAAGATATACTTTAAAAACTTTAAAAAGCTTTGACCAACTTGAAAAAGCTGGTCACAGCGGAGCTTATTACAACTTAATTCATATATTGGAGTTCAAAATGCAAGTAGGGAAGAAGAAATGTTTGGTATTAATATAATTGGAAACTGCATTATTATTGAACCTAGTGAGTGTAATAACAATGTAATAATCTTCACACTGAAGTTGTATAATAACAACTGTTAAGAGTTGTTTGTCTGATTTCTGAACAATTGTGTCCCTACAGCAGGCAACCTTCATACTGGAGGGAAAGGCCACAGTCGAATCCTGCAGGGGGGATGGAGGAGTTGCAGAGGTCAGCTCACTTAGTGCTGACACTGCTGCTCTGCATCTGACCCAGGCAGAGAGCCCCGGACCCTGGCAGAGTGAAAGTCTGCTGGCAGAGTCCTGGTCCACGATGGGTGATGATATGGACCCTGAGGACATCAAGAGTCTGGACAGCAGTGAGGGAGCAGCACTCAATGGGGAGGAAAACCACTCCTCCAACTCTGACATTGTCCAGCTGGAACGAGAGGAGGCTGAGATTCTCGAGGACGCAGAGGAAAAGAGGGTGAGGAGAACAGAAGAAGAGGAGGACGAAGAAGACAAGGGCCTGCAGGCCAGTGTGTTAAGTGTTTCAAGTGGGGAGAGGGAGCTGGTTGAGCTTAGGGAGAAAGAGCAGGACCTTCGATCTAGAGAAACTGAGGAGACCCTGGTGCTAGCAGAAGAGCCTCACAGGGAGAGGGAGCGGCCAGAGTTCATGCAGGTGGTTCCCCCGATGGCTATGCCACCTTTGCCTATCGTCAGGCTTGATCCTCCCTCCACTACATCCACCCCAGTCCTCCCAACCACAACCTCTGAAGCTGGGGAGATTTATACCACCCGGGGGCTCCACCCTCCTTCTATCCTTGCACCAAAGCCTTTTATGGAGAGTCTTGATCAGATAAAATTATCACATATTCCCCTCTCGCATTCGGAGGAACATTCAGTTGAAGCCGCTCAGCCAGCACCAGAGGAGCCTCGGCCAACTGCTCTACCGAAGACAACCAACCCTCTGAGCTCCACCGAGCTGCTGTGTGGAGGCGCAGTTCTGGTTGCTTTTGTCGGAGTTGTAGCATATGGTGCTTTGGCCTTCTGCAGAAAGTAGAAAACCTTTTCTTTAACCATGAATCACCTTAAGACACAGGTCATTTGCTGTAAGTTGATTGTATATGAAATATTCCACTTCAGTCTATGAATTCTTGATCTTGTTCTCCAACTGTCTTTGTATTATATACAAATTAGACCGATTGATTTTGTGCTACCTCAGATCACAGCACTAACGCAGAACTAATGGCCTTTGTTTTTCTTAAATCTCTACAGAGTTTTAACCAGATAATGCAAACCTGGAATGTAGAATCACGTAAAATACAATTTTAAAGGATTTTGAAACTGGAAATGTTTGTTAGATGCTTCTTTGTGTGATTGTGTCTCTCAATACCTAACCCGGAGATAATGATTTGAATTTAAAATACCATGTACACTCAATCTTTTGCTTCCCAATTCAGGCAACAAAATATCTCTGTGCTTCAAATGAAAAGTTTCACCACATTATATTGAGAGTGGTCTGAAAATCTATCCATCTATAAAATCTTATCTTATCTCAAAAAACAACCTTTTTTAAATGAAAACATCCAAATGCAATACTTTTTTTGGCCACTTGAAGTCAGCAAATATAAGATGATAATACAATTTTACATCCCATTCATTCTCAATCTTATTAAATATGATCTATGATAAAGTTGACTGTAAGAGTAATTATTTCTTCCAGCCTAATAACAATTATTTTTTCCTGTGGACAAATCACTATGGGCCCGCTGTAAACAGGTAAATAAAAGTGTTTGATATAAAGAGTTTGAAAGAGATCATGGTAGTGTGAGACATCATATAATAAATTAGTTATAGGCATATAATTACATAAAATTTTTAAGAGCACAGACCACAATGTGATTCCTCGATCACTGTTAAATCAGACATCCGATATAAGTACTGACATACATGATACTATACCTTTTCTGAACATTTAATTACATAAGTGGCGTTATCATTTGGATTATGAAAGCAACTCCATTGCATATAAATATGGTGTTTTCCGAGACGCTGATAGGAAACTGATAAATGTCCATTTAAGAGTACAGGGAAAGCCTGGAAACTTTACTCATATAGCACATTTTACACTTCTTTACACAAGCAATGAAGACAATTGAGTCAGGGGACAAAAGAACATCAAGATATAATAAATATGAAGGGGGATTAGAAAATTAAAAAGTAAGAAAGCTTAACGAAATAAAAAAAATAAAACTTGACCAAGTGTTTCCCTAAACAACACCGTACAGGAAAGACAGAAATAAGAATAATTTTGAAATTCAAAGATTTCAATTTAAGGAAGCTTCTACTTTGGACTGAGTTGACAAGACCTCAAATCTCCCAGAAACTCTGACGATTGAAGCTAGACCGCTCCAATAAGTTCTGGAAAAGCTGACTGGATTTTGATAGCTGTGTGATGGAGGTGTTTGGTTAACAGCTCCATCCTGCCGTCTCCTGGTGAATCAGCAACACTTCAGTCATTTAGCAAACAGTGCAAGCCAATAATAGCTTCATCATGACCGGAAAATACTTTTAAGTGAATGAACTAATACATTTCAAATTTTTTTATTCATAAACTGTATGTTCACTTATGGAGGAGGATACGCTTCTTCAGCATTTACCAGGGATTGACTAGTAAAAACATCTCAAAAGATCAAAAAATCAAATAATGTAAAGCATTGTAGAACAACAGTCATTATGTCTGAACAAGATGATCTCACCGAGGACAAGAACGCTATCTCTCAGATTAGGATTATGGCTCTGCGGTCACACCATCATTCAGCCCGATAGACTAATCATGTACCTGTGGCTTTGACACTTCTTTATTTTCATCGAGTGCCAGTAAATAAAGAAGAACAATGGGTTAAACTGTGCTGTGGTCAGACTGCCGTTCCCACATCGTGCCATTATGAAAGCAGTTATTGAACCAAGAAGGGGAAGGAAAGTGCTTCTTTGTTTGGAGACATAAAGCTGCAGCGTGTCTGCTCAGCCAGAAAATACATAAATATATTAAAACACCTTCATGGATAGAAATGAATCTCTTTACCACTCGATTCTCTCTCTCCACACACACACACACACACACACACACACACACACACACACACACACACACACACACACACACACACACACACACACACACACACACACACACACACACACACACACACACACACAAATGTGGACCCTCATATAATGTAAAGATAATACTAAGCATGGACAATATATATAAGAAATATATCCTATTACATATTATATACACAAAAGAAAGAACAGCTACATATGATACTTACTACAGATTAAGTAGGCCGACTAGGGCCAAAAAGCCCCCCAGTCCACTGCATTGTGGGAATTCCTCAAATTAAATGTGACGAAGATAAATACAGTTCACTATTGTATCGTATTCACTGGTCATATGGGATTTGAAATGAGTGAAAATATGAACAATCGGAGTAAAATTTGACAAATAAAAGTTAGATCTCCTTGACACGGTTCTTGAGTATAAGATAGATAGATAGATAGATAGATAGATAGATAGATAGATAGATAGATAGATAGATAGATAGATAGATAGATAGATAGATAGATAGATAGATAGATAGATAGATAGATAGATAGATAGATAGATAGATAGATAGATAGATAGATAGATAGATAGATAGATAGATAGATAGATAGATAGATAGATAGATAGATAGATAGATAGATAGATAGATAGATAGATAGATAGATAGATAGATAGATAGATAGATATTATGATTGGTTCATGAGGGGCAAACTCTGCGTCCCACACAGAGCCAACACCAGCCAGCAGCTGACAGGTTTCTACAGAAGCCCAACAGGTTGTGGTCTCAAATTTATGGAGCCTATGTGACAGAAGTCTGACGCTGAATGGAAATAGGAAAAGACAGAGTGGCTGAGAGTGTGAGGCTTGTGGTTATCTGCTTTTTATCAGTATGCTGCACAGGCAGGAAACACACACAAACATACATCTCAAATGCATACACACACATAACACTCTTTCCTTCCCTGCACGCACACACTATATGGTAATTTACGGTGACAAGCTGTTATACTTAACTGATAGGTGCTTTACACGAATGCATTCAAAATCAAGAGCAAAAAATGAACAAATAGGATACAGAACCCAAGACAAATATACATATCAGAATACGTTTGTGGCAACTGGTTCACAATACAATAATGATGATGAAAAATAAATGGGAAAAAAAGAAGATGGTCAATGGTTTGAATAGGTGACTGTGCCAGTCACAGTGGCGCTACAATCAGTGCACCCCTTTAAATGTCCTCTTTAAAAAAAGAAAGAACAAAAAGACGGAAAAATGTTTTTCTTTGTATATTTCATTTCTCGGGGACATTTATTGATTTAATATCCAAATTTACTATGAAATCACAAATTGTGATATCAAGCATGTTTTAAACAGTCAAGTTTAGCTCAACTGTTTTGGTAAAGCATGTGTGTTGAAGACTGTTTGACCCTTATTAGACTATTAGACTTATAAGATTTTAATTAGGCAGGAATCCAGTGTGGACCCTTAGGCAAGGTCCTTAGTGCTACCAGCCAACGCAGCCACATCTAGTGCCGGACCAAAGCCCGGGTAAACGGGAGGGTTGTGTCAGGAAGGGCATCCTACATAAAAACCTATGCCAAATCAATATGTGCAACGAGACCATCCGCTGTGGCGACTCCCTTTCAAGGGGAAAAAGAAAAAAGAAAAATAATTTGAGCCTTTTCAGACTATTTTTGGTTGTATGAAATTACATTATTCTGTACAGTAAGTCCTGACATGATTTAATACGCCAAAAGACAATTCGCTATAGCCATTGTGAAGGCCTCCTACTCAGTGGTCCCTTTAACCTGTGGTGTTCCCCAGGGCTCAATCGTAGGCCCATTTCCCTTATGCACATACATGCTGCCAATATGTCATTTTATAAACAGGTTCTGTCAAGTCGCACACATTTCCCAAAAAGAAATAGAGACTCAAAATGTGCTCAACAGTTGAGCAAGACATTAAAGGGTTTAATTGTCTTTGTTTCCATGATGTTTCCAGCACAGCGTTGAGGCCCGACTGCCTCCACAAAGAGCAGGGCTGAAAGGGGAACTTCGGGAGCAGTCAGTTGATATTTAAAACTGATTGGCTCAGATAAATGGACTTCTCAAAAAGACTATACTTATACGAGCGGGGTGTTATTTGTGAGGGGAAAAAACACTCATGCCCCGGTTAACTCCGATGATCACATTATTAACCATTAACCTTTACAAGCACGTTTATCTCAAGCTGCGTTTATGGCGTTTCTGGTCAATTGTGAACTCAAATGGTTAGAAATATAGATTGACTTTGGTTTCAGTGCCACAGGGAACTCTTACACACCTGTGGAGAGGGGTGTTTTCAGTGATGATAGGTTTTATGGAAAGAAATTCTAAAATGCATAATAATCTAAAATAAACAAGAAAAAGAAAACTTCACTGCTTTGTGAGGAATGTAATGTTTTTTACATATTTGTTTAACCAAAATGCAGAAATGAGTTCATTCAAATGGGTTGTAAAAAGTTAGAATTTGTTTGGAATTTCTCTTAACTTAAAAACGTTGAGTGGTAGTAACTTTTTCCCTCCCTTTGTGTTTATCAGTCTCGTAATTTTGGAGTAATATAAAGACTTGTTTGCAAATTATGCGATGTTATCTATTATTTTGCGATCAACATTAATTGCTTTTTTTTTTTTAACATAATAAAGCAAAAACAAGAATGAGGGGGAACAGATACCATAACAAATATTGAGTACCTGTAACAAAATGCTCTTTTTTGCGTTTCATAGAATTTATACAACTGGATTAATATGAACATTTTGCAAATTATGTAACCACGGCTTAACATCTTAAATTAACTCTTCAGTTGCAGCAATTCCAATTTAGAATAAATAAATCGTTTCAATTAAAATCCAAAAACTTGCCCTTTAGATTAGTTTGTACTCTGAAGTAACTGCAATCAATACATTGCAGAGAATAATTAAAATTTGTTTAAAAAAACAACCAGTTGACATTAAATGTAATTTCATATTTAAGATAACTTACTAAATGTATTACAAGCATTTAAATGCATTTTTAAATGTTATCGGTTACGACATAAGTTTTGAGTATTCTCAACTTATGCAGTTTTACAATGGTTCAATATAATAATAGAATAAAAAAAAATCTGAGAGAAACATTAGAGCACTGAATACATTTAAATTAAATGACAAAAAAATAATAGAATAATTTGGCCATCCTAGATATTAAATGAAAGTAGAATATAAAGTCAGTAGGTATTAATCTTTATAAGTAGTTATAAATATCCTTTGATTTACCGGAAGTTAGTGGTTCAGTTGTTTGTGTTGCTTGTAAGAGCCCTGCCACAGGCTCATCATGCAAATATCTGTTTGCTTTACTCTGTTACCAGAGACAAAGGACAATAGTGTAAAATTTCCCGCAGCTCTATATCCATCGATTTACAGAAAAGCGTATTACTGAGCGCCAGCAGATGATAGATGTGTATGTTCGACGCAAATCTTGCTTGCTATGCAAATTCTCAGGTCAGGCTGAGAATCAGTGGTACTCCTGGCCCGAGTGTACAATAAAGGAGGTTTTGTTGTTGGTAGATTGTGATCTCCATGACGAGGGAGAGTGTGATGCTCCGATACCTGTCCGACCCGTGCTTCCCAAAAAGAAGAAGTGTGTCTCTACAGTACATAGTGACGTTAACGCATTTAAATTGACTGGCCTCTCTACCTATTTATGTGGCTGAACGGTGAACATTTAGTGGAAGCCTGCAACACAACATATACCTGTCCCGACACTTCACACCTGCACTAGTGTGGCGGTGCTCAGCTGGTATGACAGAAATGGCCTTAACAGAAGGCAACACTCAGACGTACAAGATGGTGAGCTGCAAGGATGCTAAACCTCGATGGAAAGTATCGCTCTCACATTCTTATTATTTTATTTTAAGTAAGTGAGAACGATAAGGATTTTTCTTCCCATGCTTGTCTGTTCTAGATCTCCTTGGACAGCGACATCAACCAACACTTCCAGGATGCCATTGATGTGATTCAACAGCATTCAAGTAACTCATATCATGATTCAGGTACAGTAAAAAAATGTATTTAGTCTACTTTCTGGTTGACTTGGGCCTTTTGTTGTATTTATTTGTATTTTGTGGAGACAGATGGGTTCACCTTTAAATGTATCACCCAATTTTCTTTCCAGATTATACATATAATGAGACTCTGGGGACCCAGCAGCCATCCCTGCAGTGCCAGATCTCCTGCTGCCTCGTCACCCACCAAGACATACCCACTCCTGCATATGACTGGAATGATGTGACTGTAAGTAAGGGAAATAAATCAGTGTTTGTGTGTTTATATGAAAAGGAGAGTTTGTTTCACCTGAACTGTTACTTTTTCAGCACCAGCCTTGGCCTCAGGGCGTCCCTGATGGCCCGGTCTCCATGGGTCAATCCGTGAAAACTGAATCGCCTCGTTTTTACTCAATTCTGCCACCACAGAGGAACAGCAAAGGTAGACATCTTCATGACATCATAAGCATTTGGCTAGGAATTTCATTTTTATACTTTCATCACTAAAACAAGACCGATTCAACCTCCTTAGGTCGTAAAAAGCTCCGGCTTTATGAATACCTCCACGAGGCTCTGAACGACCCAAATATGAGCGACTCTATCCAGTGGACAGACAGCGGCAGCGGCACTTTCCATTTTATCTCCAAGAACAAGGAGAAGCTCGCCGAGTGCTGGGGTCAACGTAAGGGCAACCGCAAGACCATGACCTATCAGAAGATGGCGAGAGCTCTGAGAAACTACAGCCGCACTGGTGAGATCATAAAAGTGAGACGCAAACTAACGTACCAGTTCAACCCAGACATCCTGCACCGGCTTGGTTCCATTTCGATGCCGACGCACCTACCGTGCCAGCCTGCACAAGAGGAGGCCTACACCCGGCAGCAGGACCCGGCTGAACTGAGCTACTGCGGCGGCTCTTCAGCGGCGGACTGGCACAGCTGGTATGGATACTGCCAAGTACAGGAGAACTACGACCTGGCATCGGGCTTCACTTCACACAGCATAACCAAACTCTGAGCTGGATGACGGTTTGATCACAGAGGAGAAAAATCTCTTTAAAATCCTTTTAGTTTGAATAAGCGTCGAAGACAGCCCTTGAATGTTTTCAGATATCGTAGAGGGAGTATTCATGTCATACTAACACTCCTGAATATACACGTTTCATTCCATATAGAGGTAAAACTATAGATTGAGTTATAAATATTCACAATATCAGTGAGGAGATTATAGATGTGAATCAGTAAATGTCTCTTTTACACATTTGTCAACCGGCTAATGATGACAGGGAGAGATTTACAGATGTGGGTGTGAATTTTAAGCAGTTTAGTGTTCGAGAGGCTTGCTTCAAAGTACGGGGTTTCAAATTTAACAAAACATGACTTTTCTATTCTTTTGTATGGGTTTGTACACTGCTAATTATAGGGTTTGAAAATGTCTATTTTTTGGCATTATCACTGTAAATAAATTGTAAATACTTTCAATATTAATGGTTTTTAATTTTCATCCTCTAAACTGAAAAAGAAAAAAGAAAAATTCTATGTCAATTTCAATTATAATGCCTTGGCTGTTACTAAAATTGTCAAAATATTCATACATAACTTATCAAAATGTGGTTGTGAAAAGGTTTAGGTGGAGAAAAACCTTTTAGTTTCGGGCTTAAACTAAGGTTAAGCACGTATAGAAACATTAAAATGTGATTGGCAAATGTTTAAACAAAGTTTTTTTCTGGTGCATATGTTAATTTCCAACACAATTTTTTATTAAATGGGAATAGTAATCTCAGTATTTCTTAGATCATGTGCACCAACTGTATTTTTTAGAGTGTTGTTACAACAGACAACCAGTAATAAGACTTTTGTTTGATCACATGTAAATGTTGAGAGTCTTCTTGATGAAAGTATTAGAGAAAAAAAATGTTTACTGCGTATATTGTATGAATAAATGTATTTAAAACGCCTTTCTTTGTTTTTTCAGTATTTGTTGAATACAACCAATAAATGAATCTGTGTACTATCAGCTGTGCGGGCTACACATTTGTGAAGTAAAGAAAAACGTTGGTATTTTCGAGCATAAATATGAAGACAGTGTTGAAAGGTTTGGCACCGACTCCACTGGAGTGAAATATTACAACAGAGAGCTCGACAAAATCTGAATTTAAGACACATCCTGTCAGGAAAAATATGGCAGCAAGTGTTATTTTCCTGAAAAGACAGCGTTTTGTAGATGCTGCCTCCAGGCCAGGTCTTATCTGCTTCAACGGGGAGGATGTGGTCAGTGCTGGGAGGCTTTGTGGATGGGTTGACTGGTGCTGGTGTTGGGGCTTTGTGGGATGGGGGTCATTGTTCCTGTGAGCCAAAGTGTAGAACACGTCTGGTGTAATGCAGAAAGCCGGTTCCTGTGGGGCGTATAATAAGAGACTGGGTGCTGGAGCGTCTCAATGTCAGTTTTGTAAAGGTCTCCCAATCTGCAAGGACTTTCATTCGTCAGTGATGGTAAACAGCAGACTTATTGCAAAAAAGTGACATTGTGATTCTTGTTTCAAAACACTGAAAAGTATTCAAGGTGGATTCTCAATGATTTATCTTCACCAGGATTCTTTCCAGGATACCCAGTCTGACATCGAGGTGATCTTGGAGTTCCTGGAGGAGTACTACAAACAAAACGTTGGAGAAAATGGTGAGAAGAAAAACTGGAAAATAAATGATAATACTTAACTCTTTAATGTCCTCTCTTTTTTTTCTTTTTATATATGTCATTTCTTCTATTTTCTTCTTTTATTTAATAATTAAGACACTCTAAATTCACTTTGTTTGATCAAGTATGTTTTTACACAATGAAAAAAGAAATCTGACTTAATTATTTCATGATGAAACTTTGTATTTCATGGAAAATGGTAATTTTTAATTAGATTTTCTCCACCTTTTGGTAAAGCATATTTTTAAGAAAATATTTGACCCTTATAAGACTACATCACTCCTTTGACTAAGTCCTCAAATTCTTTAATATGACAACGAAAATCTTCATTAGTGCCTCCTCCTCGCTGGCCCCTTTCAGCTTTGGTGTCCAACCAGGGTTCCATTCTTGGCCCCTTACTCATTAGCATATACATGCCACTGGGTTTTATTGCAAACAGGTACCTCAGTCAAGGGACACACATTTTTCACTAAGAAATAGTGACTCAAAATTTTCTCAACCCTTCATGAGAGCAGAAAAGTAAAAGACACCATTTTTGGCTGTCCACAGGGGAAAAGCTGCACTGGACTGCAGGAGAAGAATCAGGTCAGCAGTACTGGACATGCTATGAGTCTCCCGTAAGAATCCGACACACCATTGAACATGATGTGTCAAACATGACACAGGTTTGTGAATTGCTTAGCATTCTGCAATTTGTTCATATTCTTCCTTTCTGTCCATGTACGGCATTAAAAAAGAACATCAAACCGCCACTTCAGCCTCTGCTGACACACGAGGCAGCAGCAGGCCTCAGCCGGAATACAACAGCAACATTGTGTGGGGGTGGGTCACTGCCAGACCTTGCACCAACAAGACAACCAAACAAATACTCAACCACAGCACCAGGGAGTGGTGAGTTCTGCTTTTCTTGGTCACTAGATATTGTTATTGCCCCGGTAGTTAGTAGCCTGGTGCAAACCAAACCCAGCGGACAAATAAGAGATCTTCCCTTTACTTCTCTTTCCCTTTACTCTGAGCTCTGCATGGTACTGCTCAGTTGCTATTGTACGATATCTATCATATAACCACAGTGTTTGCAGCTTTAGCCTTTTGCTCCTTTAAATAGCATCCCATCACTGAAGATATGTTCTGGGACTTTGGGGTTGGGGTTATTATGGAATCGTCATTGACCCGCGTTCACGTCCGTAGATCCGTGTAATGCGATAACTCAAAAATCTTTGTGGGGGGCCATCGTTTCTCAACCGTATGCCTGGTTCAGTCCAAATTTTATGTATATGAATCAACTGAAGGACATTTATTTACGTCATATTTTACTCTCATATTACATATTTTACTCAGTAGGGATAGCTTCTTTTTTTTTTTTTTAACAAAAAGCCCTGTTTCGTGGACATAACGTCGCAGCTATCCACAAGATTTAGTCCAGGTCTGGTGCATATATATCATGTGTACAACACAGTGGTCTGGTTGGACAGCATAGGCCTAATTTGTGATGTTTTATTACTGAAAGCGTATGAATCACATGAATAATATTCTGTTATTGTTTTACATACAAATGAAACTAAAGAAAGAACATTAATTCCACTTTTCGCTTGCGACACTCTAAAGGATTACTCAGGGTGCCTTGACACATTTTGATAATAAGTGGTCTTAAATCAAGTATAACTGTTTTGCTAAATGATTGCAGGTAGAAAGGTGCGACTCTTTCACTTTCTGTTTGAGATGTTGGAGGATCCAAACATGGCCCACTGTGTCTCCTGGGTACCAACAGCCACTGGTGTTTTCCGCTTCTCCTCCTCAAACAAGGACCAGGTGGCTGCGCTATGGGGCCAGAGGAAGGGCAACAAAAGGCCAATGACTTACCAGAAGATGTCCCGCGCCCTCAGGAACTATGCTCGCTCTGGCGAGATCTTCAAGGTTAAGAAGAAGCTCACCTACCAGTTCAGTCAAGACGCCCTAATGTTGCTGCAGAGCTGTCATCAAAATCGAAATTTTTAATGCATTCAAAATTGTGTGTAACTCCTCTCATATAAAACTCTAAAGCTCCTTTTTTTTTTTTTTTTTTAAACCTTTTTCCCCCAGTTTTATTCCATTATTATAGTGACAACATGCTTTCACAAGTTCATATATGGCTTGTTCTATTGGTGTAAATAATGACAGAAAAATATTTGACTCTTAAATCTGTGCTTTTACACAATTTACAGTTCATTGAATAGAAACAATTAAGAGAAAATGTACTGCACCAGATAAAGGGCATCCTCTACAAACAATAATAAAAAAAGATGAATAATGTATTTTTTCTGTCTAAAGCCATGATCTTTAATTCAAAGTATTTAGAAATATATGTCCTTTCACTCAAGTAAGATATTTAAATTCTTACTTGATAATAAATGATATTACATTCTTAACATAAAACAAAGATTTGCTGTTTTACTGGGGTATAAATATGAGGTGACTCTTTGACGTTCTTCACAATGGGAAAGACAAGAGAACACAGCAAAGATGTACAAAGAAAAGCTGTAGAGCCGCACTAATCTGCTAATGGACACAAGAAAAATCTCTCAAAAGTTCAATATGTCAGTTCCAACAGTGAGATCAACAATTAAGAAGTTTAAAAAGCCTGGAGATGTGAAAAGTCAGCGTGGAAGGGGACTTCGCTGCAAAATTGACCCCATGCACTGTGAGGAGGATGGTTCAACTGACAAAAGATTCTCCTAGGATTACAGCTAGAGAATTGCAGAGGCCTGTTGAATCGGGGTCAGAAAGTCTCCCAAACCACCACCAGAGGGCGCCCACACCAACACGAGCTGTTTGGGAGGGTAGCAAGAAAAAAGCCTCCGCTGTCACCCTCACACAAAGTAAAGCACTTAAAGTTTTGTTAAATACCACTGGGACTTACAATAGATCAAGGTCAGAGGTCAGATGAGAGCCTTTTGGTAACAAAGTCAAAGATGGGTGTGGTGCGGCGAGAAAGAACCACTGTGAAGTCTGGTGGTGGATCCATGATAATGTGGGGCCCTGAACATCTTGTTAAAAGACATGGTACCATGGACTCCATCAAATCCCAGCAGATCCTGAAACCAGTTCTAGGTTTCAGGATTTTAGGGATATGGTAAATCATTTTCAAATGATTTTCTTTGAAGGTTTTTCTAGGATAACAAAGTTACCTACATCTTTGTAACTGAATGAGTCGGAACTGTTGAATCAGATGATCATCAGCTCTAAATTCCCTGGATCTGTTCCAGGAAAAATGTCTTTGGAGATGTTTTGTAAAATTATAGATAATTGACAGATGTTTAAAATCAAGTGCCTTCACTTGTCCTTTATATTGTATACGGAAATTATTTCTTTTCTCACATGGTTATTGTTACTTTTCTGATTAAACAACAGAACATAGTATGTTTTCCTAATCACAATGCTATGTACCTTCACTTAATAGCAATAATGCATGCAGGATTTTCAGTCTCTCATTGATTCTACTTCTGATTTCTGTCTTATCTCTCTCTTAATCTGGGTCAGTTTTGGTAATTTTCAGACCAATAATGATAATAATTACCTTGAATATCTAATGTAAATGCAGAACAATGTCTTTGTCTTTAGAGGAAAACAATATCTTGCAGCAGCCTTATATGCCCCTTGACTTATGTGCATGTGCCCCTTCATATCACACGTTTGGATGGCTGCTAGGAACCAGAGGGTGTCAGTGTAGTCCATATCAAAGCCGGCAGCTTCTTCCTTTTCTTTTCCTGTGTGGTGTGACCTCATGGCTAAATCACCCCTGTGATGTGAACTCTCCGCCGTCCACGGCAACACCAAATGGTTTTGTGCTCTTTGTAGCGGCCCCACATGATACACCCCTAAGCCCAGTATTTACTGCTGGAGCCCACTGTGGGTTATAAATGGGCTAAGTGAGCTCTGGGTGTCTGATACCAAGAAAGACCAAATACAGTCATTTAATGAGAGCATATTTTCCTAACTAAAAGCTTCCACATGACATGACATTCACCTGCTTTAAAGTCATATTTGTCAAAATGTTCACCTTGAAGTGCAGATCTTATCTTCTTGGTGACAGCGACTCAGCTTTCTCATTTCAAGGATCTTCCTGTAAGCTGTGTATGTCTGAGTAAAGACAATACATTTCTGACAATCGTTACAAGCTGCATTCCTCACCCAAAATATAGCTGCGCCTTGACTTGACAGTTCTGTTTGGCAGCTCGCACATCTCATTTTGAAAGATTAAGAGCAGACGCCTGTTCAGCTCATCCACGTTTTGAAGTGGTTTTGCACAGTTCTCAAACTATTAGATTTTCTGCAACAACTGTCTTCTGTACAGGTGAAGACACTTCAATCTATTGTGGACTAAAAAAAGCTCTAGGGTTGTTGTTGCTCATAAATCCAGCAGCTTTCAGTCTGGATGCTTAATCTTTGTGACCTTATCAGAGACCAGACTTGATATATAGCTTGTGTTTGACGTGCTAAAAAGATTCATTAGTAATAAAGGATCCACTTCTATGATATAATTCACAACGAAACACCTTTTATGTCAGATACACATGTCAAATGTCAAGGTTTATGACGGCCTTCTAAGTATAGGCCTCATAACCACCGCCCAGGCATCTCCCATGTATTTATTTGCTCGGTTGAAAAGCCGGCTGTTCTTGGACAGCATTCTCCCCGGATTAAACTGATATCCGGCATTTGGCAGCAAGTCGCTGCATGTGTGGAAATTTTCTTTTATGATAAAACAACAGGTTCTTTGAATGTGTTTAGTGCGTGGCGTTGTAGGACAGCATTACATCAGACCGGTGAGAATGAGCTCTCCCTGCCTCCTGATCAGCCAGTCTCCTCCTTCTTCACCTACATCTGAGTTGAGGATTAGTCACCTCTGATGACTGGCTGACAGGCCTCGACCTTATCCTGAGGGGGATATCTGAGGTAATGACGACAGATCCAGTCAAATTAATATTTTGAAACGCTTGAAAATAAAAAGCATTGCATCCTCATCAAGAGTTAGTCTGGAAGATTGATTTCATCACCCCGTAACTGCAATTAAATTTATATTCCTTATCCGGCTAGCTATGTTTAGCTTCTTGGAAAAACTGGGAAAGGGAAAATAAATACCTTTAGTAAAAAGTAGCAGCTTTATAGTTTCCGAATTTGCATGTATGCCAAACCCTGAAAAAAAAACAACAACTCTTAAAATGTATACTTAATAGTTTTACAGGGAGTATGTGTTGGTCATTACCTTTGCACAGTAGCAAGAGTTTCACACTTCGGCCTTTGCACGAGTTGAAGTAATGATATGACAATTACTGAGCTCTAGAAGTGCTGTTTGGTATTTATTGTTACTTTTGGATAAAGCCAGGCTAACTGTTACCCCATTTCTAGTCATAGTGTTAGGCTAAGCTAATGGGTTGTGTTTGAATATTGACACTTAATAGCCACAATCTTCTCATATTACTTACATAAAAGAAAATCGCTATATTTCACAAAACTAATATCTTTAAGTGAAAAAGTGTAGTTTGAATGCATCACATGAATGACCAGCCATTTGTGGAATTTGTGCTAAATCTGCCCTCTGGAGATGTAGGCTGTGTAAGTTTTACTAATCTAACTGCAACATTTGAATAATGGACTTAAATCCAGCAAGACAAGTCGGAATTAAAGGTGTTGTAAAAAGAGCCAATTCTGTGTATACTCCACATTAGTTGCCTTTGCTTCCTATAAAAAAACAAAAACAAAAACTTGGCACAGCACCAAGTGGGTAGGGGAACGGGATGCAAAAGTAGGTGCAGGATAGAGCTGCACCATCCACCACAGAGAGGAGGAGCGTACCACCTCTCTATATAAGGTCTGAGAGCCTGTCCCTCCTGGATATGTCCCTGGTCCTTCTCTCCTCCCCCACTGAGATTTACAATCTGTATCCCTGTGCCCTCTTCATCTCCCATCACTTTGGCCCTAGTGGTCCTAGAGGTTTTTGTTCGTCTTCCGCCCTATCATCATCCGTCTCCCTCCTGGACAAGAGGGCCACCACGCCTTAGCTGACCTCCTGTAGCGTCACATTACTCTGAAGGCACCTGCCTGCCCTATTTGACTCTTTGACGCTTTTTCTTGGGACAAGGCTCAAGATGCCAGAGCCCACAAAGAAAGGTAGGAGTGCTAACCATGAGGACGGGATTATGTTGTTGATGCAGGCAGTAAGATCAAGCCATGTAACAGCCGCACAGAAGACCTGAAAGAATCCTGCTGCACAGCATGTTCTAATCACTTTAATGGCTTAACTCTGAAGTCATGTCTTGTATTATTACTGTGATTGTTTTTTTTCACAAAAAAAATATTATTATACAGATTCTGTTTTAATCTTACACAATTCCTTTTTGTTAGTTCATCTTAGTTTGACGGTTGCAGAGTCAGTTGATAGTTTCTGTCTGGAGCTCCATCACTGAGAATCATCGGCCCGCTTGTTCATAGGAATCCTGAAAGTGACTTTGACGAAGTTATTATACTACTGAAGCATGCGAGTTTCTACTATCCAGGGGGTCAAGGGGAGGTTTGAGATTTAAGAACGCATATTTATTGTTACCTGGGCTTGGCGTAGGCCTACTCAGTTGATTTGTATGATCCATCTAGAGAACGACAAAATGTTAAAGCCTCATTGGGGAATGCTATTTAGCTCTGTGTCTGATTCATGTGAGGTATGTTACGCTGTGGATTGTGTTTGTATTCCTGATGATTGGAAGGAAGTGAGTGGGAATGAACTATTGGACCCCTCAAACCTGCCCCCCTCCACATACTACTCCTTATTCAACCACATACAGTAGATTAGCTCATCCTTCTATACCCTATACCCTTGTGCAGATTTCTCCTGCACACCATAACGTCACTCATCCGTACCATGATGCCCATCAACATTCCCTCTTAATCCACCCTTGTCTGTCATTACGATATGGTATTACGCCCACCCTCCTCATTAGCTCAGCTCTTTGGGGGTCTGCCATCAACCCAGACATGTCCATGTAGAGGGTAAGGAACATTGTGTCTGAATCGTCCTGATGGGAGATATACAAGTTTCTAACAAACTTATTAAGTTTCAGTGAACAATTTGTCTGTCTGTAGCTTTTACTCAACTGATGGACATGGATTACACAGAAAATTCTCTTAAAAATGAATATCTATTTTTAAGCTATTCCGCTCCTGGAAAAGGGATCTCTTATTTCCTGGTCTTACTAAGTTGATTTTCATGGCATTAAAGATTTCACTTGTGCAAATTCAGGAAATGACTTTTACGTGAATTTTTGTAATATTTAGTTATTTAAAAAAAAACTATTTTTTTTAATAGGTCGACTTTCTTACTCCTATCAGAAGGAGGATCTTGACCTTTAAAGATTTGCCTCATTCATTGTAGCTCGTAGTTTGCAAATGCAAATTAGTAAATTAACCTCATATCAAGTTTGAATGGGCAGACGCAAGCTCCAAAATCTAATTCTTTACATCCAACTTTCATCCCATTCTCTTATACGGCCATTTGTGGTCATAGGAAGGAGTGGGCGAGAGTTTGGACCATCTTGAAGAAATCGCTCCTGAAATGATATAAAGCCCAGCTTGGCCTTCACCGTTTTACTGTGTGTAGTGTACAGTTGCCCCCTCTGTGTTCATCCAGTGCCATAAACATCCCTGATCCCCTCTGAGACAAAGCTGTGGGTAAATAGAGGCAGCAGATTCCAGTCTGCTACCAACACTACCCATAAATAGCAGCATAGCCCACAGCAGCAGATAAATGAGTGCAGAAAACTATTGTTCTTTAAATGTGTCTGAACAGCTGACGAGGAAGAGGCCAACGATGTTGTTTTAGACACCTCACTCTCAAGCCTTTAAAAAGTCTGGAACAGAGATGACAGGCTGTTGGAGTCGCCCGCAGATCTCCTGGGACTGGGATTCTTGTCCCTGGAATAGTTCAGAATGAGTGCACTTTTAATCCCCATCCCTTTCCCCCTGCCATATCTCTCCATATCTGCCCAGCTCCCCCTCCTCCTTCTCCTCCTCCTCCTCTCTGGAATGACACAGAGGTCGGACACCTATCAAACCTCTGACCCTTTGCCCAGAGATCTTGCAGTAATGTCCTCACTACCACTCAGTTTGGGTTTTGGGTGGAGGACAAGCATGTGTCCTCACCTCATGATGGTCGCTGTCACCAACGGCCATCACTCTCCCTGAACTCCTTCCCCGGACTTTGTTGCTTTGTGTTTCGGAATGCCGCCTCCTAAATCAGATCCTAGATAAAATACAGGGAAAGGCCTGTCAACAGATAATTTCCGCCTAAGTGCATCTATCGTCAGAAGCTCGCTGTCATGAAGTTTCCTCATTAATGGACTTATCTTCCCAGAATTAATGAAAAAAAAGAAGACAGAGTTAAATAAAGAACACAGAGAGCACTTCCACCGTTAATGAAGGGGCTTTTTATTCAACCAATAATAGTCTATATTGGGGAAAAATTAAGCTGCCTGCAGTTTGGCTCGGATCAGATCCTCTATGTGAGCCCTTCTGTCTGCACGCCAACAGTAGCAACAGCTGAAAATACCTGCAGCCCTGTCAGCTGCAATGGGAGTCCTCAGAGGTAAAACAAAACCTTTGCCGTCTCTCATTATCTCAACGCTGATGAGACAGCGCTGCGATTCTCGGGTGTATGATGTGACCCCGCAGGATTGTGGCTCTGCGGCCAGTTACACATTGTTTGGAAGTGAGATGGGAGTGCGGCTAATTTTGACGAAGAATTTTTCTGAGGGAAGCGTTATGAATGGGAGAGGAGAAGAAACCATCGGGAGGAGAGAGTTGTTCAAAATGGCACATAGTCAATGCAGTACATGGAATTATTGTTAGGCAAACAGGTGGCAGGGAGGAAAAGAGACGTTATATGGAGGTAATACAGGTGTTTTTAAGCAAATATATATGAAAGGAAGAGCTTCGTATTATTGGCTGTGTTAAGTAAAAAGGTTTCAATGATGCTTGAAGCTCATATTATCCATATTTTCAACCATTTTTCAACACAGTTGGACCAAATATGTGCAAGATATTAAATATCTGAGTAAAAATGTAATTTCTTAAGGGTGCTTTAAGAAATGTCCTGATCTCTGTTAATGTCATGAATTTGATCCATTTAAATTAAAATATTTCTCCCCATTTTATTTATTCTCGAACGTAACAATTGGTGGATGGTTCAAATGAAGCAAATTACTTTTCAAGCTCAAGTATTCAAACTACTACATAAAGAGGTATATATCATTACAGATACAGAGAGCACTGTATTCTCGTGAGAATGGATTCGTTTTTATGAGTCTGTACCACCAAATGGAAAAATAAACTGTAGGTATATCATGTAATTCCAGCAAGAGGGGTTGATATGCCTGAAAAAGCCGTGAAGAGTACATAAGTCTTTTAAATGATACATTCAGAGTCTTCTTTAATAATAACCAAATGCGCTTTTTTATCATGGTTGCCTGCAGACACGCTTAAATGTCATCAAATCACTCACTTAAGTGCAGAGGATGATTATTGTCACAGAGCCCATGTGTGTTTACCTGCATTCATCTTTCAATCATTATAAGAAAATTACTAAGAACTGTGTCACAAAGCCAGATAATCTTTCAGGTTAACAAAACTATACAAGTATTTCAGGAAATGCTTCATGTTTTGTGACAAAATGCAAAATGCATTTTTTTCAGCTGCTCTGCTTACTCACATGCCATGCCACACCCCACCATAACCAATCACCCACTCCTAATTTGGCGCTGTATTTAGACTGCAAAATTTCCCATCTCTCCCCTCTGCTCTGCTTATGTCGCAACTACCCTGCATCAGCATTTACTACCTGCTCGTTAAAGCCCCACCACCATCCCAGCATCCACCTAGAGGGTCCGACGGGGGAGGTTAGGATATTTACCCGTCACTTCCTAAAAATCTTGCTGTAAATGATCTGCGGGGAGTGATGAGGTCGGAGCCTAGACGCCAAATGACATGTTTTGCCATTGTACTAAACAATGATAACGTGAGTTGTCTGATTGAAGTTCATAAGTGGCAAGGGTTTGAGGAGTGAGAAAATCCACTATAATTAGAACATAGCTCTCTGGGATAGAGACGTATTTGTAATAAATAATAAAACTGTAGGCAAGTTCTAGCAAAAAGCAATAAGTTAAATGCCAGGACTTGATTTTAAGTACATTGCCTGAAGTGTTTGTGTTGACTGAGTGACTGGGAACTTGGCAGCTTTTCAGGGGTGCTCAAGCACAAGAAACGTTTATGTCAGCACCCCCACAGATAATGATATAATGATGAAATATTATGATATTTTTTCGATGAGTTGAGCCCTGCTATGCTCAGTGTTGTTAATTATTTATAAAGTCATGATGTCACGAAGGTCAATTGAAACATTACTCCATTAAAATTGAATGACTGTTCCACTTGTAGGAAAGATATATATTTGGTATAGTTGGACTGAGTTGAACCTGGATCCTGGCTACAATGTCATTATCATCAAACAACCCGTCTTTCCAGAAGGATGAGCATTTTATAACTTTGGTATCAAATTCAATAACCTCTCTCTTATAAAGAATATTTTTCACAAGTTTAATGATAATTATTTCTGATAACTTAGATAGTCTCCTCCCCCCCCCCCCCCCCCCCCCCCCCATTGTCTTGCTGCATTAATTAATGGCTTTGTGTCGGAATTGCATGGTGCCTATTTTTTGGTTTGCTGATCTGATGTTCTGTCCTCATGTGGTTTAGAGACTGAAACAATACTTTCTTAATTTCCCTCCATATGTGCATGTTCATCAATTATTTTACATTAGAAAATCCTCAGTAATTTTGGTTTTAAGTTTACCTCAGGTTTCAATCACAAGCTCTAAAACCCGTTCATTATATTGAGATCTTTCATTGTTCTTTCCAATCCACTATTATCATCATACAGTACAATAGACACCAAACCCACTAACTACCTTCTGAATGTAACATTGAATAGCTATCAGTGTTACTGATATATTAATATCAATATATCAATATATCAATATATAAATATTGAATATTTATCCAAACACCAGATTTCATTTCTTAAAAACATTTTATGGAGTACAACTCTTGTCACTTCGTAGTAATTTACTGACGGCACATTTGCAGTAAATTAAAGTAGCATATGTAGAAAAATTGATGTTGTAAAATCCTTGTTCGGTAAAAGAGGGAATTCAACTATATACATGTCATATCAGTAAGCATGAACAATGGAATTTCTGATGCGCCCATCCCCTTAAAACGGCACTGAGGAGATAGAAGGATGCTTTAACATGGTAAAAATATATAGTATAAAACGCGGAAGGCTGGTCCATAGAGGCAGAGGAGGGTGGTCCGATGAGGGAGCTCAAACTACCAAAAAGAGTAATAGATTGAGTAAAAATAATCTCACTATCATTTTTCCATTTTTCTATCTTATTTGTAAAAATCCATTGTGTGGATTTAGAAATCCCGAATATGCTTCTAGAGTGACACCTACTGGACAGGTGCTGATCTGCTATGCTGGAAGATGCCCTCTTAGCCAAACAAGAACCAGAATACAATATTCAGAATACAATATTCAGAATACAATATTCTGGTTCTATTAGTCCAGTGAGAATCTCAACAATTCCCCTTCATTCCACTGTAAGGCGCCAGAGTGTGACACACTGGTACTAAAGGAGAGATGATTCATTGTGAACTTCTTTCAAATATAACAAAGATATATATATTATTTTGGCCTTTTCCAGATAAACTTCATTTGTTCAGCTTTAGTATTTGTTTAGCTAAGCAGTTAGCTTAAGGAAGGATGGGTTTTTGAATTTTTAAAATCTTTTTTATTGTGAGAGTTTGTGTAGCTGAGGGTTTATGATACATTCTTATTCTTTGAAGCTACTAAATAATGAACCACGGAGGCGATGTAGTCTAAAACAGAGGGGACAACTCGTACTTTCATTTCATATCAAAGTAGAGCCCTAACAACAACTTTCTCTCTCCTCCCTCGAAATAAGAGCACTTTAACATAATCTGCAAAAACTGCCTGCTAAAAAGAAACATAATATCACGTTGTGCTTTTGCTAAGGCCAATGCCAAAAAAATACAAAAAAACATGTGTTTGTCAAATTACAGTTGACAAGGATTTTTAACATTTGTTGAATACAAATGTATTTGATGGATTTCATGTTAAAGAAGGCTTTATTTTCTGACTTAATAAGAACAATCTTGCCATCTTACCTAGCCACCACTGGCATATACACACCATAGTATTTTGTGATATTGAACTGAGCTGGGTGCCACAGTTTATCATGTATAGTTTGTGATTTGTAGCAATAATTTTAATTTCACAGACTGATCTCACTATCAGAGCATCAAACACAAAAGCAGACTGTGTCATGTGGCAAAGAATTGAAGCGGACATCCTCCAGATGTTTTACGACTAGTCGGAAGCACACATGATAACAAGATATCCTCTCATGACGTTATGGTCCACTAACCCAGTAATAATAAAAGAGGTTAGATTTTCCTACGTCATTGAATGCAGAAGGTTGTATGGCCTCTTTGATGTGTTGGGGCCTTTGCATTGAGTCCTATTGCGGGTTTTGAATGTCATATCTAAAGATGTCCTCGCCCACCACCCTCACTGCCATTAGTTCCATAAGTCTAGACGAGGCAAAGGGCAAACGACTGGTGTGTCATGTGGCCTTCGTCATAATCGGATAAGACTACATAGTGTCTTAGCATGAGCAGCCAGTCATCTAAGTTAAAGATGATAGGGCTCATTGCTGGATGGATATCAGTGGAATGAGCACAAACTGACATTTTTGGTTATCTTGTATTGACCGCATGAAAAGACACACAAAGATAAGAGATGTCATTAAAATGCCTGATAGTGAAGTGTTTTGTTTTTCATTTCCTCAGATGAGACGCCAAATGGCCAGCCAGAAGGTGAGTGGCTGGTGAAAGACAACTAATCTCCCACATCACCTGACATTTTAGGAATTATAGCTGCATAACCAGACGGAAATACTACCGCCAATATTTTGCCTAAAAATAAGTGTAGAAGGTCAGATGATTGGAGGGAACAGAAAAGAAACTTTGGAAGAAAATACCTCATTCCAACATAGGAATCAAATATAGCTCCTGTTAGCGCTGAGGTGTACAGCTATAGAGCACAACCGAGCTTGTCTACGCGTGTAACATGACGATTGCAGGTTTGAGGTCGACGTGGATGTGCAGACACCGCCGCATCGGGGTGGAAATGTAAATGTGGAGCCGACAGTCAGTGGTTGGGATACGCTGCTGTGCCCCAGAGTGATCTGTGGCGACGACCAAGCTGTCAGCATCTCTGACATTCCTCTTACCAGCCAGCTGATCCCTCTCTGTTGATTCAGCTGATGCCTGCGGCCGCCCAATGTTAGCTTGATGTTGGCTCGCAATTGGATTTTTGCCAGCGCTGAGGTTTGACCTTGGAACTGCGGCATCTTGAGGCACCAAAATGGCTGATGGGAGAGTCCAACTTTTTAGAGTATAAAAAAAAATGGCCTTCAGGAATGATTCATTCTCAGTTTAATCATTTCCACAGCGTACTCAGAAGAATTCTCAATTACTCTGTAATTACGTATTAGTAATTGTATCTATTACAGTGTACAGGAGTACAAAGTCCGGATGATTAGACCGAACATGTCTGATATGGAATGACGGAAACATGGCCGTTATATATACTGTTAGATAAATGACAGAATGGGAAGCCGGTGAGGTGATAGGAAGTTCCGCGTTCATACAAACAACCTGAAAATGGTCCTTTTGCACAGAGACCCGCTAATATACCTGCAATCACTCGTTTGCATGTCAGGCCAGTAGGTGGTGGTGTAAATTTTCAGAATCAGCAATCAGTCAGAATTACACAGAAAAACCATTTAAGCGGTGATGGTATTAGATTTCTTCCTGGAAACCGGAATCAAACATGTATGTGTTGTGTCTTCAGACCCGAACAATGCTGATGTCAGCTGCGATAAAGGCACCGTAGTGATTGGGCATAAAGACAGATAAAAACAAGTCACACTTCACACTCTTAGAGCTACATGGGGTTGTCACAATGGCGTAACCATAAGCAGCAGTGTAATAGAAACACTCTTTAATTAATTAATGAATGCATTCATTCATTAATTATCTGTAGACTCTTATCCTGTTCTGGGTGGCAGAGGCTGGGGCCCTCTTATGGCTTCATAATTAATCTAAAATACTTGTAATGTTTTGGTATTGGTATGTTTATTAATGTCCATGAACCTCACCTGCATTTGCATAATTCTAATTTTGACCAGTTAATCAAATGTTTTATACATTTATAAGCAAGACGGTGGTCTATTATTATTATTATTATTATTATCCTGTGTGTCAATTCTGACAATGACTAGAAACAAAAGATTTGTTGTGATAAAGAGTGAGTGCCTATGTGAAGGCAGGTGAATGGGTGCAGATATGGGAGTGTGTATGATTATTTTTGGATGTCTGATTGAGAGAGGCAATGCAGATGCTGAGGCTTTGTGCTTAGAAAAAGCAGCTGTTCCATCCACCACTATATTTGTCACATGCTCAGAAAGTGTTGCCCCAGTCAGTAACGGTGTCCCAATCCTACCTGAGATTTGCCTGGAGGTTTCTCCACCCCCCGGTAGGTAACCCTGACGCCCCCTTCAGTTGCCCTTGAATGTGTTCTTCTTTTGCTCATGACGAGACTTTTTTTGTGTGTGACATTCTCTTTTTTTTTTACTTGTGTCACTGCACTTTTAATATGTTGGCCTGATTTGTCAATGAAGCATATGTTCTCACAAATACACAATTGGGTTAGCTGTAAGACCACATCCCAACTTATTGTGCACATATCCAAGTTATTGCACTTCTCCACCTGCAATCACATTGATGCAGGATGCTGTCGCTAACCTTTGCTGTGGCCGTTTTCACATTTGAGTGGCTGTATGACATGTTTTACCATCATACGGGAGGTGCAAAGGGAATCGGAAAAGCTGGGTTTTACTGACTGTTAGCATTAGCATACTTGTCAATACGTGCTGAATACCCTTGAAGACTTCCCTCCATTTCTAAATTTTTACTGCAATTTGATGGATTACTAATGTAAAAATACAGGTGTGCATACATTATCAAAAAAATAAAGAGGCTTTGTAGGTCTTAAACTTAAGAGCTTAAAATGTAAACTCTTAAATTGACGAACCGGGTGAGATACTGCCTTTTTTTTTTTTTTAAAGAGTTTAATCCAAACTTTTCTCGATGTGATATGCTTTTTTGTATGAATTTTGAGAAATAAGAAATATTTTCAAACATTCAATACATCCAATCTGGCGTAAATGTACATTTTAGTGCAATAAAATAATTTACATGCACGAATCAGTAAATCCCTGCCTGCCCGATCACCTTACAGTATATATGTATAATGAACAGATAGACACACTTCATTTATAGATTTGATGTGATTGATTTGTGTTGCAGTAGCTGTATGGTTCTACGGAAAGCAATTTCAGCATGTCAGTCAGTCAGTCCACTGCTTTGGTTCTGGCTGATCTCAACAATTACGGGAGAAATTACCATCCCTAAAACAAACATCGTGCTTCCGCTTAATACTGTTTGAAATTATCTTTTTTTTCTTAAATCTGACCATTAATTAGGTCTGTGTCTATCTGATCATTAGTTATTTATATCCACCTCATTTAAGCAAGTATTGCTTAGCAAAGCAGCCATTGGCTGTGCTCATTGCTTGCTGCTGCAGCGAAGCGCTTTGTCTGCTGTACAGAGGCGGTAGCAGAGGGGAAAGAGCCAGTAGAGACTGATGGGAAGAAACCAGAGCCCACAGAGTCTGAGCCATTACCGGCTGTGGTGGCTCAGGAGGCGAGCCCCACCGAGAATGGCTCAAACCAACCGCAGACTGGTGGGGTTGAGCAAGCAGAGCTCGGTAGCCCAACTGTAAAGGAAGAGGGCCTTTGCTCTCCCCCACCACCTGGTAAGTAAAGCACTTAAACATGAATCCATCCCATTTCTCTCTCAAAATGCATGCTTACCCTCCTGGTGCTTCCACTTAGAATGCTAATGAGTCACGCCCTGAAAGTTTAACCCAGAAAGAACTCTTTTGTCAAGGTTGGTCTTTTCTTTAACTCTGACGACAGTTATGGGATATCAATCAAACATCTTTATGAAATCTCTTCTGTCAACATTGTTACTCTTAAAGCCCCCTTAGAACAAAAATAAAGGGGAATGGAAATTGCAGACGAGATTTCATCCTCATAAGACTTAAATTTCACTTACTCTAGAGTAATTAGAAATCTCATAAAATGATCAAGCGTAAATAATAAGTTATTTAAGATGTGGGCGTTTCTCTTAAGATGACTGAAATCGGAGAAGTCAGAGAAAACAGCCTTTAGTCTAATTTTAAGATAAAAAAAAATAGCTCACTTGTGCGTAGTTGAAATGACATGTGAGATATCTTCTTGACTTCAGTTATCAGTTCAGATTTCATTTCACACTAGGGGAGCTCAGTATTATGACAAAGGTGCCCTTGTTCTTGGTACATTATCCAAAACGCATATTTGCTATCATTTGACGGCTAACATATTAGCCTTAGTTCCCTGCTAAGAATGCTGTGTGCTTCACTCTTAATGATTGGAGCCATGCATTGATTTATCCTTTGCTTTAAAAGCTCTGATTCCTACATAACTTTAATGGCATGCAGATTTCAAACAAATTAAATATGCACCTAAGCACTATATGGCCTGTGGTACATTAATGCTGGTGTAGTTTCCTCATAGAAGTTGTGAGAAATGGGAATTAATACAGACTAATAAACGAGGATGAATTACTGATTTAAGTCTGAAATGGCAGACTGAAGGTGATGCAATTTGGTGAGTAAGGTGAGTATTCAAAAATATCATTCTTTATCTCATGATCCAAAAATATGAGTATGTAGGAAGGACAACAAGGTCACGGTGATAAATACATATATACTATGAAAAGGTGAACAGCTGGTTTGCTTGAACTAATGTTGTTCATGCGTTATTATCCAGCAAACTGAAATTATCGTCATTGTGAAGGTAAAGACTTAATGCTTTCGTTCGGCTTGGTCATGAGCATTTGCTGCACACATGAGCTGCTGCTCAAACGTCTATTTTTTGGGACACACTTGTGTGTGTGTATGTAAGCTGCAGTGCTTTTGTTTCGATAGCTTGCCAAGCTTGCGGCAGTAAACACAAAACCATCATGATCCCACACATTTATCACTAAGACATCAGGGACTAGGACACAAAGCAACAATTGGTTGAGTTTTTGGTTTCACTCTTCCCGTCCCAGAGCTGCATGTTTTTGATTATCCATTGACCGAAGTCTTGTGTCGCATGTAATCGATGGCCCTGTTTGCCTGCCGGTCTTGTGTCTTGTTGGCCTGCCAGTGATGGACTTGGAGCTTTCTGATAGGTGGGTCTGTTTGTCACCGACACCTTTATTGCAGATGATGGTGATCCTGCACCTCCTAGCCCGTCCCCAGTACCCCAAGCAGGTTGGTACCCCTAACAACACTCACTACCTCCTAATTTGTTCCTCTCCAACTTTCCCTTGGAGAATGGAACATTCAAATGGGCTAAAACAACTGACATAACCTCGTAGCACTTTGGAAATTTTGAGAAGAGCAATTCATTGGTCTAAAGTTGCGGTATGTATGCTTATATAATTATAATGTGGTATTTTAATAATAGTAGGTAGTAAGGTAGTTAATAATAATAATAATAATAATACATTTAATTTATAACGCACTTTACATTTGGATCAAAGTTAGTTTAACCAGTTAGTTACCCCTTTTCTACTTGCTAGATAAGCACAAATAATTTAGTCAACTACATTGTGTAGAGTTTGAAAAGATACCACGGAAGGAGTAATGCTAACTCCCCCTTTCCATTGTGTACTCATGCTAAGCTAGGCTAATAACTGTGACATCATTATACTAAAAAACCTTGTTCACCCCATCTAAGGTTTGCGAAGGAGCATTAGGGCCACATTGTAAAATACAAAAAATCTCAAGAAAAAGAGTCATGAATTGACAAGAAAAACGTAATTCTATGAGTATATATACTTATATATATAAGTTGTAATTGTTGAAAAAAACATGTCATTTTAAGGCTGGTGAGAGGCCACCTTTTCTGGGCTTAGGCAACAGCTGTGCCACACATATGCAGCCTCCGGTGTTCCTCTCTGTGCTTTTGAAGTAGTCAGCAGTTAATTTATGATAATTGTTAAACGTTCAGGCCTTCATCTTCACTAAGTAAAGGCTAAAGCGCAGACATAGTTCCTATGCAACGCGGTTTTAATATATGATAGGAGTCCAGGTGTCATAAGGCATTGGGTGATCTGCAGCTGTACTGCCATCATGAGACGTCATGTTGGCAGCAATTTTACTCCCTAAGGATCCAAAATCACGATCACCAATCCCACTGTTTCTTATAAAACAACGAACCCCTCTTCAAAAGTCGGCGGTTGCAATCAACGACAGCAAGCCAGCTACTGGTCCACAAAGGAGACAATTTACTTCAACCTGTCCGGTTCTTTCTTCAGAACAAACTAAGTTTCCTACGCGACGATTTCAAAATTCTGATTCCGTGCTAATGTGCCAAAAGATTCAATATGTACTTATTTGTCAAAAAGTAAATTATTTTATAGCTTGACAAGATGTTCCTCAGTTTGTCTGAAGAGTAAAATATTAGTGTCTAGCGACACTCTTCTAATATTTCCCTTCAAACATTCTCATAATATTATGGCTTCATTCTCCCAATATTTCCAACTTTTTTTATGGTTAAATTCTGACTTTTTTCTCATGAAAATTCATATTTTTTTATTTGCTAAATTACAACTTTGTTATCGTAACAATTTTTTTTAATCTTTCAAACTCGTTTTTTTTTTTTTTGACTTTTTCAATGTGGCCCTAATACATTGTCTTAACATTTCTGTAAGACAACCGATAAGTTAATTTAAGAAAATGTCCGAGTATTCTAACCATGTTGGGTATATTTTTATTTCTCTTATCACCGGGAACCGTTTTAGAGGCATTCCTGGATGTTTCCCATTAAAAAAGCTAAACAAATTAGTATAAGTATCTGTCAGTAAAAGTGAGACATACTGATGAAGATAAATTCTGCTAAGGTATAAGTTTCTCTTTTAGGTGACATGTCTTGACTTGATAAGTGTTTCTGGTTCTCCAAGTCGGTTTCAGTGAAATACTAACCCCCTTTGGGGGAAAAATATTTCCTCATTTGAATTAATATGGAATGAGACAATGTGATTTATTTGGTCAATTGACATTGGATTAATGTCAAATGGAAAAGCTTTTAAATGGAAAACATCCAGCGATCGGTCAAAGCCGCACTGATGTAGACACTTTTCATCAAACTATCTAACATAGTTGGGTTCATCCTGATTGATTTCAATGATAACTCTTTTTTTTTCACAGAGGATGCCAAATCACTCAAGACACTCTCAATTGAGCTTCCTAGTAAGATCCCTCTGTTAAATACTTATTTTAGTACTTCTGTCCAAACCAGTAGACCAGTCTTCGGTTCAATGTACCAACTGTCTGAATGTAGGAAACATGCTTCAAACATGTTTATAACTTGATTTTCCTGTGTGTTTGGAAGTTAATAGGAGATAGTGAAAATCTGTTTGCTAACACATTACCATAGATCTATTAATACAAAGGATTTTTACTATATGTCAATTAGACTTTCTGGTGATCATGTTTTTGGTTACCGGTCACATAAATAGAGATTTATGTGAAGAAATTCGGAATTTCTTATTTGTGAGTGTGTGTGTGTGCAAGTGTGCTTGCCTCGGTGGACTTTACAGTACTATTTCTTACAATATGCTGTAAATTTCTCTCTGTCTTTGTTTAGATGATAGTGTCCCTGAGAAAGCCATGGGGAGAAAAGACTCAGGTAATAAAGTGGTAGTCAAAAAACAAGACCAATGACAATTCTGTTCGTTATTCATTCACATTCAGCCCTCCCATTGCAAAGAAGAATGCAGCATCAGGAGAATGAAGACATTATAATCCTTGACATTTAGCAGAAAATGCCTCTTACATGTTAGCCTCTTGTGGAAATTAGAGGAACTTTGTCATTGTCATGCTTTCCGTGTTGCAACAAGCTTGATTTTGGCTGCTGTATGAAGTATGGTGACTGGAAGTGGGAAAATGTGTCTGTGTAAAACTCTCCACTGGAAAGTCAAAAATGTTCAGATGAAAAGTGAAAGGTGGGTGTATGAACTCCTTAAAAATACTGTGAGATGTTTCCTTGTGCAATGAAAATAGAGAACATTGTGTCATGCATGTGTTTTTTCCTGACTGACCAGTGTGGTCTCTGGGAGAAGGCCAGACCCTAGAGGACCTGGAAAAGCCCATTGACACCCCACCACTGTCCATCCTGCTGATAGAGAAACCCCTAAGTGCCACTGTTTCAGTGGGTGAGTGACAGCAAAAAAACACAAGTCAAAGCAGTTATGGAAGAGGGTCACAAAAGCACATTCTTTATAGATTCTTAGTCCATAAATATGGATGTCGCTCTCATTTCAGTATACTATTTCACTGGGGAAGGAGATCAGTTTATAAATTGTATTATGAATATAAATTTGGGTAGCATTTTAATTGACACAGTAAAAATGGATTTGGTAGTATAATGCTCCCGTAATCTTATTATATCCCCGAAAAAGTCGGGCCTATCATGGATTTGTCATCGACGCCAACAACCGGTTGTATTCATACGATAAATCAAAAACTATTCCATGAATAATTTTCAAATTTTTTGCCAGAATATACCTTGATGCGAGGAAAACCTGGATTACTTTGGGCAAGGTCGGTTCTGTATTTCGGACACTAGGGGGAGCTTTATTTCCAGTGGTTTCTGGAACATAATTTTGCCACTGTTGGTCCAATTTAGTCCAAAATTGGAGCTAATTAATTGACTGAAGGAGATCTATCTTGTATATATATTATGTTTTACTCTATGAAACAAATCAAGGAAATCTATTTTCTCATTTTACTCTAAAAGTTCACATTTTAGAGTGAGCGTTTCTACCAAAAACACGTGTTTTAACTTTACATTTAATTTGAGGAGTTCAATCAGGGGGATTGGTAATACCATGCAGTGGGTAGGGGACTTATCAGGGATATACCATTGCTGTCAGGGACAACAACGTAGCCCTAGTTAAATCAACTATCAGCATAACATTAATGATTTTATTGGACTGTTGGACACTCCCTGGGATCATACTGTATTCTCTTAACCTGAAGGTGGAGACGTCACCTTTGTTGCCAAGGTGGAGGCCAAGGATCTTCTCCGCAAACCCACCGTCAAGTGGTTTAAAGGAAAATGGATGGATCTGGCCAGCAAGACAGGAAAGCACTTGCAGCTGAAAGAGACCTTTGACCGACTGACCAAGGTACTGCGCAGCAAGGCACCCACCTACTCCAGCAACACACACTAATACAGATGTTACACCAATTTTTATATGTTCGCCCCGACAGATCCACACATTTGAAATGCAAATCATCAAAGCCAAAGACAACTATGCCGGGAACTACAGGTGTGAAGTCAACTACAAGGACAAGTTTGACAGCTGTTCCTTTGATTTGGAAGTTCAAGGTTCTATAAATCCTCCAAGTGCATTATAAGAATTCCAATAGATAAACTAAATACAGACTTATTGATGTGTTCTTCTTGATTTACAGAGCGTGAACAGGGCACACAAAGTATTGATATTCGGTCAGCTTTCAAAAGAAGGTAATGAAAGAAGTGTGCAACTACAAGACATTTGGTTAATCTGAAGGAGTCCAAATTCAGTATTTCATTTTGTTCACTTCAACTGAACAAACCCAGGTATTTTTATTTTTGAAAATACGATTGTTGAAAAATCATTTACACTAATGAATGATCCAGAGAAGTAAAGAATGGATGAAAACAACAAGAATTTCACCATCAAGTAATATTATTGTATTACATATGTGTGACAAAATGGTTGAAATTTTGTCATAACCTTTTCTCCACCATCAAACCAAATCAACTCAATTTGTACATAAAGGCCAACTCTTGCGTTTTAAATCTCCCTCCAAGCAATGTGTCTGGAAAGCAACGCAAAGCATCTCAGTTTCAAAATGTTGTCACAACATAGCAGAGATATTGTGCCAATATTGCCTGGGATAGCTATTGAAGTGCCTTACACAAAAAAAAAACTTGATTGTTTGTATCTTGAACAAAGAAGACAAAAAAGAGACATTTTTGTGTAAGCAACAATCGTGCGTTAGCTTAAAACTAACGGCGCGATTGACATCAGAGCTGTTGCTTTGTGTTGCTCTTGTAGCATTGTTTTGCTCGTTACTGTATTTGTTTTTATCTCTGATTACATTTTTTTTTTTTCGTACTAATCTCTCCTTGTTAACAACAGCAGTGAAGGACAAGAAGATGCAGGGGAGCTTGACTTTAGTGGTCTCCTTAAACATAGGTGAGAATCACATCCCAACCCTGTGTGGATTTTGTACTTTGAAGTATTTTTAGATACCCTTTTCTGGATGTGCTTCCTTTATGTTTCTGAAAAATCATTTGTTAATTTCACTTGTATCAGGCCACTATAGTAGCAGCGAGGACTTTAACACGGATGAGTCTTGGGCTCACGTTATGGTATTGTAGGGGTTTCAAGATTCTAACAATGTGGTCTCTCCCTCAATCAAATCAGTACAGCTGCGCCTCCCCGGCGCTCCCGTTTCTTCCAATGTAGAAGAATATTGATAGCGTAAAAAAAAGGTAAAACGTGGATTTTTTCCCTCCTGTTACAAGCCTTTGTGTTATCCCGGGAATTCAGGGGGTAGTCATATTTGCATTCATGATTTTGAGGGAAGCAAACAGAATGTAATATGATGCCGAAATTAAATTTGCATAACAGAAAGTATGCCAAAGGAGCTTTTAAGCCCGCATACACCGAACGATTTGAGAATGCTCATGGGCCTAGGACCACCAGGGCTTGTCGGGCCTCTTTTTTCATGCAGTTTATGGGGGATCACGAGGATCGCTTTGCAGCTCGAGGACAGCCATCAGATAATTGGATGGTTTTCTGACATGTCAGAATTTTGGGTCAGCTGACTCAGACCTTCACACAGATGAAACAGGGCCCCCACCCGATCAACTGAAGTCAGCACTTTCTTTTCGCACTGTGTCTGTTTGAAGTGGCTACTGAGCATCTGAGTTGCCATGGCGACACAGCGTTGTCATGAAAAACTAATAGTCACAAATTAGGGAGTGCAGTTTGTGGCTGGTAGCAACTGCATCGCAAAGAAGAAAAAGAAAGGGTCCTATCAGCAAAAATAGACCCGCCACTTAATTTTAGTCAGATACAAGTTCATATTCCCCTGAAACATTTAATTTTGAGTTAGTGTAGTTCTAGGCAGTGACACTGTTCACCAGCTAAATTACACTTTTATTGTGGGCTTGTCTCTTCTTCTCCCCTACATATTCAGAAATCAAAGGTTAGTAGAGAAAAACCCATAGGTTTTAAAACGATTAGACCTTACTGCGGGTGAGTACTGTAATCCTGTAGAGTCCCCAGCATGAGATGTAGCTCTAGGAATTGGACGAGCAAGAGTGTTGGCCTACTGTAGTACGGTAACACTTCATTTGAAGGCAGCATTCCGATGGCCCTGTTAGCAATCATTAAGGATGGAAATGGGCCTCGTATCATAAACGTGCAGGTGACTGCTCTTCACTCAGATGTGAAGTCAAATCCAGCGTTTTGAGGCAGCGTGCTTCATTTTTGATCAGTAATGACGTGCTAGTGGGCCGTGGAGAAATGATGCTGTAGAATAGTGTTATCGCTACATTTTTATTGGATTTCGATTTAGAAACACATAGCAGATAGCTCCTTGTGTATTTCAGTTGTCTTTATAATTGCCTGAAAATAAACAGACGAGACAGACAAATGTAGAATGGAATAATATTTTATGCTATTCACCTCCAACCCTTTTGGACATTTGGGAAAATGTCTTCAAATGGCTGATGGAATGTTCTTTGTATATACTAATGGATACACTCATTTTCAGGGCACCGTGTTCATTAACTTTGATCTCAAGAGTCTAACACCTTCGGGACACTGTCTCATCGGCTAACAATCTTATTGCATCTCTGAAGTGATCACTCAAACCAACAACAAACAAAGGGATGGGCCAGTTCATGAGAGCAATATGAAAAATGTTTCAAAATCCTCATGAAGAATATTTGGTGCAGGACTCCCTTAAATATCTGCATGCTGAATTTCAACATGAAATACACAAAAATCATTTAGCATTATTGTATCTTCAGATTTTCAAGCCTAAAGAACACAACCCATCTTTTTTTTCTTCCTCATGTCCTTTGTTTCCCTCTCCTTATTTAATGCATGCTAGGGGCATTGAACATTAATTCTACGACCACTATGATAGATACAATGGCAGCCCAAAAGACTCAGCTTCAAGAAGATCTTAAAAAAACACATTTTCCGCACAAACATAAGAGAGGTTAGATGTAAGAAATACTCTTGAGATTACCTTGAACCAAGGTTATTGGTATCTGAAATGCCAGTATAAATATGAGCATACAGGTGATACATAGGAAAACAAGATTGTTCTACTCTCTCTAGTGGCTATGTTCATTTTAAGGCCTTTTTTTTAATCTTCTTTTTCTCTTTTTTGTCAGAGTGGTAGAGCTTTAACCTCTCAAAACATTTAAATCTCAGAAAATTCGTCAACAAAAAAAGGACATGTTGGAAACTATTGTTTTATCGATTTTGTTCAATGTCCAATGTTAATTTTTAAACTTTTTTGACTGCTATTCTGTTCAGATCTTTTTTTAAGCTGCCAAGAAACTGTTCACTACTTAAACCCACTAATTATAATAAGTCCTCCTCTTTTGCTACTATCTTGAAAACTAAACTACTGTGGATTGATTCCTGAGAAAATTTGAAAACACCTCCCACTGTTTTGCGTTAATAGTGCTTCTCCTTAATTATAGTTAATATTTGATACCAGCTGGTGTCGTGACACATCTCGAGAGCTCATCAAGCCCATCCCTTTGAGTGACATGTCGTGAGGAACACTCCATAGGGAAATGGGAAATACAGAAGGGCGAGATAACTCATCGTAGTTAATGAGGAGACCATAAACCCAGTGGAGTGAAATCTTTTAATTTTTTTTTTTTAGCCCTACCAATGCCCCTAAATTCTCCTACTCTCGAGGTCAATGAGTAGTTCCTCAGGACATGTTACAAACAACAGGCCAATACTCCTGCACTCACAACATTCCTTTGTATGCGGCACCACTAGGGAGCCGAAACAGGACGACACACCGGAGGTGGATGTGTGGGAGATCCTTAAGAATGCCCGACCAGATGAGTATGAGAAGATTGCCTTCATGTATGGAATCACAGATCTGAGGGGTTTACTGCGGAGGATGAAGAAAATACCAAGAGAAGAGAAAAAAAGTGAAGGTAAATCCTTTGATAAAGTCGCAGTCTAACACTACACACCACAAAGTCTGATCTTTTTCTAAGTGTGAGCCTATATGGACATTTCTGTCCTTTTATTATCTCTTTTGTGTTTGTGTCTTTTCAAAGCTTTTGCAAAGAAACTGGAACCAGCATATCAAGTGGATAAAGGTTCCAAGATACGCTTGGTGGTCGACCTGGCTGACCCTACAGTTGACCTGAAGTGGTACAAGAACGGACAGGAAATCAGACCCACTCCCAAGTGTGTAGCCTTTCTTTGTTCTGCCTATCTTCTGTGTCTTCTCCCTTTCAACACTGCAAAAAATGAAACAAAAAAAATTTTGCATTTCATTTTTTGGCATTGTCCTTCTTTACCTGTCTTCCGTTACTTTGTGTTTTCATTTTGTGACCACTCAAAATCACAACTGTTCATATAGTTGCAGATTTATTCGGTTCCCATCCTAGTTTACTAATGTTTTTTAGAGTAAGAACATATCTAATGATCTACATTTCTATAAATACCTCAACTTAGTTGAGGTATTTATAGACACATTTACTGCAAATCCAAGCCTCTCTACTGTGAACCATTGCCTTTAAAAATATGATGTTCTCATGAATGTGTCTCTAATCACTTTCACACCTACCTATTAGGAACTTTCATTCGGCGCCTGTGCCAAGTTTGTGTGTAAATGCGTTGTAAGATGTCAAATGTTGTCTTTATTTGTCATTAACGGTATATGTTATCTGTGCAGGAAAAGGGCGGTACCTCTTTCACAGGTCTTTAACTGAGTCTGGCTTTTGAACAAATTTCTTAGGTGATAAATCATAAAAATCATTCATAAAGACAAAAAGTAGAGGTTACGCACAATGATTAGCATTTGCCACTGAATAAATTATATATACCCTGAAATACAATAGAAAAATAACAGCATTTTGTAAAATGTGTGTAATACTACTAGAAAGATGGAGTTACATAAAAGACACAACAGAAAAAAATGTTAAACACATCTTAATGACTCAAAGAATTTTTGAGAATAGTGACATCCATGTAAAAAGCAAATAAATGACCATACCTGACATTTCAGAATGACAATGCATCAAATGACTACAGTAAGTACAATGAAAACGACGTCACATGGAATTCACCCAAATTACTAAAAGTCCGCTCAGCATTTTAGTATCTTTAAGCTCATTGTTTTGGTTTTATGGCTCGCAACTGGTCACTTCCATCTCAGTGCTCTCAGCAGTTCTGTTTTAGTGAAAAAAGCAAAGTTGGGCATGTCTACTTTACCAGCAACAATCACAAACACAGTAAGCAGTGAACACAGAAACTCATTCAGATGCAGATGATTTCCATAGGAGTCAGTAGAGAGCAAACTATTGGACTTTCCTTTGTCAAGTGACCAGAAACACAACTATAAATGAATGTTAATGTAGATACAAATGACTAACTTGTAGGGTAGCCATTTTCAGGGACTCAGCCCAAAAAATATTAGATATATTATTAGGTTCAACCAGTGAAGCATAATGTTTTTGTAATATTTCTAGACATCCCTTTATCATACATGTTCAAGTATTATATTGATTAATAATATCTATATCATAATATGGTAGCATATCACATTTGCTCAATGAGAAGGACAATAATAAGGTATCTCTTAAATGAATGTGTGTCTATGAAAACACTACAGTCTGCATAATGTTGAAACTTCTGTTCAAAGCCATTCCAAGTTAAAGCCTTGTGGGAGGCTATCGCTGTTTTCTGGTTTTGGTCTCCTGTGGCATATATCCAGGGCTCTGCGGTCAGAAGACTCTCTCTCTCTTTTGACGCAATTGTTTGATACCCCACCAGGCATGATGTCTTTCTGTCTTTGTCTATCTGTCATCATCATGTTGTTTCTTCCTGTCTGCCATAATCACATCCGGCACACACCATGTGCTCCGGCTCCATTCTGGCTCTACTGCTCTACTCCTTAAGTCAAAGGAAGTAAGTCCATCAGTCCTGTCGATTGTCATTTCTCCATGTCTAAGATATGGTGTGATCCCGACCCACTCGCTCATCTGACCCCTGGATTTGTGAAGTGCACTTCATGCATGCCGAGTATATTAATGTTGTTGTTTCCTCTTTTTGAAAAAATAATTTTGATTTCTTTTGTCAACATATCTTACTTATCATCCATCCCGATCTTTACGACTTAGACATTGTATAGGTGAACAGCGATATGACTATTCAATTCCTGTTTAGGTATATTTTTGAGCACAAGGGCACACAAAGGATTATGGTCATCAACAACTGCAGCATAAATGATGATGCGGCCTATTCTGTAGCTGCAGGGGATGAGAGGTGCAGCACGGAGCTCTTTGTAAAAGGTATCTCAATTATCTGTTCATTATTTATCTCAACGCACGACCAAATATGCAGCACATTTATTTGCGGGCCATGTTATCCGTCTTTGTTCAATTTCTTCCTTCTCGTTTGTCTTATAGAGTTGCCAATTAAGATAACTAAAGAAATTGAGCCTGTGAAGACAACGGTGAATGAGAGGATTGAGCTAGAGTGCGAAGTAACAGAGGAAGGTGCTCAAGTCAAATGGTAACGCACTAAAAGCATGTGAAGATTCAATATGACGCAACACTATATATGTTAAATAACTGATATATTTAATATATATATAGATTGAGTCCAATGTCATCCTAAGCATTGTGTTTTTCTATTGCATTTCCCCAAGTTAGGACAGAAAGAGAAAGAGAAGCCACTAATTTATCTGCTAAATATATTTAACCTCTTCAGTAAAATAAAAGAGAAAGCAAACTTTCAGTAGGGTTAAATAGTGCCACGTCTTCACGATTGTCTGCACTGGTATTGCGGGTTATGTAATCATAGTTTTAAAGCATATTAAACATACCAATACCATAAGCCTCGGAATCTGTGTTTTATTAGTAACACTTAAGTATACAGGAATTAACAGTTACAACAGCAATAGTGTTTCATTTTTACTGTTCCATAAAGGCCTGTTTTCTGATCTACAATACTTGTCAAAAATTGAACACATTTAGCCATAAACGGGAATTTGTGTACAAACCTTGGGCTGCCAGCCGTACATCTGAGAGTTTCCAACACATTGGGTTGACTAAAAGCAGAAATTAATTCTGTCTAGATTTGTTGTCATCAGTTCACAGTATTGGTATAAGCGACTTATTCAAACGTGTATCTCCTTTAGGATGAAGAATGGTGTTGAGATTCCAACAGGGGTGCGATCCAGATACCGAGTTAAGAGTGAGGGAACCAAGCACTTCTTGGTGATTGATGATGCATCAAGAGAGGACACCGGGACATACTCCCTTATGGCCACTGGTGGCACATCCGAAGCTCACGTACAGGTTGACTGTACGTAGCAACCTAATTCTTAACATTCTTTCATTTCATTTGTACCCAAAAAATCTGGGTATGAATGATCGCTCACTTTCGTTCTCATACTGTCAATCAGTGAAACCATTGAAGGTGTACCAGGACCTGCAGAATATGACGGTGAGGCTGGGTGAACCCATCACGCTCCAATGTGAAATATACCCAGGCAACGTCCCAGGTCGTTGGTACAGGAACGGACAGCTGATCCAACCCAATGACCGCATCAATATCATTCACAGAAATAGGTATGTCATCTCTGTCACATAGATCAACTCAAACCAATCTCACACAAATGCTAACCAACATCATTTTTGTTCCACAGAGTACATCGTCTTGAAATTGCAGCCGGCTCCCTTCATGACGCGGGCGATTACACTTTTGTTCCTGAAGGATACACGCAGAGCCTCTCTGCCAAATTGCACATCATTGGTACGCAACTCAAGCCTCAGTGGGGTGGAGAATTTGGCTGATTTTATGTTATGCAGAAAAATACCTTTATTTTGTCAATTATTCAATTTTCTGCAGACCCACCAAAGGTACACCTGGACAGCTTGAACTTCCCTGAAAACACAGTGACAATTGTGGCAGGAAACAAACTTCGCTTGGAAATCCCTATCAGCGGAGAACCAGCACCCAGAGTGCTGTGGATGAAGGGAGAAAGGGTGAGCTACGGTATTTCAAGAATTTGGCAACATCAAAAATCATGACAAGACTGAAACCAACATACTTCCCCACTTCACTATCCTGAGTCAGCTGAAATTTGTTCCTGCTTAAAACGGAGAAGTTATAGAAAATGTCACAAATGCACTTTCATTTGTTTAAAAGGGCATGTGCTTTATGGTGTAGGATAGATGAAATTGACTCAGAAAAAACATGTGTTTAAGGTAATAAAGGAATATTCCATGTACACAGAAGTACATTAATTCAAATGTATATTGCAAGGGCACAGGAATAAGATATATCAGCTTTTGGATGCAGAGGAATAAATTGATTGTTTGCTTGTGAAATTTGATGGAATCTGGTTCTCCTAGGTGATTCTTGAGTCCGGCCAACGTGTCCATGCTGAAACATATGGCGACCAGACCAGCCTGACCATTGATATCACCGAGCGGGAGGACAGTGGCAACTACAAGATAGTTCTGCAGAATGAAGCCGGCGAAGCCACTGCCAGCATCAAAATCAAGGTTGTAGGTAAGTCATCACCAAACAAAAGATCAACTCCTAAATGTGTTTCTTGAATACTAAGCATTGCCATGTTTTTTTCTGAAGACATCCCCGACCCTCCAGAGGCTCCTTTAGTCCCACAAGTAGGCGGTGATTGGTGCTCCATGACATGGGATGCCCCAAAATATGATGGAGGTTCACCAATCTTAGGTAAACATTGCACTTTGACTATAACCATGGCTTAAATCTGTGTGCTGGTGTTAAATGACAAACTTTCTCACTGTCCCCTGAAGGCTACTACATTGAGAGGAAGAAGAAACAGAGCTCCAGATGGATGAGACTCAATTTCGACCTGATCAAAGAAACATCATTTGAACCCAAGAAGATGATTGAAGGGGTGCCATATGAAGTACGGATCTTTGCAGTCAATGCAATTGGTGTGTCCAAGCCCAGTGAACCATCTAAAGCCTTTACTCCCCTCGGTGAGTGAGCAGTTTAGCAAGTCTAGCCTTTATCTGAGTCTGACAATAATCTGTGCAGGAAAGTGTTACACAATGATTAAATATCTGGCAACCCTTTCATAAAAATAAAAGAAATAGCCTGCAAGAGTTTATTTGTGATCTGCCCCAGCGTTTACCCCGGCAACACAGCTGTTCCTCCCAATATCCCACCATCCCAGGCATTCTGACGGTGACCTCTTTGGGACACACAGGAGCTTTAGAGGATATTCAATATATCTTTATAATGGCAGCCAAATCATCTGCGGATTAGAGATTTAGAAGGTCTGATCTGTCAGAGGGTTCAATAGATTCAGAATACAAGAATAGATGGCAAGAGCGGGGGCTAATGAGAGCCAAAAGGGAGATTGATGAAATACCAGCTCGGGGGGAGTGGAGGTAACTTTCCTACATGTTTAATGCTTGCCAAAATGAATGCTTTCCAGTCTTGTTCATATCTAATACTGGAAACCCTAGTGAGGAATGGTTGCTCTTCTGATCGACAAAACCTTTCTCTCTTTTCAGCCGTGACAAGTGAGCCCACCATGCTGGTTGTGGATGATGTCACCGACACCACAGTGACAGTAAAATGGCGTCCTCCTGAAACCATTGGAGCAGCTGGTCTGGACGGATACATTGTGGAGTACTGCATAGAAGGAAGTGAGAAAATCTCAGATTTTATAGAAGACCTAGATAAACTGTGTGAATGTGATAAAAGTCGACAGTTTTGCCAGAAATTTTATGAAATCATGCGCAATCCAAACTTTTGGTCATTATTTAGCAAGTTACAGCAAGCGTGTGCTTGAAATGACCTTGCTTGAAATTCATATAATCCAACTAGGTCTGAGGTAGAAAGTGTTTATAGCTGTTCTGAACTGCAACAGTTGAAGACTGATGATGATCCATCTGTCGTGGAGCAGGGTCAGAAGCAATCAGGAATCATGAAATACAAAATATGGGAACAACAACATAATATTGGACAGTATATCCTGGCATATATTATTGTACTCATAGAACATAAGCAAGTTTAGTTCAAAATAGATGTATTTTCTAATGTCCATACACCTGGACGATCTTTGAGTAAAGTGGATTCTTAGTTAGTAGTTTCTTAGATGGGTGGTTTAGGGAGGTCACCAAAATAAAACAACAATTGTTAGAAATCTGTGAGGAGAATAATTTTAGTATAAGTTCAAGGGGCCCCTTTAGGAATATATCAGACATGCTCCGAAATTGATACCGAACTCTTTTTTTATTCAACTCATCTGGCAAAAAATGAACTATACTGTATAATCATTGCTACTGGAGGATACTAAGTTGTTGGTACATTTTGGGGCAGACTTGAAACAGAAACCTGAACACCTATACATTGAACAAAGTCAACAAACTGTTCTTTCAGCTGGACTGTTCTTTCTTACAGCTGATGAGTGGATAGTATCCAACGATGAGCTGACAGAGAAAACCAAGCACACTATCACTGGGTTGACTCCAGGGACTAAAATCCTAGTTCGAGTCAAAGCTATCAATGCTGCAGGAGCCAGTAATCCACGGACTATTCAGCACTCGGTCATGGTCAAGGAAGTTATTGGTAAGATCTGAAAGTTGTGTTGAAGATCATTTTTTTCTGTGTTGTCTTTTCTTTGAACACATGACGTAGGAGATTGTGTTTGCACATGACCTGAAAGTGAACCATGATTATTCTGGAGAAAAACAGTGATTAATATACATATCAAATATAAAGGTATCTAGAAAAAACCCTTAAATACACGCCTTAAGGTCTCTCCCTCTTTAGAACCTCCCAAGATCCGCGTACCCCGACACTTGAAACAGACGTATACTCGCAGAGTGGGAGAAGCAGTTAACCTTGTTGTCCCATTTATGGTAAACCAAAGTTCCATTGGATCAATAATCACCACATCTTTGAACAGCATAACAAACCTTATGTCATATCTGCAGGGAAAACCCAGACCAAAGGTCACCTGGCTGAAGGAAGGCAAGGCCATAGATCCTTCACACGTCAGTATCCGCAACACCGACAACGACAGCATCATCTTCATCCGTAAAGCAGAACGCAGCCACTCCGGAAAGTACGAGATGACTGTGCAGGTTGAAAACTATGCGGACACAGCCATTATTGACATACAAATCGTAGGTGAGTGAATGGACAATTCTGTAATTCTACAAAGTATCTGAATTTAGCAGAACAGCCGTGGGACGTTATTAAAATGTTAAAATGCAGCGACACTGTCTGAAATAAAATAGTTGTTTTACTTTTTCGTCATTATAACCACAACCTCTTGAAATACTAAGTGAGAACTGCCTCCTAACAATCTGTTTTCAGACCTGCCTGGACCCCCTCAGAATATTACTATTGAAGATGTTTGGGGGGGAAATGTAGCTCTCGTCTGGACTCCTCCAAGAGACAATGGCAATGCCCCTATAATAGGCTACACCATTCAAAAAGCAGACAAGAAGACAATGGTAGATCAGTAGACTTCTACCTCAGATACTAAATTGAAATTGAAATGCTTTTATATTAACATGCTTTTGTACGACTTTATAGGAATGGTACACGTGTATTGAACACTACCATCGCACCTCCATCACCATCACCGAGCTGGTGGTTGGGAACGAGTACTTCTTCAGGATCTTTGCAGAAAACATGTGTGGCTTAAGCGAAACTGCCACTCAAACCAAAAAAAGCGCCCTCATTGTCAAAGAAGGTAAAAAATTAATGACTGAATGTTTGTGTGAAATCTGCTAAAGAACTTCTTTTGTTCATGAAAGTGCTTTCGGATCATTCTAATGTTTGAAATATTAAAATTAAATTTGCTGCTTGGGAATTTTTTTCTTCTACAGAAGATATCTGTAAGGTAATGTCAGTGATGTTTTTCAAGTAAAACATCACTTAAGGGTGAAAACCATCCCCCTTAAGTGATCCCCCTTATCAAATGGGGTCTAAGTATGGTTGACAGGCTTTTACACAATAATGCTGTATAGTCCGCCAATGATAAACGCAAAACATTGTCTTTTCCTCATCACTTAGGGAATTCCCAACATGATACCGCTCAGCACCAGTATCATGCGCAACCCCATTCCTTTACCCTTCCCCCCACAGGTTTGCAGGTTAAAAACTGCGATTACGAAGACCACGACTACAAGGAGGCGCCAAAGTTCACACAGCCACTGATCGACACATTCGCTGTCGCCGGCTACAATGCTACACTCAATTGCAGTGTCCGTGCAAACCCAAGGGTAGGTGGAAGCATCACAGGTAAAAGTGATTGATCTGTTTTATAGCACTGACACTCTTCCTCAAGAAAAAAAACTTAAAACATTCAACAGGTAACCTAGTTCTAGGAAAAATGAATATAGATTTCTCCATTAATGTCTGAGTTATTGCAAGCCTCTATATCTTTTGACAACTATAACAAACGCTCTGAGTATCTTTCAAATACTCAGCCAGTCAACTCCTGTGCCTTCCACTTCAGCTTCTCTGTTCAGCCCCCTGTGCCCCAAGTTCCACCCCCAAAGGTATATCAAAGGAATCAATGGAACAAAGTCCGCATAGCCACATTGTGACATAACTACTCCAAACATCATATTTTATTTTAAATACTGCGAACATATAACATCACTAAAATGTAATCACATCTAGGATAAGCCAAACCGGAACTCGTGGTAACATTTCAGGCTAATCCATCAGTAGTTTTCTGTAATCTGCTCACAAGCAAACAATCAGACGATCAAAGATACAGACAAACAAAGAGACAAACGCTCAGGAGTTAAAACATTACCTCCATAGCAGAGGTAAAGAAAAAGAGAACTCAGACCTTCATACGGGTTTTGAATAGCTCACAGTCCAATAGGAGAAACTAGTGAATGAAGAAAACATAATTGTCAATTACAGAAGATGATGGCATTTTTACTTTGTCAGAAAGTCTTTTGAGATTAAACTTGAAGAGAGAGTTGAAACCAGACACTGGTGTTGATGATGGCTGTTGGCTATGCTGAGATGGTGATGCTGAATGAATGGTGATTTTGGTGAATCTGTGGAGTGAGCAGTGGCGGGGAGAGGGAGTAGAACACATTATAGAAGTTTGAATTAAGGAAGTGATTCAAAAAAAAGAAAAAAAGCATCATGGTACTGGGATAACAATGAAGGTTTGCAGGTTCTGTATGAATGGCAAGATTGTAGGAGAAATAAATGATGGCCAAAGTATTTTCAGAAATAATTTTCCTGACTGACTTTTGAATTAAATTAGTCAATAACAAAGATTAACTGTGGATATTGCCCACATTATTTAGTTTCCTGAACAAAGAGCCATCAAATTTAACTAAGAGAGGGACAAACGAAAGGCAAAGAGAAATGTCTATCATGAAGAGGCTGCCATATACAGTCCACAGCCTGTTCGGTTTTGCAACTGTTGATACTTCTACGCCTATTTTGCTTGATTTGTAATTTGTTAATACAGTTTTATGTACCGAAGAAGTCTCGAGGTCAAAACCTCTGATACCAGAAAGACCTGCGATCCAATATTGTGTAGACCATATAAGAACAATCCGAAGTTCACCTTTTCATAAGACCCATAGGAATACAGGAAGGGAATCTGTATGATAGCAGTTTTGAAAAATGAATGAAACGTACTAAGTTAGATTGTTTGGGCCAAAAAACAGGATATCTCCATAACATGGGTGCCGTAGTAGATTGGATTCTATATTGTTTCTGAAAGAATACAGTCCATGAATCTATTGTACATTTTTGTGCATGGAATGCCATTTTTACATTGAATATTATGTTATCGCATGATTCAGCATTTTATGCCAAAATTCAGCTTATACTAAACTGAAAGCATCTTTTGAGAAAAAAATGAGTTTTATATATATACACATATATGTTCCTCTGGATTAAAATGATCATGATGGTATTTCTGTTGTCTACTCGCAGCCCAAAGTAATCTGGATGAAGAACAAGATATCCATCATTGATGACCCGCGCTACCGTATGTTTAGCAACCAGGGAGTATGTACTCTGGAGATTAGGAAGCCCAGTCCTTACGATGGTGGCCTGTACACCTGTAGGGCCATCAATGATCTGGGAGAGGCTCAAGTGGACTGTAAACTGGAGGTCAAAGGTCAGTAAGGACCAGGATCCCAGCTGTGCTTGCCTCCCTCTGTACCTGTCTGGTTTCCCAAAGCCTTTCTTGTTTTGCTTCTTTATTTCTTTAGTAGTATTTTTTTCCAAGTTTGACTTTCTAGTATCCTTTAAAAAGACAAACAAATGAAATGTTAATTACAACATCCTCGAGTAACCAATTTAAAGGAGTAAAGGGATTTGGGAAACCAACTCAACAGGCGAACTGTAGTGTTTGAACTGTTTGTTCCAGTCTACCAAAGGGCTGATCACGTAGGCGGAGGACATGTAAGTATCTGATTTAGTTTCACCAGCTATCTGTTAATTCGTTGTTGAGGTCATTTTTAATATCCCTTCTAAACTTTAGAGAAACTTACTCAGGACAGCTAGTTTCTTATGTTTCTACTGATTCAGGCTGCCCCCCAAAAACACCTCATGTAATTTCTTCACTGGTAGATACTTTATGCAGACTAGCTCAAAGAATCATCTGTCAATCAAAAGCAATCAGTGATGAAAACAGGAAGTCACTGTAGCATTATGACTTGACTGACAGTCTTTGGAGACAAATTATTTGTTAATCTTGCATTGCCTTTGTTTAAGAAGAAATGGAAGATGTATGATTATTCTTAATCAGGGTAAAGTTTTAGAAATTTGAGATGTGGTGTATTTTGTCATTTTTGTGTCGGTAATTCAGAATCCTCTTAGCTTCCACCAATTAGCCGTAACATTAAAACCCACCCATCTCACGTAGTGGAGGTCTACTCTTTGCTTCCAAAACAGCAGGAGATTAGTGAATTTTATCTTTTTACCCTAATTTAGTGTTAAATGTGGTGCTTCAATTAGCTAGCTGACGGGTACGCAATGTGGTTAATGGGCATAATGATTAAGTCCTAACTAAAATCTATCAAGAACTACTTCATATCATGGAAGTAATTTAAATTTATGTATGTGCCACATTGATGGGACACTTATTGTCAAACTTATATCAATGTTTGTGTTTTTGAATAGCTGGTGGAACTGGCTTCACTCATGGACATATCTTTCAAAGTACATACAAATAATGACACAATAATATCATTTGTTTGCAGTGCGCATATAATATCGGGTGACACTCTTCCATCAACACTACATTTAGCAGGATATTCTTCATGTTCTCGCACAACTCTATCCAATCCAGTCCATCAGATCATCTTGTACATCATCACTATACACCAATTCAACACTATTTGTCACCAATCACACCTCAGTAGGTATAACACATAGAGCTCTGTTGTTTTGTGTTGTCCATACTATTTTCCACAGAGTCCGATGTCCTCTCTCCGCCACACAGTTAACTCCTCATATTAAAGAGTTCAGTAATAACTCAGCAGTATTCCCTGGTGCAAACATATAACTCCATGTTAACATTTTGTTAACCCCTCTTCTCTTCTCTCTCCCCCAGTCCAAACTCAAGAATTGTGAATGTATGTTCTCATATAAGGTAAGCTTTCATATGGTTTTGGCATATGAAGCTTATGAAAACCATTGTGCATCTTTCAGCCAGCTTGCAACCTTGCTTTTCTCAGTTGGTGATACTGTTCCAGCTTATCTTACTTATGAAAGTAGCATTCCCAGAAAGAACCGAAATTAATGAAACAAGGTTTTGCATGACAACTATTCACACGTTTCAGTTTGCTGGCAGGCTTGAACATCCTTTTTCTAAAAAAAAAAAAGGAAAAAGACTTTAATTAGTTGTTACGTATGAATTCAAAGACTGCCTCTCATGTACTTTGTTCTGGAGATAAGGTAAGTAAAACGCTTTGCAAATTTGCTAACCTACGCCAACAAATCCAGATCAACATTTGTTGAAACTGAGACTGAGTTCTATGTTGGCATGACACCTTCTAAGCCTTTCTCTGCTGGTTATTAATTCAACTTGTAAAGATCCTAAACAAAGCTTATTAACTCCATTGTTTTGGTGTCCTGTTTGGAACTGAGTCATTGGAGGAGTATGCACAATAAAAGATACCGAAGTTCCTCCACAATCCCTTATCTAACAGTTGGCACACTAAACATGGAAATATTCAGATACTTTTGGAAATACACGTACTTCCTTTCTTACAAAGTTCATATCTGCACCACAAATATGAAGCTGCATCCAGCAGCAGTTTAGCTTAATGATAAGACAGCACAGAGTACGAGTAAGACTCTAGTATGAGTATGACTATGTAATTTGGTAATTTAGATGAGTATTGAGTAAATACATTCTAGTTGTGTTGAGCACACACTCAAGCAGTTTGTATTTCTTGACGCTGCATGCTCCAGCTGGATCAGTTGTGTTGCAGTAAAACGGGGTGCTCCCACTCAAAGGCGCTGTTTTTTTCAAATGCAAAAGGACACAGCCAACTCAATCAATTAAATTACCTTTTGCTGCATTCGCCCCACCCTCAAACATCTCTAAATCAGCCACTGCCTCACTATGTATTTTATTTGTATGGTAGAATATATGAGGTGCCTAACATGAAACAAATTGATTGGTTTTTAAATAAAATCTCTGTTAGTTAGTTGAAAAAAGGTTAACTTAAAAACGGAACGGATCCAAACAAAGAAAGGATCTCTCTATTTTTCAGTGGATTTTTCTTGTTTCAAACAGTTTGGTGGCCACCTGCCAAAAACATTTACCACAAAATTCTAAAAGAAGAAAATGATGATGTGTATTTCCAATATTTTCTGTTTTTGAATAAATATACTCACTTGATTATTACAGTATTACAGCACTCAAATTCTGTGACTTTGTGTGATGGATGTATTATTTTTTTCTTATTTATAGAACCCAATTTTCTTAAAGTACAGTAAAGGTGGTTAAAGTTTAATTGTGGAATTCTTTACATGTAACCTTTACATTTACTTATTATAAAAGACTAAAGAGAGCGTATGGTTCATTAATCTCGATTTTTTTTCAAAGATTTTGGACCTGTGTTTTATTTCAATGGAATCAACTATGCTTCTGTGAGCCTGAGCAGATTTACAAACTATGAGCGTGGATTGCAGATACAAACTATTTTGATTTCCTTTCTCCTCTCGTCTAACTTCTTATCCACTGGTGTGAATTGGCTCTCTTCCTGCATTTAGGTAGTTTTGCCTTTTCCTCTTTAGCTTCCCTCCTCTTTTTCTTCATCTTTCACTCTCTACTTTCCCTTCTCCACTTCTGTTTCTGCACCTTCTGACAAGATGACGAGATTCTGTTTCCTGTTTTTCCATAGGAGGTTTCACCTTCTACGAGCTCATGCAACGCGGAGTGCCCCTACACCTGATTAACCAGTATATGAACGAGACGAAGATTGTTGAACAAGAGAAGTAAAATTGGGCATAGAATGATGAGACACTTAAGCTTTGCAGACAGGTGCCTCCACTAGTGATCCTCTTTTCTCACCTACTGAGGTTAGCGGCCCGAAGGCAGATGGAGAAATGATGGAGGGATGACACGACTGTTGGAGGAAGTTTAAGAGAGGATGTACCGGTCTTTTGTTTTGACATGCTGCGTGAAGTTTTGGAGATAGGATCCATAGAAAAAAAGCCAGTTCACATCTTGTGTTCTACTCTCTTGTGTTTGAAAGTCTGTCTCAGCTAAGATGCATGTCAGCAGTCTTTTGGTTCAAGCTTTCACAACTACATGTAGCGTTTAAAAAACCACAAAAAGAAATACAAAGCACATATTTAACCCAGTGACACACACCTACATAATTGACATGTTAAGTCTTGTTGGGCGTGCCTGTTGAAGGAGATTATTTATTTTTGGGGTCTGAAAGAAGGAAAATGGACATGTATAAACAAATGTTTGGTGTTTGTATGGTGTGTCAGAACTTTAATATGCAAAATAAACCAAAGAAAGGAGGAAATTAATGTGTAGACTCTTTCACATTGATATTTGTTCATTTCGCCTTTTCTATGGTTATTTCTGTGTAATAAGTGACAAAGATGTAGAGGTTTACATACCATAGTCCATATTCTGCATGAAACACTATCCTTTGTGGATTCATATTTGACTCGAGGCTTGATTGATGCCCAGTCATGTGTGCATGCATAAATATTTGTATTTATGTCCAGTGGATTAAAATAAAAAAGTAATGTGGAGAAATTGTCATGTTTTTTTTGTATTGAGTTATTAGTTTGTATTTCTTAAAACATTGAAAATATGTGTTTACAATCAACAATGTAAGGTTTTAATGAATAAATAAAATAAAAATAATAGATTTGTTAACATGTAAAAGGTGAAAGAGAACATGGACTTCTGATTAAATGATAAGCCAAAATTGTAACCATACTTGCATGCACATAAAAATCATGTGCATGTAATTTTGTGTAAATGTCTCTTGACTTTAAATGTGTGCAGGAATAGAAGAACATAGAAAACAAATAACTAATGAATAAATTACTTAAAGGAATAAATAGCAATCACTATCCGCATAATACTTATTACATTGTCAGTTAACCTCTGGGGAAGTAGGGAATGTTCCCATTATCATCATTTACGTAGTTAAAAAGTGGAGGAAAAGGTTTGGGAGATCATTAAAGTGGTGGTATACGCATATAATACTTCATCATAATATCACACCCTGTCAAGTCGTACCTCAGAGGTTTGCTTTATCCAATGGTTGATTCACCTGTGTCACTACCTCTGCTGCTAATGTTCTTGCCAGGATTGGGAGATGAAATAAAGGTGCACCTGTGTGAAAGGCATTATAAATTAAATGTATTATTATTATTATAAAGGGGGATTTCACTGTTTATGCCGGAGACCCAACTGTTAAAAATAGAATGGGTAACTAAGCTAAAAAAAATATCCCAAAAATACAACAATCTAGTAAACATTGTCTGCATTTCATTTTTTTATGTTATTTTTCACTTACAAAACTACTTGAAGCACATATTGTTGTTAAAAATCCACATATTATACAAAGTGCCCGGTCCCACAGCCATATTTTCCTCTTCCGGTCCCTGGCTTCCTGTAAACACAGCTCGATCAGAAACGTACTGACTATCGACATCTTATGGTTCCGCTGTGAAAATGGCCTCGTCTAATCACCCAGCTATAAATGCCAAATGAGCTTCGAGTTTTGGAGTCAGCCGAGCGGAGACAGGGACTTTTGAGCCAATACCTGGGTCTACAGGGAAGTTTGTTATCGTCATTTAAGGAGTGAATTGGCAGAAGATGCCACATTGCCTGTGGCCAGAGCCGCTGTCACCCGCTCAACTAAAGCGGTTGGACGACCATAAATACAGCGCCTCTGGTCGATCCTTGTTTGAGCCACCGTTTCAAATCTACTGGAACTGGCTCATCCAGCAAATCCCGTTATGGATTGCACCCAACAGCCTGACGATAGCTGGACTACTGGTTAATATCATCACCACGGTGGTGCTTGTGTATTATTGTCCCACTGCAACAGAGGAGGTGAGTAAAGCGACCTTGGCTTAAGTTTCAACACGCAGACTAGCCGTACTACGTGCCCTTCTCTGGTATGGAAGGAACGCGAATCCTCCATTGAGAAATTTAGTGTTATAAACTTACGTGGCCACAGGCGCAAACTAAATATATATGAATAGCGAATTTTGATATATTTTAGGAACAAATAGTTTATTTATCAATTCGGGATATGTTTGAGCGCCATAGCTACTTTAAGATTAATATAAAAAATATGGCCACTTTATTAACGGGGCCAATTCGCTAACGCCCGCCAAGTTGTCATATCAGTTGGGATAGTATCTAACAAATTATCTCTAGATATTTTTATTGAAGCAATCCCTGTTCAGTGTGTTGTGACTGTAGCTGAACTAGTGACTGTCTTATGTTGATTATTCAGTCATTAAATGTTAAATAAAGCGCCACATACACACTAGTGTGTACGCCAGAGAGTGTCTTTCATATGCATGACGTTTTGTTGCCCATAGAAATCTGAAGGACAACATTGCTGTCGTTACGTTTACAATTACATAGTTACATAGTTAGCAATTTGAGATTCGATCCAAATGTAAAGTGCGTTATAAATAAATCTATTATTCGTATTATTACATGAGAATAATGGGACGTTTATTCATCGGAATAAGCCATAGGCTAACCTTAGTCCTTACTTATTACTTTAAAAACAAAAAAAATAGTTGACTTAAGTTTATATGAAATGGTTCGAATGTGATTTCTAATGTCTACATAATATAAAAATCTCCAAAATGGTAATAGGCCTAGCACCAAAGAGTTGACCTATTATCTACTATCTCTCAAGGTCCAATCCATGAGCGTGGTTATCTGGTTTTCTTCAGTCCAATTACGTGAACCTAGCAAGGCTAGCAACAAAGTCCACATTCCATGAGGCATTCTGTTTCTGATACCCTGTGTATTAATACCTCAGCCAAAGGAAGAGGTTATTTTCTCAATCCTGTTAGATTGTCCGTCCCTGAACAAGATTATTGAAAAACAATGGACAGACTTGCAATTTTGTTGCCATTACATGTTTTGCAGTATTTAAAATAAAATAAGTTGTTTGGAGTAGTAATGTCACAATGTGGCGAGGAGCTCCATTTAAGACTGTGTGAAATATTAAAGCCTTTGGTCCTTTGATGTTCCTTTGGATGGAGCTGGGGGCTGAGTGGGGTGAACAGAGATGCTGAAGTGGAGTATTTAAGAGATACTCTAACAGTTTGTTGGCGTTACCGGTAGATTTCAGAGGTTGGCAATAACTCAGACATTAATGGACAAATCTGCATGAACTTCTACTAACCCTTGGGCATTATTCCAAGGTTGTGGAGCAGAGAATACAATAAAGTGCTGAATATATGATAAGAATTAGAGACGAAAAAATAAAGTAGGGTTAGAGATAGGCTTCGACCTTTGCTGGAGGTTTGTGCTCTGAGTGTTTTTCGTTGTTTAGTATAGAGACAAATGTGGCCAATGTCAGCTCTTCCTCATTGACTAAAGGTATGAAGGTCATGCTTGTGTAATATAAATATTATTTTAGGAACTGACATGATGATGGACACAATTCAGTTCTTCCAAAAGACAGCCCTGCAAAACCCCCTTAACAAACATTTATCTCTCTCTCTTTCCTCCAGTAGTCCGTGAGGCATTTAGAACATGGAGAAAACAGCAGGTGGCATATGTAATAAACAGCAGGTATTTGAATATTTAGGACCTTGTGGAATTCCGGATCTGTGCAAACGCAAGACTATCATGTCTCACCCTTTCCCCTCTTTTTCCCTCCCACACACAAACACTGTAGTGGGAAACACAGTGCTGGCTGGCATCCATGTCCAGATGGTCTATAACCTCTAACCCAGTAAGAGGAATTGATCCACTTCCCTCAGCTGGAATCCCATCCTCACCATATTTACAGTATGTCACAATATCCTTGAGCAAAATGCTGAGCCACAATTTTCCCCCAATGGCAGTTCCACTGGTCTTTGAGTGCTTGTGTGAATGCTTATCGCTCTTGATGAGTAGGTGGGACCTTGCAAGATAACCTCTGTCACCATCTCATGAATGTGTGTGAATGGGCGAACGGACTAGAAAGGCCCCCTATAAGTACAGACGATCTATCGATTCATCTCAATTTGTGGTACATTTTTCAATGTGTGTTTAGAAAAGAACTCATGGGAAAAACTAGAAAAAGCAATCCAAGAGCGCACTCATCCGCCATGGGGCCAAAACCTACCTCCGAACTTACTCTTAAGTTACTTAACAGATATTGCTTTCTACATTTCCTGTTGCTCTATAGTTAAAAAAGTATAAGGAACAAGATATAACAGTACCAAAGATTTAGGAAGAATACAAGCTGATTTCTCCATTAATGTATGAGCTATTGCCTGCCTCTAAATCTACCACAACTCCAACAAACTATCTGGTTATTGATATATTGTGTAATCTTGCTTTTCTTCTACCAGATCTCCTTGACTGGATTCATATGCACCAAATTTTGGTAAATTAAATGGTACCAAGAGTTGGAGAAATTGTGGCCCAAAAACATTCGGAGATAAAGGTCCCCCTAGTATCAGAACTATACAACCGACCATTCCAAAAAACAACCCAGTTCTTCCTCGCACTAAGATCTATTAAATTTGAAAATGATTCATGAAATATCTTTTGGGTTAGGCCTGGAAATCATATTTTGTTTTTTGTAAAAAACTCTCCCTAGTGAGTAAAATACGATATTTAACAGATAGATCTCCTCGAGTCATTTAATTTGCAAAAATCCGGATTTAATCGGACCAACAGTAGAGAAATTATTTTCTGATAGTTTTGGAGATAAATCTCTCCGTAGTGAATACATCATTTCCAAGTGATCTATGACATAGATTTTAGTTGTCACACTAACACGAAGGAACTGCGGAGGTGATGGCGCTGCCATAATATCCCCGACTCAATATTCTGTGGGAAAACTTATCTCTGAATGAGTTACATTCAAATCAGTTCATTCGTTTTTCCGTAATCTTGTTCACAGACAAACCAGTGCATTTAAAAACATTATTTCCTACCTCGGCGGAAAAAAAGATCATGGATCCAACCCTGTATCGGAAACCATTCCAAAATGTAATAGATTCTTCCTAAGAGTCACAAAATCTGTCAAGTTGTTCTTGTGTAAGCCTACTAACACGCAACATAACCTTCTTAACATAAGTAAATATTAACAAGGGAGTGATTAATTATCTGCCTTGAATTTTAGATCCGGGGATGGCAATTATTTTCATTATTAATAATCCGTAGATTTCTATCTTGAGATGTCAGACACCTCAGTTTCCCAGACACAAAGGTGTAGGATCCATAAAACAGAGCCATTACTTAAAAGTTGTACAGCTATAATCAGAATTAAGAATTATTTTTTTATTATTAAATGATAGAAGTGTTATCCAACAATCAAGAGAGTTGCATAACGCTTATATTTCGGTTGATGCTTTTATTTAATGACTTTTAGAACGACGCGTCTGTTGCTTCAACAACCGTGTCCTGTGCAGGGATCCGTAAAATAAAATCTCTCTCCGCCAACAGGCTCCATCATGGGCCTTCATCATGAGCGCTCTTGGCCTGTTCATCTACCAGTCTCTGGATGCCATTGATGGGAAACAGGCAAGGAGGACAAACACCAGCTCACCTCTGGGAGAACTCTTCGACCATGGCTGTGATGCCGTCTCCACAGGTAGACAACTAAACTCAAACTATCATTCTCATTATTAAGAAAAAAATGGCTGCAGTATGTTAGTAAATCACAGTTCTGTCTTTTTATTTTGTTTGTCTGATCCGTCTTTCTATATTTGTTTCTTTAGTCTTTGTTGCCGTGGGAACATGCATCTCATGTGGGACAGGACTGTATCCAAACTGGATATTCTTCTGTGGTTTCATCGGGATGTTCATGTTCTTCTGTGCCCACTGGCAGACCTACGTGTCCGGGACTCTCCGCTTTGGCCTGTATGTCACACATTTAATCATGTTAATGTTTTTAAATGATTAAGTCATTGCTGTTATGCTGAGATATAATTGTCAACAACTCACATTTGCATTCATATTAAAAATTACCCCACTTTTCCCTGCTTCTTTCTTCACAGGGTGGATGTGACAGAGGTGCAGATTGCGATCATAATCATGTATTTGATATCGGCTGTCGGAGGCGTGACCTTTTGGCAAACAACGGTAAATGAAAATAAAAGCTTACGCTCACATGGACACAAACGGGAACCCCATTCATTCACCCTGAGCGTATCGTCCACTAGTTTTTACACCTTATCTATAATCTGATAAGTTTCCAGCTTTTAGTCATCCTTCTAGTCTTTAAATAGAATTTGTGTTTTACTTTCACTCTGTGCTGCCTTTGGAGGCTTGACTTTCAGCACATGAGAGAAATGAAAAGGTAAATATGGTTAGCTAACGCCATGGCAACGGGTCATCTATCGGACATGATCTAGCTCAAAAAGCTGATGATGTCCCCTGCATTGTTTTTTCCATTGGTTGATTTTTTTTTTTTTGCTTTGCCCTCCCATTATGCTCGGCATGCCTGCAGCTTTGATATAACACCAATGCTACACGTACTATAAGGAAGATGCTTCACACTAATTTGGCCAAAACTTCTTTCATAGTTGCCCATCATCGGAGTGAAGCCCTACATTTTTCCAGTCCTTGGCATCATCGTTGGGGCCCTCTTCTCCTGCTACAACTACTTCCATGTCATTTTGAACGGAGGTGTTGGCAAAAACGGCTCTACTGTGGCTGTAAGTATACACACATTCATTTTGAAACTTCAGACAAAGCTTCACACCTTTATGTCGTTGATAATATGTTGTTATACATGCTTAATAACATTCCCTCTGTGTAGGACACCAGCGTGTTGACTCCTGGTTTGCACATCAGCCTCATTCTCACCCTGGCTTTCATCATTTTCAAGAAGTCGTCCAGCCACTTGTTTGAGCACCACCCCTGTCTGTACCTCCTCGCCTTTGGAATGGTCATTTCTAAGATCTCCAACAAGCTGGTGGTGCGTTCTTTTTCTCTTGGAGTTGTGATCCTTGCGATTTCAGGTTACGCGGTACTGACCGCGGCCGCTGCGCTGGCGAGCATTGGGATGAAAAAAATGTAAAAGATAAGAAAAAGATTACACTGCAGGTTGGTTTTGTTTGATGTTAGCTTAGGCTTACTCGACACTTTGTTAACAGAGGTTCGACTACACAGAAGAACAAGCTTACCATTGACAGAATGATGATGAAAACATCAATTTCCAGCCATTCCGCTCTCGCAATGGACTCTTTTGTCTCTGATAAGAATTTCCATTTCATATATGTCAGGATTGACACACACACACACACTGCTAGAACAAGTATCTCCACTGTTCTTTGGGTACCAAAGTTAAAAGTCCAAGCCAATCAAATAGATTAGGGTAACTAGAAAAGAGCGACAGAAATGACCCCAGCAAATGTTTTGAGATATTTGCAGCTTTATATGCTAATTGAAAAAATATATACTATGTGTACCTGGGGTCTACCAGTAACTTTATGTTGTGCAGTTAATAGTACACCTGATATCCTGCTACTCGCTACATGGTGTACTGTGAAAATGTATTGGATTCCATCCTGAGATCTCCTATTTCTGTTTATTTGTGCATCTCATTCTAATCTATGTATGATTTTCAGACAAAATCTAACAACCAGAGTAAACACAGAATCTTATTTTAGAAAGCAGGCCCTTTCACAGATTTCCAATGGAGTTCAGGTCCAAATTTAAACTAGACCACTCTAAAACTGGGATTTTTGAGTCATTCAGAGTTTGGCTTTTACTCTTCTGCTTGAGAATGTTGTCTTAGTTCATGACCCCGTTGCACTTGAGCTTCAAGTGACAGAGTGATGACCTCACATTCTCTTCAAAATGGTCTGGTTGATTGAACAATTCATTGTTTCCATCAATTGTGTCTAGTGTTCTTGGCGTTGTTGTATCTTAGCGAGAATATTTCTAAGCTCCCTATTTCTCATCACTCCTATATTTGTATTTAATCTGTGTTGTCTTCTCCAATCTGTACCATTGTGTCCCTGTAGGTCGCTCACATGACCAAGAGTGAATTGCACCTACCGGACACAGCGTTCATCGGCCCCGGCCTCCTCTTCCTAAACCAGTACTTCAACAGCTTCATCGATGAGCACATAGTCCTCTGGATCGCCATGGTAAGTGTCTGAAAACTTCATAGAAATCCCTCTGCTGTCTTTTCAATATATCCCCTTTGACAGCTTCTCATGCCTCCACATGTTCCAGTTCCAATCACAATATAAATAAAAGGATATAAATTTAAAATAATCACTCACTTCTATTTGATTATTATCTGTAAAATATGAGAAAGTGGCCAGTTTCAATTCAGATGTAAAGCGATAAAGAACATTTACACAGATCTCTATATATATTTTATGGTGCGGTTGCTGTTTGGATATTCTGGCTGCACACAACAAGCATGCCAAACATTTTCATTGGTAATACAACTCATCCCTTTACACTGTGATAACAAGTTCACTGGAACAGGTGTGGAGGCGTGCAGGATCTTTATAACATGAAAAACTGGACAGGTGAGCCATGTTGACAAGAGAAACACATAATTAGTGGTTAAAGATTTCCTGTTTGTGGTGTCGCACCCATCTGGAGGTTTCTATTTAATCAATCTAATAAGGGATAATTAGCAGCTGTAGTTGAAGATTTCTTTCAGAACCACGAAATTACTTCCTTATTGACATTTTACGTGTGTTTTCTTGCCTCTACTGGTATTGATGATTTTTCATTTGAAAGTATTAACATTGGATTTATTTCTCTGTAGTTGTCTTGGATGTATCCTCAAGACATTTTAAGCATAAATTCCGTTATATTTGATCACATAATGAGGAAGATTTAGGAAGATCACCTTCAAAAATGAAAGACTAATTACGGGAACCCTTCATGGATTATGCCGGAGTCTCTAATCTCTTTCAGGCTCAATTTTCTCTTTTTTTTTTAATACTTATATTCTTGATTTTTTTTTCTTAATTGATATCAATATAATATTCAAAATGTTTATTATTTTATAAATCTCCATCTTTTACTATCTATATTAAATTAATCATTTGCTCATTTATTTACATTTTCTCTCCTTTTTTTGACGTCCAGTTTCTTCATCCGTCATACTCCAGGCTTGAATTACTTTCAATTTCAGCTTGTTTACGGTGTAACAAGGGTGATAGAAAATTAGTTCACTTTTTCTGAATATGAATGTTCTCAGCAAAATTATTTAATTTCGTTGTAAAATTTTATCAGTCCCTTGAGTCTGGCGTCTTAGACCACTCGGCTATCGGCCATGTGACGAGCTGGCGATTATAGCGACATTATAAGCGATTACTGATGATGCATGTATGAAATATAAAATTTAATAGGTTGATCTGTGTTGAATGCTATTTGCAAACAGGCAATGCCGGAAAATGAACCCTCCAGCTGTGAACTCTATCAAGCTGTAATTATTATGTGAATTTATTGACAATTCTTTTCACTTTCAAATTATTTTATTTAACAATCTAATGTTTGTAGGCAACCGGTGAACCGGGACAGAGTCCTGGTATGTTAAAACATACAATGTTGTGCGGTGTTTTGGCCACCAAACGGTGATCGACACAATATTATGCAGGCAGTTTTAATGTTGTAGCGGATCATTTTAGCTCTTTTAAATCAATGATGGGTGGACTCTCAATCTTTAACACATTTGAATTTAATTACATGGAAGTATTAGTTCAATTGAATCATTTACAGACTGTGAGTCAGTAAATCATAGTCATAAAAGATCTATACTGGCACTCAGTAGAGCTCACGCCCAAAAGAAATCCTACACTTGTCTGTCTAGCGGTTAACGTCCAGCTAAATGAAGATCCCTCTATAAAACTGCATAATTTGATTCGTCAGATCGTTATATGGATCTGCAGCACGTTATTCTCAAGCATAGATATTAACACTGTAAATATGTGCATGTTAAATATCATTACTTCACAAATTTCAGATAATTCTCCTGAGAGATTAGACAAAGCAGTTTAGCATTGCTTGGGTTATTTTTTTTTTTAAAACAAAGCTTGCGCCAAAGCTCAACAGATTCTTGCCCAGTCCAAGCACCACCCTACAAAGATGTCAGAACTGCTGGACATCCCTTATAACCTCTCTCACCCACTACATCAAACTGTGGACAGCTGCACAATCACATCCAGCGGCAGACTCATTACGCCCCGCGGCTCCACTGAAAGACACGTGAAATTCTTCGTAGCCACTGCCGATGCGAGCGCGGCCACTTGTCACTGTCACAGTCTTAGCACGTCTACGCCTCATTCTCAGCTGGTGAATCCAAATCCCAGCGCCATATATAATGTACATGCGTGTGTTTTAAATGTTTTTGGATGTGTGTATATATTGAGACCCTCGAAGTGACTCCTTTTTATGGCAGCACTCGGTCACTTACTCTTGCTTTCTGCATCTTATGTGCAGAGAATGTTTTTATCATCTTGTGTTTGTTGCTTTGATCTGATGTGCTCAACATTGTTCATGTTTGTTTTATTTATTTATTATTTATCTCCGCCGACAAGAGTAGGAGGAGGACGTGTGATCGGGGCTTTTTGTCGCTCTTCGTGAGCAGGATAAGTCAAAAGCGTTTGAACAGATAGTGGAAACCTAGTCCCAGTGGACAGGATTGGCCCTATCCAGAGGATTTCATCCCCGATTTTTATTATATTTTATTTTTGCCGCTGTTTGTCTGTTTGTTTATCAAGAGCCCCAATAGCTTCTGCAGAGCTACTCCTGCTGAGGTCCACACTTTTTGCATAATTGCAATGCAAAACATACATTCAGACTTATTACAGTTCAGTTACACAATAACAACAAGAACAACACGTTTAAATAACATGAACTAAAGAATAATAAATTGTCTCCAAAAGTCCAAGCAGAACTTCCTGCTGCGACTTCATGATTCCTGCGCCTAATCTTTTGCAAAACATCATTATTCTTACATTAGTCTTAAATGTCTGACCCTTTCCGTCCCTCTTCAGGTTTTCTCTTTTCTGGATCTGGCACGCTACTGCACTGGCGTGTGCCTCCAGATCGCCTCCCACTTGAGCATCCACGTCTTCAGCATCACGCCGCCGAGCCAACGCCACCGCGACTGACGGCTTGCCCGGCGGGAGGAAGAGGGGGGAGACGCGGACCTCTCCCCCCTCCTGAAAGCAGACGACCACAACAAAGAGAGATTTTCGAGCCCGAGCCACTGCAGCCTTGACAAAGTCACCACATCTGAGTAAACTGCATTTCCAACTAGACGGAAATGTAAAACCAACTTGAAAGTACAAACCAAAAATATTAAAGTTTTGAGAAGCATGGAAAATAACATGGAATGAGAGTTTCCCTTTGAATTCCTTATCGAGGACCTCAAAAGAAAACTCAGGTCATGTTATGTCAGAAAATAAGGTTTTGATTATTTCATCAGGAGTGCCCTCTCTACCCTTCCTATTTATCCAAATCAAATACCAAAATGTGTCATTTAGAAGGTATTTTTCAGGTTGAGCTCGGATATGCGCCCAAACTAAATGGAATACCTGTTGTTTAATCCATGTTTCGTTAATTATTTGTGTTCATCAATGAATGTGGTTCAATCTGACAAAGAAAAATCAGGGTTTGAAGATATTAACAAAAGGACCTTTTAAAACCTCAGAAATTTCCAATGGAGTTTGCGATGTGGACTTGCAGCTTGTCACCATGTCAGGTTGAGGGGTAACAGTGAGCTAGTGCTGAAAATAACGACAGCTTCTCTACAAGGCTTCTCTGAAAAACACCTTTCTGTAATATGTTTATTTCCCGGTACTCATCTCAACCCGGTACTCATCTCATCCTACAGTCTTGTACGACAACAGAAACACCTCGCCTCCGGCCTTTAGAGCGCCGTCGACTAATGAAGCACGGACCCACTGCTCGTTCTGCTTTCTCTGTCCTTCTCCCTAAAGGGCTAATACGTAATTATTTGTGATTGTACAGAATACAACTGAAGACGCCTTAAATAGTTTTGTTGTAATGACTGTTTAACTTGTGAATATTTAAAAAAAACACTTTGTACATTCTTGTTTTTCACTCATATAGTATGCCACCCACAACTACAGTAATAATACCATGCTAACGGAGAGTTTTGTTCAACCTCCCTTATACAATCGTAGAAAGATCTATTTATATATATAAGTGAGGGATTCATTCGGTTCTCTGGACTTTATTGGATTACGTATCTTAACTTGTTACTTGGGTACAATGGGATGAAAAAGGGAGGATTCTGTTAGCAAGCAATCAAAGGGTAAAATTCATTCTTAAATTTTATTTAGAGAAATTTCCTTCCTCAAATTTTGCTTCTGCAGGCTTGTGGATATTGTAGAGGTGCATGTCTTTAAAAAGTAATTCATTTACGACGGAACTATGCATTGAAATGTACAACCTTAATGTCAGCACCATGTTGCACTGTTCAGTACTACAGGAAAAAAAACATCTTTCTACTAGCAAGTATGAGTGTAAAAGATTGTAATAAAGAAAATATTTTTCATGCGGTTTTGTCGTCACTGTCATCAGAGAAGTGATCACATCTTTGGCTTAAAGAAAGTCCTACTACCAAAGTATAAAAGTACCTAACTGGAATTGTACAGCAGTAATTAGAAAGTAACCAACCACTGCAAACAAAAATAATACAACATATCTTCCAGATGATGGTGGATCCATAAAAAGAGATCTCTACTCTGTGTATGAGAAGCTGGTCCACCACATTATTTTCATCCAATTATTCAGGATGATCCTCCTGATAAAATCCTGACAACTTTGATAATTCATACATTTTCCCTCAAGCAGCACCAGCAGATAGACATTGATGAGTTTTTAGAGGTCTATCCCAATTGGATGGATGACCATGACCAAATATAATGCAGATGTTCATCTCCCTTCATGATGAAAGGTTGGCATCTACAGTTTAAAACCTTTTGACCAAATATATGTGAAACTTTTGATGAGGCCTCGGGTGTACCCGTAATAATAATAATTAGTAATAATGAGCAGATCAGTGAAGGATTTCTCTACACCGTGACAGCAGAAAGTACCAGTTTGCTCAAGTACAACTTCAAACAGCTCTTAGGATGGTTGCAGTATTGATTTTATGGTTTTGCGTTATTTTAATAATACTTTTGGGCATCAAAGTCACATTTCTAAATAAACTAACTTATAAATATATCTTATGTTAATGACTCTAAAACACATTTCTCTAGGATGGAACTGCTAGATATTCCTTGACACATGAAAATTAATGATGGTTTCTAACTACATTTATTTTGATGCACACATTTAAACATTGCTTGTGCTACATTCATAAATCATAGGAAAAATTCAAGATCCAATTCAGGTTGCGTTATTTTTACGTGCACTGATTTGTCATTATTAAAAAAAAAAGCTATTGGGGTAAGCCAAATTTACCTGCTGGGAGTTCTTAAAATTAACCTAAAAGTCTGTAATGGGCTTTAAAACTAAACAAAAATGCAAGTTGTGTTCATTACAGTAAAAAAAAACTGTTATTTAGGATATATAGTTCAGGTCTCCGAAGTAGTCTTGTTTCTGGATTGAGCTGATTTAAATCATCTATACCTTAATCTACAAGAACGTAGATAAAGTGAAATGCATCTACCACTTAAGTAAATGTCCTCAGTCCCATTCACACACGACAGAAAACAAGATGATTGAAGCAGATCGTGTTTTATTTGAGTCAGAGAAGCCATAAATCTGATGCAATCTGAGGAATCCTACTACCAGATGTTACTCATCTCGCCTACTGACGTCTACAAAAAGGACATTCAGGAAAAACAAACTGTATCGGTCGTCCGAGGTCGTGTTTAGAATCAGATGCAATGGTGATTGGTCTCACGGTCACAAGAAGACAATCAAAATAAGTTACAGGACATGCTGAGGGTGTCTGAATTTCAGACAGAAGCGAGACTGTTGAGTCCCACAGGGACACGCGTACAGGTGCCAATCAAAGCTGTAGTGTCACTCAAACGCAGCTCCAGAAATCACGTAGACTCGTACCACATTAAGAATAATTATCCTATACGCCATTCATTCTCAATTTTACACCAGAGTCTGGTAGACATGTTTAAGAAGACATTAAAAAACAGAAGATAATCTTCAGGAGTGAGCAACAAAGGCACTTCAAGTTTTCCAAGACGACGCACAAAAGACTAGGTAACTGACACAAACATCTTTTTCATCCTATGTGAAGTCCTTCATTTCTTTCAATGAAGTCAAAGCAGGGAAAGCCAAACAAACCCCGAGCTGCGTACCTTTTTTCCTTTTTTCAATTTTTGTTTTTTTTTATTAAATCAGCTGACTTTCCCCCCAACTTTGTCTATAAAACAACTTAAATTTAATGACAATTTCATAGAGAGAAAAGCAAAAAAGAAATCACATTTACTTTCCTGGCAGCAGATTTTTGGCGTTTCCTTTAAAAGCAAGTCACACTGACCTAAGCTGCATTCAAAACTGATTATCAAAATAGGTTCAGACTGAGTTCAATCAACTATTTGATTCATCTGACCATGATTTGAGCTTTGACAAAATGCCTGCATGTGCACACACACTCACACACACACACACACACACACACAGTGAGTACGGACCAGCTGCTAAGACATGATTCCCACTAACAGTACATTAATGAACGGAGTTTTGAGTTCAGTATGTGAGGGTGGAGCCGTGAGGTGGGAGTAGTCTGTGTATGTGTGAGTTCTCTAAAAGTCTCTTCTTCCCCTTTAGAAGAAAAAAGATTTACATGCTTGTTCTTTCTGACTGCCAAACCTTTCACGGGCCAGCTCCATCCATCATTTCTGAAAAATGTTCACTATTCACCATCGCTATGTCACGAGTCTCTATCCTCTGTCGGCACCGGTGCGACAAGCACCAAGGGATTCATATTCGTACTTCCTGTCTGAATCCTCTCCTATCCTCGCTGTTGAGCCGGAGCGAGGATGGGCCTTCAAGTGAAGAAAAGAGAGGGAGGATTTCCTCCGTCACACCCTCTCGGGGTTGCTCTCCCGGTTCACTCTGCGTCTGGGGAACAGCTTTCGCTTGAGCAGAATAAGCTGCAGGGAGAGAGAAGAGAAGAAAATGGCCATTTTAGAAAATGTTTCATGACTGGGAAGGAAACGCAAATTATCCTTATTGTCTATACTCATGACTTTTAATGAAAATTTGTCACAAAAATCTAACCTTTTATTCAAGTGACAAAGTTAAAAGAAAACCATTACATTCTCTACATAAAACAAATATTTGTGCCACAATTACTGTCACCTACAGCTGATACTGGGAAATGTGTTTGGAAGACGAACAAGAAAACTTGTTAAGAGATGTGGTTCCATGGACGCCATCAAATACCAGCAGATATTGTATGAGAAGTGAAAAGCCTTCATCAGGGAACAAAGTGAGCTGTGGTTGGAGACTTTAGAAAGGTGGAGAGTTGCTACATGGAGGAATGGTCTCAGATCTTCTCCATGTGTTCTAAGACCTCACCACATTATTTGAATATCTTTTAAGGGTGCCAACATTTCCAGAGGACAATGTATAATAAACTCTATTAAACAAACAAGTAAGCACATTTCCCAAAATGGTGACCTATAATCAGGAACCATCTCCCCACAAACTTTGTGTAACCAAAAGGAAAGAAAATCGTAGAAATACGGCAGTAGAGTGAAATGACCTTCCTCTTCACACTTTTATTCTCTCCAATCTATGCTGTGAAAAGAAAATATAACTTGTTTTTTCTATCTATATAACTTAGGTAACATAATAGCCAGGCACCTCTGGAGCCAAACGGACATCAAAACTCAAAACAAGAAAGTACGGTGACAGAGATACTGCACAAGTATACACATTCTTTCCTGGGAACACTTCTCCCATGGGTGTCTGTAGGGAAAATTCTCCTTAGGTCATTAACCTTTCTATAGCTTCACTGAGGAGAAACTGGAAACCAATGGATTATTGAAGTGCCTCCCATCATCTCAAACTTGGGTCGTGAAATGAATTTGTGAAGAGAGTTCTTGGCATACGTTTGAAGCTATGTGGAAGACTTTGACAGGAACATTCCACAAGAGCAACGTTCTGTTTTGAAATAATGATCTGCCTTAATGTTCTGTGATCTGTCTTTTTAGCTAGGAACCCCAAATAGAAGATCAAATTAAACACTGCTTGTATAATTCAAGACAGAAGAATCACATTTCCCTGAGGATGGCTGTGTTCTCAGCTGGACATGACGTTCACAGCACATGGGCCTGATCCACCTCTGAGTGGAATATTTGTTGTGAAGGCCGGATTCTTAGCTCAAGAATGAATCATGCAAATGGCGTTGTGTCAGCGAACGACCCGTATGACTTTATCGGAATGTTCAAATACACCCTGTGTTGTCAGCAGTGCAAACACTGACCTGTTCAGCAAAAAAGGACATGATGGTGAAGATGACCAGCGTCACGAGGACACAGTGAGTCCAGAACTTCAGCTTGTCCCGATATTCTCGCCTGGGGGAAATCAAACGGTACTTAGTTTCAAATAAAGTATTTTTCTTTCATTACTCCAGTTTGCACCAGCAGGTACAACTGCAGAAGGATGCATACTGGCTGGAGAGGACGCTAGTTATGGTCTGCAGTTAACAAGGAGGAAACATGAAGGATGCAGAGGGCAAGAGGGTAACAGGGTGACAAGGTGACATCAAGCAACACCAACTGCCTGCATCTTTACAGACAGAGACAGGAGAGGTGAAGAGGCAGGGAGTGAGAGGCGGCTCATCTCTGTGGTCATCTTGCGTGTGTCTTACAGCTAGCAGCTGATCTGAAGAGGCTTGGTCTAATTTTAAGACCTGGCGCCCTCCAGTTACATAAGGAAAAACCCTTTGAACCTCTGAGGAGGCATTAACACTGCTCTGAGGTGACAGTACTAATATACTTATTCTCAACTTGTGCAATTTGGAGTAAAGTATTTGTCTCACTTTCATCAAGGAATTTGGACCAGAGACGATGTGTGTAGTTTTTAATCATAAATAACTATGTGGCCTCAAACTGACTTACAAAATGACTTCATCTGTTGAGCAAGAGTTAATTGGCAAAATTGTTAGGTTTGGGTCTATAGATTGTCATCCAGACAGTGATCAACCAGAAATATCAAACATCAGCTTGTTTTGAACTTAGAAAGAAGGTGGCACTAACAAAAAAAAAGCAAACCAGTGCATGTTGACTGATCACAGTTTCACCAATTTGTCAAGTCTTTATTTCCATCTCCTGCCAACGTTTCGGCTGTTTCACCATTCAACAGCGTGTTAAGAGTCTCTATTGAGGGGTTTCACAGCTTTTGATCAATTTAATCACCTAAAAATAAAGAATGGGTAGTAAATGCAGGAGTCTATGGTCATGCTGTCAGCGATGATGTAATATACTGTATAATTTACTGTGTTCATCATTTAACTTGATTATATTTGGTGAGTAGAGCAGAATAAAAAAGTAGACAGGAATGATAGGAATGAAATTAGTTTTGCACACATTTACACATAAATCAAGTATCTGATAAATGGCTATTTTTGCCTAATGCCGACAAAAACAATAAATGTACCCTTCAGGGAAAATGTAAATGTCCTGGTAATCTGGTAATCAATCCAATAGCTGCAGACAAAACCAAAGCTTCAGGTTGATCTAAGAAGAGAAGTCCGAAGATCACCAGAGTCATTTAGACTCACGGTCTGGAAACCAATAATGTCTGTATAAATATTTAATGACCATTCTTCTTGTGTGATTGATGAACGCCAGCTGAACAAAAACTCTTTCAGTGACATACAATACATGCCAAAAGATCAGAATCTTCTCTAGACTGGAGATGTTACCATTCCTGGAGCTCGTCCATATGCAGGAACCTGTTGCGATATTCTCTGGGCAGTTCAAACTGGGACGGCAGGGGGAACATGGACTCATAGAAGTCTCTCAGCACAGCTTTGACTGTAGCAGCGTCCTTATGACTGTGGTCAATATTATCATTTAAGCAGATGAACTTCCTGTTGATGAAAGAAAACACAGACCTTAGTACAGTTTAACTACCAATATGCTTAAGAGGTCAATTTTGTTGAATCACAATGAATCTATACAGAGTCATTCCCACCTGGGATTCTTCCTGATGTCGTCTAACTGGCCGACCACGTGGGACACATTAGTCCGTACCATCTTGAAAGCTATCTCCTCCTCCCCCATGATCTCAAACCTGTCAAAAATGAAATGTGTCAGCAGATTAAGCAGGAGGAATAACTACATTTTAACAGATTGTCAGACTAACTAATTGGACATGTGATCTCACTTGTACTTATTTTGGTCTCTGAAGGCCTTGCGGATGCGTTCTGTGATGGGTTTGCAGTGCAGTATCAGGCCTTTTGTGACAGGGGGCTGTGGATTAAGTAGAGAATGTAGGTTTAATAATCTGTTTTATAAAACAAAGAAAGGCAAAGAAATGTCTAAAACGTAGGCTGCATTTTAAAGTAGTATTCATAAGTAAAAAGTATTCAATTTCCCTCACTTTTCCAAGTACTTAATTTCAGGTTTAACTCACCATGCTAGGGTCATAGTAGGCCTCCTGAGTCGGGTTCACCAGGTGGAGCTGGGTCAGGTTAGTTGGGAGAATCTTTGAACAGTTTATCAACATTTGCTCCAGGCCTGTCAGGTCCTAGAATATTCAGAAAGAGAATGATTTAAAAACAAATGCCATGTTACCAGTCTAACCTGCCTTAACCCTCAAATTAAGTAGAGAAGATTAATCAAAACCAGGAATGACCTGCAGGCTGAGCGGCAACTCGTGGATCCTTGTGGCGAGGGTTCGAATCTCCCGGTCGGATAGGACTCCTGAGTGGTCTGTGTCAATCTCGTCAAACACTTCGGAAACATTGAGTTGCTGCTGAGCACTCATCAAGAAGTAGAAGTAGGAAAATGCAAACTGCATGTCCTCTGGGTGACGAACACAATGGGCTGATGTCTTGTCAAACTCTTTTGGGAATCTAACAGGAACGGGGGTCAGTTTAAAGTGTTGCCTCTCCAGAAACATCTAAAAAAATGCAATGATTCTGCCTTTAAACTTACGTGTCCTGCAGCTCCTGCATGATGAGGCGGTCAATCATGTGAGGCATATGAGCGGGGACTTTGCGGGAGGTGAATCCAAACTGACCATTGAGCAGCTTGTTGACGTAGCGGAGCGAGTCGGCAAAGGTGTCCTGCAGCCTTCGGCCAGTGGCGGCACCATCAGTTTCATAAGACAGTTCTCTCTGCAGACGCTCCTCTTCCTGTAGAGTGTCACTAAGAAGTTAATATTTATACAAAATCTAATTGTTTGACCAGAAAGGTCTAAGTTGTAGGGTTGACTTACCTCAAGCAGTTCCTGGAAGTATTTTTTCCTCTCCCAGGGGAGGAAGCCTCTGTCTGAGTTGATGAAGTGTTGGAGTCTCCTCCCCACTTGAGCTCCTCCAGCACCATCTGCTGCCTCTGCCTTACTATCAGCAATCTTGGATTTAGAGATTTTGCTCAGCAGTTTGGAAGTCTTTGGCCTCTCAAAGGCTGCATTCATATTCTGTTTTGGATCTAAAAAGTCCTTCTTCGGTTCATCATCGATGCTGACTGGAATCAGAGGAGTGATCGGTGGTTTCTGCAAAGGCACATCCTTTCTGAAGGGGTTTGAGATTGGATTTCTATTGTTCTCATCAATGGGAGGTTTTCCCTGTGGGTGTTCTCCCTCCAAGGCCTTCTTAGGCGTTCCCTGGATTTTGTCAGGACCCTCTTTAGCTGGATGTGAATCACTACCCTGCTGCTCTCGAGCCAGTGTTACAAAACCTTTTAGAAGCTCAGCCTTCGTCAAGTTATAACCCTTCATAGTAATGTCACCTCTCAGAAGCTTCCTCTCTAGCTTTAACAGCTCATTTTGCACAGCAGCTGGTAGAAGTGATGTATTCAGAGATGGAACCTCTATAACACCCTGAAGTTCTTCATTCTGCCAAATTTGAATTTTAGGTCCACGTTTGTCCTCAGGAACATCGGAGAATGAAAACTGCAGCTCTGGAGTAGGAGTTGGCTTGTTGCTGGCGTCTTTGTCTGAGGTCTTGGTTAAGTTAGTTTGAGGAAGCTCACGGGTGTCAGCAGCTACAATGAAACTCATTGTGAACACGGTTTCATCTTCTCTCTGGAAAGTGAGATTGTAAAGGATCTGGGTGGCGTTCTGGCCAGGGTAGAGAAGCAGGTGGATGGTCTTCCACTTGTTAGCGACAGACGTGTGTCGAACGGCAGCGTTGTCATCAACATGCGCTTCAGAAACCCTGCGAGCAAATGTGTCGAAGCTGAAATATGGCCTGATTTCACCGATCGGAAGGGTGTACATGCTCCGATTCCTCTGCAGGGTCACATGGTGCAGCTCGCCAAAGTGCTCTAAAAGATATATTGATACATGTTAGTGGATAAGGAGAAGAGGAGATGTTTGTTATTAGCAACTGATCCCATTTGGGAGAAAAACTCCCAAATACATAAGACTGTCTGGATTCTTCTTTGAAAATGAATTAAAAATATCTAGTTTAGTAAATAAAATGGTATAAATATATGAGTGATATAATTCTGTGTTTTAAAGGGTCCTAGGATTTAACAGCATGAAGCTAGGCTCTACAGAGCCGGTGTTTGGACTACATCACTTCAGGATAGTGTTGAAGAAGAGAGGACTCTGTGAATTTGCTGTCAGTGGATATAAGAGACTCAATCTAAGGTAACAAAAACACAAAATTTCAGATTTCCAGATGATTTAACCCAAAGGAAAGATACAAATGAACATTTTATGCCATCTATGGCCATAAAGTCTACTTCATGGACTTTTAATGTTACCATGAAGATGACATATCACTGTGACCCTTGCAAAAAAACTATGCATTAAATTCACCAGTATATTCATGGTGTCATCCATTCCATTGGTGAACCTACGGTGTGAATATCATGTTGGATAAATATGCAATGGAGAAGATAACCAACTTTCAGTCACCTTAAAATCACCATTGATTCGAAAATTAAGATTTGGACTTGGTCCAATAAAATAAAAAATGAAGCATAACAACTCTGTTTGTTGTAAATTATTACAAATGTGTGCTCAAATTAGTACTTCCAGCATTAGGATAGTGTGCTATAGATAAAATAATAATAAAATGTGCTGTCCATAAT